>MU551666.1:647927-718006 GCA_024362625.1 Silurus asotus
AGAGGATCACCAGTTCCCCCAATGCTGCAGTGAGAAACAGTGGAGCATCAGTAAGGAGTTTCTCAGAGAAAAACTGCAAAGAGTTTGAAGTTCTCATCATCTACAGTGCAGAATATCATCCAAAGATTTTGAGAATCTGAAACAATCTCTGTGTGTAAGGGTGAAGGATGGAAAACCATACTGGACGCCCGTAATCTTCAGGCCCTTAGACGCCACTGCATCACATACAGGAATTCTGCTGTAATGAAAGGTCATGAGTTTTAATCCCAGCCACACCAAGCTGCTACATCTGGGCCCCTCAGCAAGGCCCCTAAACCCATGACTGCTCAGGTGTATAAATGCAATAACAGTTAGTCACTCTGGATAAGGGCATCTGCGAAATGCTGCAAAAATCTGGAGTCCTATTGTAAGGATCTGAGGTGTGTGTGTGTGTGTGGTGCTGGTTGATATTCTCACTTTAGTCCGGCTGTTTCTGCTGTAATTAGGGGCTGAAAATGAGTGTGTGTAGATAAACAGGTGTCTCTGTCTCTCACACACACACACACACACACACACACACACACACACATATCTCTACATGCCTGTCTCATGGTGTGTGAGCCTTGGAGAACCAGACACATGAGATGTTCCCATGTTATGTGTTTTATTGTGTTTGGCACATTGCACTCACAGTGCTTATTCAAATGTGTGTGTTTGTGTGTGTGTGTGTGTGTGTGTGTGTGTGTGTGATCATCTGTTTCTCTTTCCACCTCGACCCATAGCTGTATGTCTCGCTGCTTTGTAGACACCACAGAGGCTCGGATTTTCCCCAGTGACGCTCCTCCACACTCCACAGCAGGAGGTGATCAATACGGCAAAAAAGATCATATCGCGATATCAGATTTCAAATAATTCAGCAGCTCTGATAATATGAGGACTTCTTTAATTTACAATTCAGTTTAAATCAGTGTTATTTGTACCCTGGACATCGTCCCAAACTAGCTTTACTTTCTACTTATACATTTTACTGTCAGAAATCAGTGCCTCAAAGTTTGTTCCCTGTAAGTTTCTCCCTAATGAGGGATCCAGTGGTGAGTGTGGTGAAGGAAAAACTCCTGAATGTCCTTCACTCCAGTTCCATCAGTGTTGAGGTTATAAAGTGTTCAGTGATGATGTTTACATGCAGAACTGTTCATACAAACTGTGGTCCAGAGCACATTGTAGCAGACTGTTCATATCAATTACAGTCCAAATCCTTCCTCAAACTTCTTGAAGTGATCAGAAACTTCATGAATCTTCAGGCTGATTGATGTGGAACCATTCTCACACAGAGTCTCCAACTGAAGAGAACTTCATCCAGGATGAACCAGGCAGATCAGAAGAGAAGACGATTATTAAGTCTCCTTATTGTTGTATTAAAGTTAAAGACACTACAGTGTGATCAGGTTGGTACAAGAACTAAAAAGGAGATCCAGAAGGTACCACAGACATGAGGAATCTCAGGAATAAGATACGCCACCAAAACAAACCTGAGTGAAGGTGTGAGAGTATGTGGACCACAGCATCCAAATATCCAGCGAAATGATTTATAGAATGTATAATTACAATAATAATAATAATAATAATCATAAATAAACTGTTAGGAAGACCGTGTAGTGGCCCAGAGGGTGACATCATTTCTTCACAGATCTGACCTCCATGTTCCATTCTGACTGTTTCTTACACTGTTTAGAGTTTCTGTGCATGTTCTCTTCATGTGGGTTTCCTCCAGGACCTCCAGATTCACCCAACCTTCCATAAACATGAGCAGAGTAGATTGGCTACACGCATTGGCCCGTGGGTTTGAAAGAGTGTGTGAAAGTGTGGATGGTGTCTTTTTTTGGCTGTCGTTTCATAAAGCTCTTCTATAGAACTTAGAGGAAGTTCACAGCTTGGTTGCGGTGGGATTTGAACATGTGACCTTCCAGTGCAGAGTTTAATGCCTTAGGCCATGTCCACACATAGGTTTTAGTTTGAAAATGTATATGTTTTTCTGTTTTAGCCTTTTGTCAACACGGAGATGCTGTTTATGGTCAGCAAAAACGTAGATTTCTGAAAACGCTTTCGGAAACGATGCTGCATTTATAGTGATTGCCGTGACGTTTCGAAGAGTCTCAAACGGAATAAGCTTCAGAATTTTTCCGTAGACATAGCCTTAACCACTGAGCTTCCACCTCCCTCCAAGCTACCACTACCACTCCTCCCTTTTTACACCCTGATCACCAAAGGTCTACACCTACCACCTCCTGCTGAGCTCCCAGACCTATCAACACATCTCTGTGCACTTTTACTCTTCTTCTGCAGTAAAGAAAGAACCTAAAAACCTGCTCCACGCCCTGAAGGATATGAGCTGTGATGCTTTCAGTGTCAATTGGGCTTTATGTTCGAGATAATAATCCTTGAAATGTGATACATGAACCTGACAAAGCCGAGGAACCTGATGATTTGCTCGCATTTCTTCATGGGACACAAAGTTCAGGGTGGGGCACATTTCTGGCCCTTAAAACAGGGTCACCAGATAAAAAACTTTGAGATCTCTTGATACAAATTGATAAAAAAAAAAAAAATAGGCTTTTATTTGTCACATAATCATGATAGCGTTGTTAGGAGGCTTCGCTCATGCTGCAGGTCAGCCATGATACAGCACCCACTAGATGCAGAGATGGATGAGCGCCTTGCTCAGTGGCCCAACAGGGTTAAAATGGCGGTTCTGGGGCTTGAACCACGACCTTCTGATTAGTAAACCAGACCTTTAACCATTGATATCCTTCCAGAATGTTTATGTGAATGTTTCTGTGCACTTTTGATCTTACGCAGTAGTCGTCTTAGTTGTAACCAGATGATGGTTGGTTTGGTTAAAAATCTCATGTGTGAATCCACCCTGACTTTTCAGACAGAAGGAGGGGAAAAAAAGCAACTATGAGAATGGCTCTGAAGCCATGGGAAAGACGAATCATCTGGCTGGAAACAATCGATTTGATTGAAATCGAGACCCTACCCGAGTTTATACACACTTCAATATCGCTTCCTTAACAGCAGATCAACTCTCCAGCTGCATGTTTCTGAACAGAGGCTTTCCCAAAACGGAGGAAAGCGGAGACGCACATCAAAACAACCACTTAGCAAACCCAAAAAGCCGAGGGCCAGCTCTAATTTGTTTAAAATCGCTGTCTGTTTTTAAGTGGTGTGTGTGTGTGTGTGTGTTGGAGGCGAGCCCACCATGCAGCGTATATCTACACCAACAGCAGCTACTGGACGCTTTCCTTTCAGTGGCCGGATCCAAACACGCAAGGCCCATTTTTTTCCAAGCAAATGTGAAATTCATACAGGAAAAAGAAGGAGTATGCAGCCTGCTGAACCCAACAAACACACACACACACACACACACACACACACACACACACACACAGGCTTTCCGCATGGAGAAAACACTTGAGACTGCCAGTGAGGCATCGCAGTTCAAGATTTGGCCATTTCCATTGATTTATTTTCTGTCTGAAACCTTGTTATGATCAAACACTTTTCCTTCACACAATATGTTTTATATTAAATGTGATTTTACAGAAGGGCGTGTGGTGGAACCATAACTTCCTGACCCCATATTTCTCATGACAAAAAGACAGAACATGCTTAAAAACCTGATGTTTTCTTTCCCGTATTATTGAGCCACATGTCTGGCTTCACCGGTTCCCTCAGATTATTCCTCATTCATGATAAAACATTTCTATCCTGATAGTCTCCTCCAGGTTGACTCCACTTGTCAAGAAATATTGAAGTTGTTTTAGCAGCTAGAAGTAACCCATCAACTCATTAATATTCTTTATGTTGTTTTTTCCTCTAATTTCCTCTAATAGGTTGAAAATCATTCAACCTATCACTGATTAAATATGGTTTTGAGGGGAAGCTTTAAAGGGTAATACATGTCCGAAAGGGCATTAGACCTATTGGATCAAAAGGGTCAGTGAGTTTGTCTGATATTGAATAAAGGGGTAAGAGTGGTCAGGGGTAAAACTGATATAGATTATTGGAGAAAAAGGATTCAGAGGCGTCAGTCTGATATACAGTTTAATGGGGTAAAAGCAGTTAGGGTTGAGACAAATATACTATAGATTAATGGGGTAAGAAAGCTGAAAGAGGTCAGTCAAATATAAATTGTTGGGGTAAGAAAGGTCAGAGGGGGCAAGCTGATATAGATTGATAGCACAAGAAAGGTTAGTGGGGGTAATTTGATATAAATGGTTGGGATAAGAAAGGTCAGACTGGGTAGACTGATATAGATTGATAGGGCAGTAAAGGTACAGGGGCTGGTTTAATATAAATTGATGGCATAAGAAAAGTCAGGGGGGCAGGTTAATATGGATTAATAGGGCTGTAGAGGTACAGGGGATAGTTTAATATAAATTGATGTAGTAAGAAAAGTCAGAGAGGGCAGGCTGGTATTGACTGATAGGGCAATAAAGGTTTAGGCCGGTAGTTTGATATAAATTGATGATTAAGAAAGATCATAGGGGCAGACTGATATAAATGGACAGTGTAGTAGAGCTCAAGGGGGAGTCTGAAGTAGCTGCATTGGGTAGTAGGAGCCAGCAGAGTGACGTTTGATATAGATTGGCAGGGTACAACTGGAATCAGGGGGTCTTCTGATATAGATTGGTGGAGTGCAAGTGGGGTCAGGGTGTGGTGTGATTATAGATTGGTTTGGTAAACCTGGGGTCAGAGATAGTCTGATATAGATTGATGGGGTACAAGTGGGGTCAGAGGGTAGGCTGATATAGATTGATGGGGTACAAGTGGGGTCAGAGGGTAGGCTGATATAGATTGATGGGGTACAAGTGGGGTCAGAGGGTAGGCTGATATAGATTGATGGGGTACAAGTGGGGTCAGAGATAGTCTGATATAGATTAATGGGGTACAAGTGGGGTCAGAGATAGTCTGATATAGATTGATGGGGTACAAGTGGGGTCAGAGGGTAGGCTGATATAGATTGATGGGGTACAAGTGGGGTCAGGGGTAGTCTGATGAGGCAATATTTTTCATCTGGTAACACTGCAAGGAACTGTCTGTAGAAATTAGATTAATGGAGTAAAAGTGCTGAAACTGGACGAATAAATAGAAACCTGTGGTGCTATTTTGATTGATAGGTTGCTTTGACTTTGCAGTTCAATCAAGGCATGTTACATACTTTACCACTAGAGACTGTCAGTGTGCCTCATCTACAAAGCACATTCATTATTTTGATAAACTGTAAATTGTGCCTCCATGTGGCGATGTGAACGTCACTGGGTGGAACATCACGAGTGATTATTCTCAATTACTGGGTGGATCAACTCATCTTATTTCCTCTTGAAGAGATAATCCTCCAGAAGTCAAGTCTTGCCACTTCATCACTTAGAACAGCATCGTTTTAACCAAATCCCAACCAAACCTGGTAAATGACAGTCATAATATTCTCTCTCACCTGCCCTCAGGAGCCTCCAGAAGCATTGGAAAGACTTTTGTGGCTCTATTTTCCTCAGTAAACTGAAGAGGAGATGACTTGTGGATTTGAAATCATACAGTTGCTGTAAAAATTCAGGAGATAACCAGGGGAATGTGGCACAACATGGAGCGAGAAGGTTTTTTATGTAAACAGTGAAGGACAGATAACATCAGCTGGTTGTCCCAGTGCGCAATGGACAGGCTGTGGGAAAATTTATTAAAATGGATTAAAGTGAAGCCTGAAACCTGGAGCGCTCTCTTCCTCAGAATGTGCACTGCCTCATAACCAAACCAAAGTGTGTTTTTAATATTATGGTTTAAACCATTTTTTTTTAAGTTATGCCATTTATATTAATATTCCAAATATACAATGGAACAACAGAGCTTATAATGCACCATGAGCCAATTTACTTTTCAAAGTTCTCACTTGATCCCGAAAAACAAGAAGTTCTGAGATCCTGACATCGCTCATCACACGTTTGTGTGTTCTCTCTCACCTCCTGCACAGTGTTTGTTTGGTCTTTGTAATTTATTTTTAGCTCCAAATCACAAACAGTTCAACTTGAAATTACAACTTAATCAGCATGATGACCCATGGTGCAGGTCGGAGGTATTTCATGATACGTCATTGGACTAACATAAACAAAATCTAGCATTTATAAATAGCTTTGAAAAACATCTCAAAAGTTTTGAGGGCTCAGGAAACACCACCTGATTCATATGTACTTCTTGATTTTGGGTTGAAGAAAACAGTAGAGGAAAAATTCAGGGCAAAGTTTGTTTGGTGTGATAAATAAAGGTGAAGGTGCTTTTTACTTAAGAAGCTGGTGTCAGAGTGCAGAGTCACATCAGCCTTCTGATCAGTAACCCAGAGTCTTAACCACTGCACTACCACCTCCCTAATAAAGAACCCCACCTACACTGTTTCAGTCTGTAAAATTTCAACTCAAATGCCCCAAAAGTTCTAAAAATGACCAAACCTCTTCATGTCCTCTCAGGTTTCTGAGAGACATTTGGGCTGAAATGTTGGACCAATCAAAAGAGATGAAGGATAAATAGTTGATTTTGGACTCCTTCACACTAAAAACACATCAATCACACAATAGTCCATAATCACCATCGGCATCTAAACCATCATCATTACCATCAACAGCACAACCATGTTACCACTATCACTAACATTTCCACAACCATATTAACATTATCACCAGCTTCATCACCACATCACCATCACCAACATCACTGTTATCAACATCATCATTACCAGTAGCACCATCACCACCATCATGTTAGCACTATCATCACCATCACCACCAGCACCAAAACCACTACCATCCTGGCACCAGCACCAACAACATCATCATCACCATGACAAGAACATCTTGTATCTTTTTCTATTCAGCGCCTCATTGAAAATTATCAGTAAAACATGTTAGCAGTCAAACAGTTCATTCTACAGCAGGTCTGTCATGTGATACAGAAACCAAATCTATTTGTAAATTGCCTACATTACTTTAGCTTGTTCTCATGCTAGCACTCGCTATCAATACAGGACACCCGGTATATATTTTCACTTGGGTGACTAATGCAGGCTGTGAGCTCCCTTCCCACTTTACTTCTCCCAGAACGTCTGGAGTAATCGCACAGCCTCGTAGAGTAGCACATGTTTTCCGAACGTATTGCCGAGCGTACAGCTGATGTAAATTCCAGCACTAGTGTGGAGAAAATAAAGCGATCTCGAGACCAGAGGAGCGGGTGGATTTTGAAATGTGGCTTGAGACTTGGCACGAGTTTGGAGAGACAGTCACGAAACGGAGCATGAGCGGTAAACACCGAGGCACGCAGACGTACGGTCCACATGCAGGAAGACGCCTTTTTCCCTTCCTGCTCTCTTGTTTTTTCCCCTTCTTCTCGCTGAAAATTCACAACTGAGTGAGAGCTCTGAGACGACGACTTCTCTGCCTGTAAATCAGCCAGCACTTTCGATTGAAAAAGCAGAAGCGTTAAGTCAAATCGTTGTCATTAAAAATACCTTCCCAAGGTCCTGTGATGAGCTTAAGCATAAACCAGAAGCAAAAACTGTAAAACTGTCCAGGCCAAGGACAGGAGAGGAGCAGGACGCTTCATCATGCCGTCGTCAGCTGTTGCTCCTGACACGGCGGAGGTGATATTCGAATCACAGGTGTGTTCCAGTGGTATGCTCCGATACACAAAACATTATCCTCATTTTAATTATGTATCATCGGCTCTAATGACTTAACCAGAGCACGAGGCAGAATAAGGCTAACAATATAACTAGCGTGTCTGGAGTTTCCTTTCGTTGGCTTTGTTACTTGTACTGCTTCTCTATACCACATACTGAAATGTCCACATTACATCACAGCTTGTAAACTAGGGTATGGGTTGGGGTTGGGGTTAGGTTTAGGGTTTGGATTGGGGTTAGGGTTGGGGTTAAGGTTAGGGTTAGGTTAAGCATTAGGGTTGGCGTAAGGGCTACGCTAGGGTTAGGGTTTGGTAAGGTTTAGGGCTAGGGTTACATTTAGCGTTAGGGTTGGGGTGAGGGCTAGGGTTAGGGTAAAGATCGGGGTTATGGTAAGGTTTAGGGTTAAGTTTAGGTCTAGATTTAGGGTTAGGGTTGGGTTTGGGGTTAGGGTTAGGGTCACTAGGAAATGTAGGGTACAATCACTGTCTCACTCTGGATGGAACTGAAACTGGATGTTATTATGGTTACAGGTGTTTATAATCAGAACATCTATTTAGATTCAACTGTCAAACACAAACTACCTGCATGTTCAACACTCTGAACTCACACATGAACCTCCAGCCAATCACAATCCACTATTCACACACAAACCTCCAGCCAATCACAATCCACTATTCACACCTGAATATCTCCTTTGGAGTCACATGACCACAAATTCACACAAAACCACTTTTCTTTTTGTTAAAATGAAAAAAAACGGTGTGCAGGAAAAATGTAACATGTAAATGTAATATACGTACAGTATAGAAGGACACGCCCCCAGGGGTCGGAGCATAAATCTTATGAATGAACCCAAGGATCAATCACTTTATATATAATATCGGTGTGAGAATGACGTTTCTTCCTCAGTATATTATAAGAATGCTTCCATTTTAAATAACAGAAGTTACAGGTGTGTTTTGTTATCACAGGTGTGCTGTCATGCTGGTGCATTAGCAGGGTGGTGAGAAGAAATGAAGCACAGCTAGCGACACGTAGCATCATCATCATCAGGAGCAGCAGCACTGGGCCGTGTTTCATTCCTGCAGGGAGTTCTTACACCTCGCCAAAGACAGCAAAGTCACCGTTCAGAGGCGTAATGCCTACAAATCCGTGGTGTTTGTAGAGGAACTTGATATCTCTGACCCAGTGTTTAACCTTCAGATGTGCTAGCGGTTCCGTGATGCTGAATGTTAAACGTCCAACATTAGACCTCCCCTGCTGCGACTGCGCCATGCTGGACTGCGCCGGGTTCGACGTCTTCATGGTAACGAGCCAACCGAATCGTGTTGCTAGCAACGTTTTCCAAACAGTATAAGATCAGGTTAGAAGAGCAGGTTGCTAGGCTTAGCTTACACGACTGTAATGCACGCTGGCACGCCATCATGCTGGTGAAGAAAACCGAACACACATGACTCCTCGGGGTTTTTTATGTTCTGAAACAAAACAAAATTCTGTAAATCCCGCTGGTCTGCATCAAGTTCTTCTGTCATGTACAGCATGTACATCCTCGAATCTTTAACTTCTCGATCCTTTGTGTACGGACACGTCTCGCTAAGAATAAACAGTTTCATCTGCATAGCTAGCTCAATACTCCGTATAGTGACCAGAAACATCAACATTACACACACACACTGGACAATACAGAGCTTCTGTGATTCACCAGGTTCTTCAACACCAGGATCACCTTCTCATGTACCTTCTGCTGCTCTTACGTGTGCTAAGACTAAAATATTTTGATTATACTGCAATTTCTCTGGAGCATCTCACATGATTCAGAAACCCTGATGGTGTTGTGTTCCACATCAGGTAGAACCACGTAGATAGCATAAATGACTTCATGAGGAACATTTTAGCTTGGACATTTTTTTTATATTCTATAAACGTCGCTACAAATATAGTTAACAGGCTACGTTTTACATTTACATCATTTTGCAGATGATCTTATCCAGTGAGGATAAAGGGCCTTGCTCAAGGGCCCAGAAGTGGCAACTTCTGTGTGGTTCTGGGATTTGAACTCATTACCTTCAGATCCTTTAACCACTGAGCTCTCACCTCCCACAGGCCAGCACATGACCTAGCGTTATTATACTGAAATTCAAGGCTCAGGGAGTTAGCGGCAGTTATACAGGAGGCTCCTTGCTAGCCATGGGAGCAGGTGTATTACCCATAATGCATGAGTGGTGGTGATTTTGATTCAGAAACACAACATAAAGGGCTACACACTGTTCCAATGCATTGTTCCTCTCTCTCTTATCTTGGTATAAGGATGGAAAACATATAACAGGCATCTATTAGCCGAGACGCCATCAATATTTCAGATCCTCACTCATTCATCCAGTTCACCCAGATTTGAAACTTCTCCAAAGTGCTTCATTCTCCTCATTGCTCCACCCCCTCTTCTTTCTCCAAAACCCGTGAGATTGAAATCAGGTGCACAATGTGTGATTTCCGCCACTATTTGTTCGTCTGAGACTTTTTAGCGAGTTCTACACATAACACACATCACATCATAACCTTGTGCTCCAAAACATCTGATCACATCACATTATCAACTTGTGCTGTTAATATCATGAACAGCAGCTAATTCCTCTCCACTGCTTCTCTTTCTCTCCCCATCCCGAGGCATCCTGAGGTTCCTCCAGCCCCAGTCACGTCCCACCTCATGAAGATTGTGGACCTTTAAAGAAGGAGATGCCCAAAAACATCCCAAACCATCTAGAGACGTACCAGTGCCATATGGATCCCACTTCATGTGGAGTTTGGACACTGGACCTCCTGGAGTGTTTAAAGGCTCTGGCATGGAGAATCTGGTGTTGGATCTGTGTTGATCTTAGATGTTGAGCTATTTTATGAGTTGCTCAGTAGCTCCTAGTTTTATAACCATAATGACTGAAGAAGACTGTAGAAAGATCATCAGTCATAATCACACACTCCAGTGCTCATGTTAGTTCTCACTCTCCAGTGTTCTGTAATGTTTAAAGACTATAATCACACTCTTGATGTCACCCGCATGAGGATGAGGTTCTGCTTTTGAGTCTGGTTCCTCTCAAGGTTTCTTTCTCATAACATCTTAGGGAGTTTTTCCTTCACCACAGTCTCCATGCTGCTCATCAGAGATAAACACACATCATTCACCTTCACTATTAAACTCTGTGAAGCTGCTTTGAGATGATGTGTGTTGTGAAAAGCGCAATAGAAATAAAGTTCACTTATCTCTACGTTTTCTTTGAGAACACGCTGATGAACGTCCATGTGTCCTGTAACAGATTCTCAGCGACAGCAATGTTAAATCCCACATTTCTAAAAAACACGTGTTCTATTAAAGTTTCTCAATCTCCTCGGATCGACTCGGAGTAATCCCCAGACGTAGCGAGGGACGGAGGTCTCAGCGTATTTCACACTAATAAACTAAATGCTTGTCTCATCCTGGCCTGAGCATTAAAACAACATCTGATCTTCATTTGTGCTGCTGTTAATCAGCAGGTTGATAAGGACTCGAGACTCTGAGGACCATGTCATGATGTCCGACTTCAAATACAGTCATAATAAAAACCCACAATGAATTAAACACACAGCCATTACTCATAACAGGAAACGTCACATTATTTCAACTTGTTGGCAGCAGATGCAGTCGTTCCTATCAGCGTTCTTTTAATAATCCGTTTCCTCGACAAGGCCCCGTGTGTCATAAATCTCCCTCTAGATTATCTCAAAGCGAGAGCGATTGATGAAGGAGCGGAAATGTTTTCCTTCCCCTCGTCATTGCGGTGATGGAGAGACCTACTCCAGCTGGGGGGGCGGGTTGGGGGGGTCAAATCACATAATTTACTGCCTCTTTAATATTCCATTATCACAGTCAGCGTTACTGCGAACACCATGAAGCTACAAGGAACAAGATTATGGAAGATGCAAACAACACGGTGATGGAGATCAGCATCATGAAGTTCCAGAGGGAATAAGAATGAATACAGTAATGAAAGTTGAAGCAGAGTTTACAGCAAACTGACTTCACCTACATGACTCACTAATTCCATGACGGGTCGCCTCGAACACCAACAGAGACACTCCAGGCTCGCCATTCGATCACTTGTTTGTCGAGAACTTTAGCCAAGGAATTCCAGGGCCGAGAACTTAAACCCATGTGCTTCATCCCAGGAACATTAAATTCAGGAACCTAAGCCCAGGAACTTTATCCCGAGATCTTTACCCCAGAGGTTGTTCCCTGGAATTTGAGCAGCCAGGGTTTTTAAACTCAGAGGTTTCAACTCAGAAATCTATGAGCTGTAGTGCAGGAATCAAATCTCATGTGCTTTCAAAGCTAAAGCAGTTACACCTAAGAACTTCAGGTCCTTCAGCCCAGATCCTTCCTCCTAAGCTGGTACCATCACAAAAATGTTTACAATATGTCACAAATATGACATCAAGACATTTATTGGAACTGTGGGGAACTTTTTTTTTTTGCACAGAAATCCCAAGTAAGAAATTCCAAACAAAGCCACAATCAAGAAATTCTATCTCAGGAACTTTAAGATTAGTAACTTAAGCTTAGGAACCCAAGAGCTTTACCTCAATGAATCTAAGCTTAAGAACTTTACTCCAGGATCATAAGCTCAGCATATTAAACTCTGGAACTTACTTCAGTAACTTCAGCCCAGCAAACCGAATCATTTTATCATGGAACACTCACAAATCTAAAACCTAGGACATCAGAAGCTCAGGAAATTGAGCACAGGAACCCAGGCATTCTGCTCTAAGAACATTAGCCCAGAAATGTAAGCCCGGGTATTTGAGCCCCGAAATCGAAGACTATGTGCTTCATTCCAGAAACATTCAAATCAGGAAATTAATCTTGGGAACTTTAGCCCAAGATGCTGTCACCAAGGAACCTGAGCCCAGAAACACTGGCCCAGGAGCTTTACCTCAAAACTTTAAAACGCCTTCTTTTGCCAAGACATTTCAAAGCAGGAATCTAGGAATTTTATCCCAGAACCTTTATCTCAGAAACTTTAAGCTGAAGTCTGGAAACGTCTTGGAAACACAAGCCCGGGAACTTTAGCCCAGGATTAAAGATAATGAAAGCTTGAAGTTTATCCCAGGTACCTCACAGAACTAAGGCTTAGTGCTTAAGCTCATGAAGTTCCATGTTAGCTGGAGAATTTCAGACCAGGAACCTATGCTGAAGATCTTAGGCCAGGTTATACAAACCACAAATCTAGAATGTGTATCCTGGGAATCTTTTAAGATGAGAAACTTAAGTCTGGGACGTTCGGAAACTCAGGTTCATCTTATAAACCTAAGCCCAGGCTTAAGGTGAGGATTTTGAAAGGTTGGGACAGTTTGGAACACAGGAACTTAAGATCAAGAAGTTAAACCTAGATACTTTAGTCTAAGTCCAAGACACTTTAACTTTTTTTTTTTTTTTTTTTTTTCGAGGAACATAACTAAAATCTCAGGAACTTAGAAATCCAGAAAGTTCAGGAACCTGAAACTGGAACCAAGCAGACCAGAGTGTGAGAACATTAATGCAGATCCCTTCAACCCTCATGATTGTGCTTATAAGATTCAACAGCAGCTGTGTGTTTGTGTGTGTGTGTGTGTGTGTGTGTGTGTGTGTGTGTGTGTGTGTGTGTGTGTGTGTTATAAATAATAGACACACAATGTTCTGGGTGAGGAATAAGAGTGTGTGTTACGAGGTGGTGAGATTTATGGTGCTCTCAGGCATGTGTTTGCGTGACTGTTTTGGAGATGTTAATATCTGCTGTCACCTGCCGGCTCAGCTGGGTCATTAATCACACACACACACACACACACACACACACACACACACACACACACACACACACACACACACACACCATTCTTAGCTAGAACACTAACTAGTGATGAAAGCCACTATTTAGGACTGAGCATTAAAATGGCCAGTAGGAACCTGAGACCAACATCTGAAGTTCTTCTAAGTTCTACTCTGAACCTGCATTCTGTCCCATGCTGCAGTGAAAAGTTTGTAAAATGCATTTAATCCAAAAAGTTAAATGATCACGTTTAACTCTCAAAGCCTGAGTTCATTCTAATCACCAAGCTGGAGTCTGGAGTTTTATCAGAACTGTGCAGAAGTTCTTCTGTGAGCCAGGAACTTCATCCAAGCTCAAAACCCGAGCAGAGACATTTTACCAAGGACTCAACACACATCTGAGGAATCTTATCTCAAGAATTTAGAATTTAAGATTAGCATCTCTAGCTCAAGTACCTACTAAACTTCATCTGAGGAACATAAGCTCAAGAACTTTATTTGAGGAACATAAGAACAGGGAAAAAAAAGCTAAAGAACTTCATCTGAGGAACAAAAGCCCAGGAACTAAAGCAAAAGGAATGAAATCCCCTCTGGTCCCATTAGGAGAAAAACAGAGCTAAAAATAGCTGTGGAGCGAGTGAGGCTCTGCAGCCGTCTGATTTGATTAGCATGTTCTCCATCACTTCAGGCCTGCTTAGCGGCCGCTAATCTCCCGTTGATCAAAGAGGAGTGAAGGAGGAGTGATGGAGGAGAGCGAGTCATGCTCTCTCAGTCGATTACTTGCAGGTGCACATCTGTTCTCGCTCTCCACAACAAAAGGTACAGGAAGAAAAGAACAGTGCAAAATCTAGCCTGAGGCCACGTCCCAAACCCTGGTGTTTGACAGGAGGATTTGTTTCGATGAGGAACAGCTTACAGTAACATCTGGTTCACGAGTGGAGGAACATCAGGAGAGGAGCAGCTCCAGCATGAAAGAGGAGAGATAAGGCTGTCATGACTGTGATGACACTTTTCTAAACATCTAAACATCCATCTGTTTCTTTCTCTCATTCAGAACAGATTTGAGGAACCATTCCGGTTTGGAGGTCACAGTGCAGAGAGAGAACTTTTACAACTGTCTCTCTCTCTATAACTGTCTCACTCAAATCACCTGTCTTACTCTAACTGTCTCACTCTAACTGTCTTTCTCTCTACAACTGTCCCACTCTCTACAACTGTCTCTCTCTCTATATATAACTGTCTCTCTCTCTCTATAACTGTTTCACTCAAATCACCTGTCTTACTCTAACTGTCTCACTCTAACTGTCCCACTCTCTACAACTGTCTCTCTCTATATATAACTGTCTCTCTCTCTATAACTGTCTCACTCAAATCACCTGTCTTACTCTAACTGTCTCACTCTAACTGTCTTTCTCTCTACAACTGCCCCACTCTCTACAACTGTCTCTCTCTATAACTGTCTCACTCAAATCACCTGTCTTACTCTAACTGTCTTTCTCTCTACAACTGTCCCACTCTCTACAACTGTCTCTCTCTCTATATATAAAACTGTCTCTCTCTCTCTCTATAACTGTCTCACTCAAATCACCTGTCTCACTCTAACTGTCTCACTCTAACTGTCTTTCTCTCTACAACTGTCCCACTCTCTATAACTGTCTCTCTCTATATATAACTGTCTCTCTCTCTCTATAACTGTCTCACTCAAATCACCCGTCTCACTTTGTCTACATCCCTACAACTGTCTCACTCTTTAGGAATCTCCCACTCTCTACAAATAACTCACTCTAACTGTCTCACTGTCTAAAAGTGTCACATTCTAACTCTCACTCTATATAACTGTCTCACTCTCAAAAATGTTTTATTTACATTTTAATGTTTTGTGATGTTATTAGATAAATACTGATTGTGAACTGCTCCAGATGTTGTAGGTGCACAGTTGTGGTTGTAGTGTGGAGGTTTGGAGTGTAACTGGGTTTGTAGGTGTAGTAAAATGGTTTTTACCTCCAGATGTGAAACGTCTCTCTGTAATGCACGTGTTGTTATAGTGTGTGTTTGTATTGTATTGATGGTTTCTGTAATTGTGATGTGATGGTGGTGGATTAAGAGGTGGATTAAGTCTGGTACGTCCTCACTGAAGGTCCAGGTACCAAATACACGACCCACCACTGAGTGAAGGTGAACTTTACACAGCTGAGTGAGAGACAAAAGGAGATTGGAATTTTTAGCTGAAGGTCTGAAGAGCATTATGGAGAACAGATGTTGGTGTGATGTGTTCTGTAGCACAGTACCATAAACCATAAATCCAAACCCACCATCCTTTTTCAAGATGCTCTGCGTTAGGGAGTGGACTGTGCTGATCATTACAGATAAATCCAACGCCTGCGAACAAGAACATGTTGCTAAAGTACAGGCCAATCACTCACTCCCTGAGAGAGAGAGAGAGAGAGAGAGAGAGAGAGAGAGATGGAAAACGATGTTCTTCAGGATCACACACTTTCTACAGCACTACATCTTGATAACCCTGTATTTCTCTCTCTCACCAATTTCTCACTACATTTTCTCAAGGTTAGGGTCAAGGTTAGGGTCAGGGTTAGGGTCAGGGTTAGGGTCAGGGTTAGGGTCAGGGTCAGGGTTAGAGTTAGGGCACTTTCTTTTTACTAATTTCTCACTTCTTCTCTCTCACTTCTCATTTCTCTATCAATTCTCACCTCTCACTTCTCTCTTACATTTTCACATTTCACTCACTTTTTACTTGTTTATATACATAGTGCAACACACACACACACACACACACACACACACACACACACACACTTACTCATTCACAAACACTCATATCTCACTCTTTCCCTAAAAAGTGAAAAGTGAACACACCCTGCTGCCACTTACACACACACACACACACACACACACACACACACACACACAGGCGGTGTGTTTATGAGCAGAGTTTGCTCAGATGCGAGTGTGTTGTTGAGGGTGGAGAAGGTAAAAGTGACTCAACACACCACACAGACGGCCAGTGTGTCTTCTGTCCATCAACCTGTGTGTCCTTCAAAATCACACACATTATTTATTTATTTACTGTTTATTTATTTACTGTCACGCCTTCACGCCTCAGCTGGACACATTTCCCTGGACGTGTCCTTCATCAAGCTGGAAAAGTCAACATGGACACATGACTTCAGTGTGTAGCTCTGACTGTAGCACAGCTCCCTGGCTACTTCTCCAACGGTGTGTGAGAGGACACGCAAAAACCAGCTACACAGCAGCTACAGCAGCAGGACGGCTCCGCCCACTTTGCAATCCTTAGGTAGAGCTCAGTGGTTCAGGCTGATGGCTACCTGAATCCTGATACATTTTTTTAAAAAAAAGCATTTTGCACACTTTTCCAAATATCCAAGTTTCAGTTTTCTTTTCTCGCACAAGCTCCTCTGTGAGCCCTGAGCATTGACGGTGCAGAGCTCCACTGTCCTCTCACAGACATTCCCAAAAAACTCAACGTTTTCTCGAGAAATCACGTTTCCTTCTACCTGGTATATTTCCTGTGATGTACGGATGATGAAGGCCAGTCCCCAGGCTGAAGGACAGAGCTGGACACACTGTGTCTCAGGGAGAACAACTGGAACCCATTGGAATTGAAGTATTTTTTTTTTAAATGCAGCTAAAATGAACATCTGTGTGGTTTTTGAGTTACGCTGAACAACATTCCTCAGATTGTTGGTGTGATTGGATCCAACTGTGTGTTCCTTCGCTCTCAGCCTGCTTATTTACTGTAACAGCCTGGGAAAAAGACGCACTGTCATTTCCAAAACAGCAGCAAATTTACCATGATAAATATTTACCCTTCACATTCCGACTTCTCCACGTATCTCAGTGTCGGTGAGTGCAGACTAATCTCGCTCCGTCTTATCAGAGGAAACTGGTCCTCTGAAGCGTCCCCTGAGGCGGCCAGCTCACGATGCATCATGTGAGATGATGCGTGAGGTTGTTTTTTGAAGTTTTGTCTCGTTCCCGGTGGCGGCGATGATACAGTGATGGGACTCCGCATCCTCCTGGGTGGCCAGACCCAATCCAGAGAGCAATTCTCTAAATGATCCACATATAGTCTTCAGGGTTCTTGATTGCTTGGGTTTCGGACAAAAATGTGGACCATCTGGAACTGCTTAAGAGACAATGATGGCTGATTCGGCGAGATTTATCTGCACAGAGACAAGTCTTAATGAGACACAGCGCTTATCTCGGGGAGGGAATATTTTACGGATAAAAGCTGATTAACATCAACACGGCTGTGCTTTTATTAATTCAACAAATCATCGGAGTGAAGGAAACGTGAGAAGAACATCACAGCCTCGATTCAAGAAAATAAAATGAACAAAACTCTTCAGATGTGCTGCTCTAAAACGAAGGAGCTGAAAAACCTGTGAAAGAAACGTCTGGCGTGCTCGAGGTGTGAACTACATGCAGGTGATTCAGTCCAGGGTTTAAGTGAACATCATCACTGCTATAAAAAAGCAGCTTTTTAGAAATAAACCAATTACAATTCTTTATTTTAGAGTCATAAATCAGACCCTGTGAGTTTCTTCCTAATGTGTGAGTCAGTGGTGACTGTGGTGAAGGAAAATCTCCCTGAGACCTCGAAAGGAACCAGACTCAACAGCGAATGTCCGTTTATTAGAGTTCCAAAGTTCCATCATTATTAACATTTTCACTAATTAATAAAAACAAGCTAAATGTGGAGCTGAGAAGCAAATCAGTGGGAGTTTAGTGAAAAGTCATGGGTTAAAATCCCAGCACTACCAAGCAGCTACTGCTTGGCCCTTGAGCAAGGCCCCTAAACCCTCACCTTACATTCACAATTACAGCATTTGGAAGAAGCCCTTATTCAGACTTCCATTTAACCCATCCATACACATGAGGAGATATGGGGTTGAGGGCCTTGCTCAGGGGCCCGTGAGTGGCCGTTTTATGTGTCCAATCTCTTAACATGGTTTGTGGAAGAAGATTTTGAGTGGCCTTCTATAGAGCTCCTTCTCTACTAAACACTTTTTGGATGATTGTGAACACTGACTGCACCCCAGGTCTCCTCACCTTCTCACCTACATCACTAGTACTGGCAAACTTTTACCCATATTGTGTGAATCCGTTTAATCAGCTGCACAACCCGACTCTGAAGAACCTTTTTATGTCAAGAGCTATTTTAGGAGTTGCTCAGTAGCTCCTGGTTCCAGAACATCAAATGACTGTAAAAGTCTGTAGAAAGAACATCAGTCATAATCACACACTCCAGTGCTCATCCTCGCCCAAATGAGGACGAGGTTCTGCTTTTGAGTCTGGTTCCTCCTTATAACATCCAAGGGAGTTTTTCCTTCACCACAGTCGCCCCCAGTCTTCATCATCAGGGATAAACACATCATTCCTTTATACTTTTTTTTTTTTTGTTCTTCTATAATGCTTACGTTCTGTAAAGCTGATTATAATATAATATAATATAATATAATATAATATAATATAATATAATATACTGTAATGTGATGTAATATGATGTAATATTAAGAAAATGTGCCAGACCTTCACTTTCTCCCCAACAATGACTACACAACACAGCCAGGAATCTACTACTCCTTTGTTGTCAAGCTTTTTAACCTTACCAGCAGATGAAATACTGCAAGTCATCCAATCTTGCGAAACCCACCACCTGTCCACACAAGACCTCCTGCTCTTCATCTCCACAATCATCAATTCCTTAACAATCATCAAGCCCTTAAAAGCTGGCTATGTACCAACTACCTTCAAGCAAGCAAGGGTCATTCCCATCTTGAAGAAACCTGCTCTGAATCCATCAGACATCAACAACTACAAACTGGTATCACTTCTCTCCTTCCTTTCTAAATCTCTGAAACGCACTGTTTTTAACCAACTGTCTGTCTCTCTCTCACAGAACAACCTCCACGATCCAAACCAGTATGGGTTCAAAGCGGCCCACAAGGCTCAGTACTTGGTCCCCACCTTTTCTCCCTCTATACCAACTCCATTGGTGAAGTCGTATCCTTACATGGGTTTTCTTATCACTGCTATGCAGATGACGCTTAAATAAATTTTTCTTTCCCTCCATCAGATACCACACCTTCCATTTGGATCTCGGCATGCTTCAGATACAGATCTTCATGGATGAGTGCTCACCAACTAAAGCTCAACCCCAGCAAAACAGAACTGCTGGTCATCCCAGGTGATTCATCTTCAGATCAAGATCCCAAATAACCCTTAATGACTCTCTGCTCTCCCCTTCAGCCACTGCTCATAACCTTGTGGTAACTATGGACAATGAACTGTCCTTCTCACATGTCGCTAATGTTGCTCGTTCCTGTCGATTTCTTCTCTATAACATCCGAAGGATTCGACCATTTCTGTCCACACAGGCTGCCCAGGTGCTTGTTCAGTCTCTTGTGATTTGGAGACTTGACTACTGCAACTCTCTGCTGGCAGGTCTTCCCCTGAACGCTATTCGTCCACTGCAAATGATCCAAAACGCAGCTGCACGACTTGTGTTCAATCTGCCCAAGTTCTCCCACACCACCCCACTGCTGCTCCTTCACTGGCTTCCAGTAGCTGCACGTATCAGATTCAAAACACTGATGATGCCTACAAGGCCAAAAATGGACCAGCACCATCTTACCTCAGTGACCTCATCACATCTCGCACTGCACCACGCTGTCTGAGATCCTCCAGCACTGCTCCACTGGTACCACCTTCTCTCAGAATGAGAGGTAAGTACACTTTAAGGCTCTTCTCTGTTCTGGCACCGAGGTGGTGGAATGAACTTCCCCTAGATGTCCGTACAGCAGAGTCCCTGATTATCTTCAAGCAACGACTGAAGACCTTCATCTTCCTGAAACACTTAAATTAGCACTTTCCAAGTTTGTAGAATTCAAGAGTTATATTTATATTATGTTTGTAATCTTGTGTACCAGTGTAGATTTATTTATTGCTGGAGACGCACTTTTGTGCGTCGCTCTGGATAAGGGCGTCTGCTAAATGCAAATGTAGTGGAATGTAATATATATTTTGCAGCCAGCCTGTAGGAAGGATGTACTGAAATCATTCTCGTGATCATGAACTTTTTGATGGACTTGAACAGGACACAGGAATGTTGCAAACATCTCACACCACACTGCTGCCAAACCGGGAGCCAAAGTAGCCAGCTGTGCACAAGAGAACACTGGCGATCACATCGATCAGGAAGAAAAGCGTTCATTTCCTGTAAAGAGCAAGAGTTCCGGGAAAACCGCGTGTTCCTTATTTTTAGACACAAAACCCAGCGTCTGTTTCCATGAATTAAAATAAACCTGAAATCAAACTGAAATAAAACAGCGATGTCACGTCAACCCCCAAATCAAATCAAATCAAATCAGATCAGCTCAGATTAGATCGCAGACACATGGAGCTCATAATGAGAGAGCGGGAGTGAGCAGATGTCGGTTTTCCCATGATGCACTGGTGTTGGTGACACTGAGCAGGCCGCAGCTGTTTTGCCACCAGTGTTTATGGCAGCTGGCCGTGAGCTGAGCGCAGTGCAGCGCAGTGCAGCGTCCCAGTTTACACCACACTCCGCGTCCACCGTCCCACCACAACCCTGTTTGAAGTGGAAAACAAATCCCTCACATGCAACGTCCATCTCGTGCCGATGAAGGTTTATTGATATCTGCGCCAGGTGGCTGGCAGCTTCGCCCAAAATAAAGGATCTGACTTTTTTTAACGGGGGGGCTGGAGATTTCTATCAGCTGTGGAGATCAGAGGAGCAAAATCAATGATCTGTTTCTGATCTCCACATCGCTCATGTTATATAACACACACACACACAAACACACACACAGAGGAATACAGTCAGCTCGACAACACAACACAACACGTGCATCCTCACAAACCCAATCCAACAAGTGTATCGCATTAAGTGTGTATTTTCATCTCACTGCAGTTGACGGACGTTTACAAACGCTGCATTGTGCGCTTTGCTTTTGCAGAACCTTCATCCAACATGTTCTAAACTCGGAACGTTTCCGTGACCACTTTTCAAATCCCTTTATTCAGTCCGAGAAGAAACAAAATACCTCCTCAAAGCTCACTGTCATGATGTTTGGGTTTCCACAAATCTGTTTTCTGAACAAGCGGAACAGAAGAAAGCAACATTTGGATTTATGGCATTTTATCCAGAATAGTTCACATTTATCTCACTGAGCGGTTGGGGGCCTCACTCAGGGGCCCAGCAACAGCAGCAGTAGCTTTGTAGGCTTGGGATTTGAACCTGATCTTCTAATCAAAGGTCCAACATTAAAGAATTTACACTATGTATATGAGATAAATGTAAGTTCTTATCCAGACTATCATATGAAAAGCAACTTACATCCATGTTGTATATATAATATGGATGTAAGTTGCTTGTGATATGATATTATAGTCTGGATAAGAGCAACTTACATTCATCTCATATACACTGAGCAGCTGAGCATTAAGGGCCTCACCCAGGGGCCCAGCAACAGCAGCAGCTTGGCATGGCTGGGACCTGAACCTGTCCTTCTGCTTAGAGGTCCAGTATCTTAATATTTACGGCAGGTACGTATGGTACCCAGAGCATCTTGGATTTATCAGATGTATACACTGAGCAGTTGAGGGCTAAGGGCCTTACTCAGGGGCCAATCAACAGCAGCAGCAGCAGAAGCTTGGGCTTGGGATCTAATCCTGTCCTTCTAATCAGAGTCCAACATCTTACCATTTAAAGCAGGAAGCAGATACATATCCAAAGCAATTTATATTTATCTCATATATGCAATAAGTCATTTGAGTTTAAGGGCCCCACTCAGGGGCCCAGCAACATGGGCAGCAGCCTGGCAGGCTTGGTGTCTGGACCTGACATTCTGAACAGAGATCTGCGCTACCTGTCGTGTTCTCCATGATGTAAAGGTTAGCTTGTTTAAGGCACTGTTGCTCTGGAGGTGTGACGCAGCAGATCTTGAGCAGTGGAGAAAACCTGGAGTTTGCAGATGTTTGAGATGAATCGCTGGAGAAGAAGGTGTTTTTGTAGAATAAAGTGTGTTTACAGAGCGCCTTCACCGAGAACCTCAGGTCATTAATAACCGTCACCTTCACTCGACTTCAACGCTCCTGAACACGGCGAGTAACAGCACTGCAGCTCAAACTCATCCAGCCTGAGGGACATCGAGAAGTGAGAGGAAAATCCTGAAGGTCATTCTGAAGGGAAAACCATCAACTAAATTATAACCAAGAATTATGTGTCAGAGAGAGAGAGAGAGAGAGAGAGAGAGAGAGAGAGAGAGAGAGAGAGAGAGAGTGTGTGTGTGTGTGTGTGTGTGTGTGTGTGTGTGTGTGTGTGTGTGTTTTCAATACACTGTGTGTTTATAGAAAGAAATGGTGGGTGATGAGCACTGAAGAAGAAGAAGTAGAAAAAGAAGAAGAAGGAGGGACACCACATTTTTCTTCTACTTCTTCTCCTGATCATCATCATCATGAAGGTGAAGAAAGAAGGAATAATGGAGGTGAAGATAAGAAGTGATCATGAGGAATGATGGGAGGAGAACAGGAAGAGGGCAGGAAAAGAAAGGATGGAGGAAGAAGAGTAGAATAAGATGATAATTGGAATAAGGAAAGTGAAGGAGGTGTGAAACTTATGAGAAGATGAGAAGAAGCTGAAACAGATGGAGGAAAAAGAGAAAAGGAGGAGGATAAAAGAGGGGAAAGAAACAGAGGAGGAGGAAACTATTCAGGAAGTCAACAGTGTAAGAAAGAAGAACATGTAGGAAGTGAAAAATGAGCAGGAGGAAAAGTGGTAGGAGGAGGAGGAGAAAAATGAATTAGAGAACAAGAGAACACTGAAAAAGAAGAAGTGTAGGAAAGGAGAGATGAGAAAAAGAAAAAACAAATGGACTGAAGGATGATGGAGAAAAGGGGGAGAAGAAGATGAAAAGAAGAAGAAAAGGTGAAGCAGAAGGAGAAAGAACAGGAAATATATGACAGAGGCAGAAGGAAGAGAATGATGAGAAGATGAGAAGAGGAAGTTTGGATGAAGGTAAATGGAGAGAATTAGATGACAGTGGACAGAAGAGAAGTGGAAAAATAAGATCAGCTGAAAAGCATGACAGAAGGAAATGGAAGAAGTGATGAAGATGAAGGAGAAAAGGTGAAGAGGTAGGAAGGAAGGAAAAACGAATCAGAACCTGGCTGAAAAGATAAAAGAAAATGACGGAAGAAGGGATGATGTGGAAGAAGGAAAGGATGACAGATAATACGTGGAAAAATATGTTCTTAACCGGAGGAAATGGAGGAAAAAGAGAAGGATGGGAAAAAAGCATTAGTAAAGAGTAAAAAAGAGAAGAAAATGAAGGAAGTAATGGAGGAAGGGAAGAGAATTAACCTGAAATGAGAAGAGTGGGAAATAAAATGGGTAAAGAAAACAAAAGAGAAGGATGGAGAGACAGGAGGTTGAGGAGGAGGTGAAGATGGGATTAAAAGAGAAGGTAAAGAATGAAGGAACAGCGGTGAAGAGTTAAAACAAGCAGAAGAGGAGGAAAGGATGGAAGTAAAAAAGAATGATGAGGAGAATCCAGGAGAAGAGGAGAAGATAACGGTCCTGTCAATCAGCTGTTACTATGGCAACCATAACATATCTTCATCAGTGATTTTACCTTGAGAGGGTCAGTAGAGAGAGCGAGAGAGAGCGAGAGAGAGCGAGAGAGAGAGAGAGAGAGAGAGAGAAGATTCTAAAAGTGCAGTAAGGTTAAAGAGGAGCGCGTCCTGAAGCCGAGAGCAGAGTTTCAATAGAACAGTGCTGAGGGACGTGCAGAGATTCTGGGTTTGAATACGGCCTCAGGGAATCTTATTAAAACCAGATGGACTTGGAACTGGGAGAAAGAAAAAACACACACACACACACACACACACACACACACACACACACACACACACACACACACTGCAGTTCAGTATTGAGTAGCTTTGTTACCACAGTCACACAACACTAACTTTTATACACATCAATTTTAGGATTTCCAATACTTCAAAGCCCCCACCCCCCTCATGCCTCTCTCTTTCTCTCTCTCTCTCTCTCTCTCTCTGTCATTCCCTCATTCCAGTCTCATTCAGTGTCCACCCATTTCCTCTTATTGCCCTTCCCAGGCATGTCAGAGATCACCGCAGCCAAAACAAACCGACCTGCAGGACCTCCAGCAAGGAGAGAGAAATGGGGAGAAAGAGAGAGAGAGAGAGAGAGAGAGAGAGAGAGAATGAGACTATTTGACCTATTTTCCCCCTAAATACCCCATACCGACTGCCTCCCAGACCCCAAAAAACTGCCTCTAAGAGCCAGATGTACTGCTCCTCAGACTGCCACAAACCTCCTTCCATACCCCAGCAAACCTCCTCTCACCCCCCCCAAACTTCCATTCAAACCTCAAGTCTCTCAGAACTTAATAAACTGCCTCCCAAACACAGACAAAGTGCCTCTCAGACCACAGAAAACTGCCTTTCAGACCCCAACAAACTGCCTCTTAGACCCCAACAAACTGCCTCTCAGACCCCAACAAAAATCTATTAGACCAAAACCAATGTTTCTCTGACCACAATAAATTGCCTCTCAAACCTAAAAACAAACAAACTGCCTATTAAACCCCAACAAACTGCCTCTTTGACCCCAATAAACTGCCTCTCAGATATCCACAACCTGCCTTTTACAGCCCAACAAACCTCCTCTTAAACCCCTACAAACTGTCTCTGAGAGCCCACCAAACTACCCTCAGACTGCCCCTTATACCCCTGAAACCCTGAAAATTTTTCTTCCATACCCACACAAACAACCCCTCATAACCCACAGACTGGCCCCTCAAATCACAAAAACGACCCTCATAACCCACAGACTGGCCCCTCAAATCACAAAAACAACCCTCTCTTTGACCCCAATAAACTGCCTCTCAGATATCCACAACCTGCCTTTTACAGCCCAACAAACCTCCTCTTAAACCCCTACAAACTGTCTCTGAGAGCCCACCAAACTACCCTCAGACTGCCCCTTATACCCCTGAAACCCTGAAAATTTTTCTTCCATACCCACACAAACAACCCCTCATAACCCACAGACTGGCCCCTCAAATCACAAAATAACGACCCTCATAACCCACAGACTGGCCCCTCAAATCACAAAAAAACTACCCTCATAGCCCACAGACTGGCCCCTCAAATCACAAAATAACGACCCTCATAACCCACAGACAGGCCCCTCAAACTATGAACAACCAGTCCGACACCCAAAAACTCAGACAACCACTACCTGTTGCCCTTACACACTCTTGTGGAGAGAAGGTCAGCTGGTGTACCTGTGTGGAAAAGGGTATTCTTCTTCTTCTTCAAATTCGTTCACTTCGTATTATTAGTAGTAGTAGTTTTGATATTGTTACTCCTGAAGGGTGTGATTGTGAGGAATCTAAAATACACACACACACACTGTAAACATGATCGCATTAGGTGTTACCCATGATGCATCTGTGGCGTGACTCAGCGTCTCCGAGCGCAGGATTTGAGCTCAACGCCGCATGTTTGATTTGTGCTTAAGTTTTTGATTTTGTACAGAATCAGTTTAAGAGATGTTTCCAAACAGGTGGAGAAATTTACAGGCCCGCTTAGGTTTCCTGACAGGACGAATAAAAAGCCAACAGTGAGCTGGAGCGCCACTCGCCCCGGCTCCCGGCCCGGCCCGGCCCCTGTCCCCCGGCCCCCGTCTCCTGGCCCCTGTCCTCCCTCCCCCACCCCTGTCCCCCAGCCCCGGTGCTGATATAATATAACGCTGAGCCGTTTGTTTGGGTGGCCTCAGCTCCACTCCCCTCATTACTCAACCTCTGTTTTCCCTTTTTCAGGCTCTCAGCTGCTGTGTTTCGTGCCATGGTGGACGGACGGGTGTGTGTGTGTGGGTGTGTGTGTGTGTCTGTGTGTGTGTGTGTCTGTGTGTGTAGACGATAATCTCTTGGCATCTCTTGCCAAACCTGGAAAAGTCAGCAGCATTAGCCTGGGCTGCACCGAAATGTTTCTCTCAGCTGCTGAGTGAATTACTAGCGCGGTTTTCATCATGCGAGGAGGAAATCGTCAATCCAGCGCTTAGTCAAAACACGACTTTTCTTCAATAATCTTTCAGTCCATCTGTTTTAAGAGGGGAAAAGGCAGATTCTGGGTCAAAGTCGAACAGGGATTCAAAACGATTTGAATTGTTGAAATGGTGAGATTTCTTCTTACTTAAACTAAAGGGAAGTGGTGTAAGGTTTATGGAGGGAGCCTCCAGTGGAACAGTCAGAGGTTCTTACTTCTTTTTCTCCTTTACACCACTTCAATCAGGAAATCGAGCAGGAAATCTAATTAGCATGCTAGCAAAGACCGAGATGAGAAGCTTGCCCAGGATAGCTTGCTACATGTGGTGGATTCTTTTACTTTGTTAATAAATTAGTTAGGACTCTGTACAGTATCATGTCCCTGCCATGACCTTCATTAACACTGTGACCTCTGGAGTCTGGAATACATTTATCAACATTTATCAGGATAAGGGCCTTGCTCAGGGGGCCCAGCAGCAGCAGCTTGGTAGTGCTGGGATTTGAACTTGTGACCATAAAATCCAGAGTCCAATGCCTTAACCACTGTGCTACCACCTCCCCTAGCATTCAGTTGTTCAGGAAAATGGTAATAATCAAGGCCATGCCCTGAAATACCCTGTCTTATAGATTGCAAATGTTGATTTGTACTTTGTGTTTAGCAGTTAATTAGGGTACAAAAAACTGTGTCTAAGCTATTTGTAAACCATGACATGATATAGATTTATGTCCTAGAACTATGTTCTGAGACTGTAATTAGCTTGATAATGTTGAGTCATGCAACAGCTTATAATGCGTAGTATCTTATACCAGTACCTTCATGAACTCATGCGAGAATCAAATACAAAAGAATAGGCTGTGCTGAATCAAGTGCTATTTTCTACACTGCTGGTGGTGTTCAATATACCCTGGTGACTTACAGATAAAACTCATGGATGTGAGTTCAAATCCCAGCACCACCAAGCTACCATTGCTGGGTCCCTGATCAAGGCCCTCAGCTTTCACCTGCTCAGTGTTTAAATGAGATCATTGCTGCTCCAGATAAGGGCTCCATCCAAATCTCATAAATAACCATTTGAGGGCATAATATAAAAATAAAACATAATGAAGTCAAAGTTACAGTCCACACCGCGCCGAAAAGCGTCTTTGTAAGTAATTATTCTCGCACGAGGCGTGAAGAAAAGCTTCAGGTCTGTAAAAAAAGCCTTCTGGGCGGGAAAGCAGCCGAGTCACAGAGGTTAATCTCGTGATCTTCGAGAGGAAATAAAGCGTCTGTGCTTCCTCCCGAGGAAAACATTGGCGAGGACTACTGCAGGATAACGAGCTAGCGCTGAGCGTGAGTAACGGATCCTCAATCAGGCCTTGATTTCTGATGAGCGTAAGCGTGTCCAATCTCAATAAACAAGCTGAGCCTCCAAATCCCGGCTGCAGTCTGTAACACCACGGCTTGTTTGGAAAAGATTTTACGAGCTTGGCTCTGCCTTGGTACGAGCGGCGTGGATTTCACACCGAGGTTCACGCAGAAAAAAGGATTTGTTAATCCGGCTAAATTTATACAGAGCGGCCATTTTAATAATGTAACGGGATCACTCGTGAAGTAATACCATGATTTACTACACAAAAAAGCCAAGGATGGTTCTTCTCAAGCTTGCATCTGCAGAAAGAAGGTAGTTGGAATGGGAATTTCCAAATCCCACACAGCCCTCTGTGTAATTACACACTTTAAACCCTGAAAATAACAAAGCGCTCACGTGCCACAGAAACGCCAGTGGCTTGGCATACAGGAAGTGGTGCTGTATCTCCACGCTTCCCCCAGCGCTCCAGGCTCAGGCTTGATGTGGTGAGCCGTTTCCTCTGTGTGAGGGGTGTGAGAACCGAGTCGGGGAGGAAGTGTGTATTTATCTGCGTTTTGGTGGGGCCCGGCGCTGAGCTTTGATCGGCCCCTCGCAGAGCTCCTTGAGGTGGATGTCACTAATCTCCAAAGCCACACGCTGCAGAAGATCAGAAGCTTTGAGGACAAACACCCTGACAGTAAAGGAGGGTTCAGGGTTAAAGCTGGCACATCAGCAGTTCAACCTGACTTTCTTTTCATCTTCTGCATGCTTGTGATTAAACATCATCTCCCGGTCCTCAATCAACAATCCCAAAGTGCTTCATCATCATTAACAATCGGAATCCACCGCATGACCAGAACCTGCAAAAGGTCCTGTCTATGTTTCTGTACAGTTTTATGTCTTTATAAAGGAACAGAACACTTACTCATGATGATGATGAAGATAATGATGATAAAGCTACTTGAGATTGTGGACTGATTTAATTCTTTTACAAACTCTTGAAAAGAAACCTGGACCAATCTTAAAGGAAAAAAATCAGCCAATCATTAGGAAGCATTTCAAAGTAGCATGAATTTTCTTGGATGCATCATCAGTGCTGTGTATGGATTCTGATTGGATCATAATTTGCTTTACTTGTGTTTGCTAAAAAGCTAGGCATGCTAAGTAGACACAGATCTTCAGCTGGAGTGCATGAAGGACCAGGATGTGTAGAGGAATTCTTCTGAAGAAACATCTGTGAGAGAGAGAACATTCATCAGAAAGCTATTGCTTGAGTTTGCTGAAGATCAGTGCGAGTTTTTTGAACACTAAATGTATTTAACATCTGCATTTGAGTATGTTCCTGTGAAGGTTCTCCAGCAGCGGATGCTGAGGATCTCAGCCCACTTTCTGAAGGTGCTGGAGGAAATGAGGATTGAGGATATTAAATCACTGGGTTTTGGTTTTTGACGTTCAGCGAGACGTTTCTACTCGTCCGTCTTTCCCGGTTTCTTACTCACTGTACAAACAGGGCAGAGTGTCTGAGTGGGAGAGGCTGATTCCGTTCCTCATTGTTATGGGAAGTGTGATACTCGGTGTGGAGCCGAGCGTCAACACCCCAGGAACAAAACCCATGACCTAATTCAACTCCACAGTGGAAACATAACGCTTTTATAGACTTTCAAACAATTTGTCTGATCTCCAACATGTCTGGGTGATGTTCTCACGCACTGTGTGCTGCTGGTCCAGAAAAATCATTCACACCTGCTGCACACAGATGATTAGATTGGTGGGTCTGTATTTGAACATCTCATTCCAGATGTAGTTGATATTTCCTGTTATAATAAGCTCCTTTTTTCTTGATAGATGTTACACAAAATGTTGTGCAGATTCATTCAGCCACATAGGTGTTCAATAGGAGCCTTGGAGCAGGAGATCTTCTGCCCCAAGCCTGTTCTAGAGAATAAATCAACACATTTGAACCAATCAGCATCCAGACTTCCGCAGTGTATTGTTATATTTATATTTATAATATTTTCAAATATTCATTTAAAATTCTAGCTCTATGTTCTCGTATCTCAGGAGCTGTTCTTCATCTGAGGGTTTTTTCGGGTGTTGCAAAGTTCTGTGTTTTTTTGTATTTTTTTATCAGGTGTTGAAAGTTCACACAGGCGGGTTTTTCCACCCAACTGGGTGTCGACGAAAGCGTTTCCCTTCACCAGGGAGCTGAGGTCATTCTAACATCACTCGGGGAAGTGACAGAGTCTGTGAAGTGCACCAGGAAGTTGAGTGACGAGCCCCAGACCCTCTGAGTCACATGACCCAGAACCTTCTGCAGCTGCCATCATTATTAAATAAATAGACATTAAGTTTGTGTTGATGCATTTGGTAAACATCTCCCGCACACACACACACACCCACCCACCCACACACACATTCACCTGCTTGTTCCGCATGGCAGTAATGACATCATTGAGTCTTTCCTGGTAACTAGTGTAGTGTTAACATGGTATAGAAAACTTTAGGTTATTATTTACTCAGGAACAATTATTACAACTCACTAAACAATACACACACATGATGCATTACATGTGTACACCAACTGGCTCACTTCAAAATTATTAACATTTCTATTTGACAGACACACACACACACACACACACACTAAATACAATTTAATACTGTTTCATTAGATCATCAATCTAAATCTCTAAGTCTATTTTAACAAAAACTCCTTTAAGAAGCTCTGGAAGCAGGAGGTCTACAAACATTTATGAAGTATAATCCCAGTCCTCAGTAATCCAGTGTAACCGTAACAAACACAATTGATCACATTTTAATCACAAAGAGAACAGGGTTTAACAGAGCTGTAAGAGGGAAAGAGCTCTCTGAATGTGTACAGAGACACTGGTTTATAATTTCAAGTTGAATCATATCTGGTTCTGGATTAAATCAACAGCCCAGATTAACTAAGATTAAATCAACACCCCAGATTAAATCAACAGCCCAGAATACCCTAGACTTACTCCTTAAATTAACTCAGACTAACTCAATATCCCAGAATAAAACCGACTAACTCAACACCCCAGACTAATTTAGAACAGCAAAACACCTTAGACAAATTAAGACTTACTCAAAACCCAGAATAACTCGGAGCAACTTAATACCCCAGACTAACTTAACGCCCAAAAATAACCCTAATTACCTTCCACACCACAGACTAACTTAGACTAACTCAACACTCCAGACTAACTCAACACCTTAAATTAACCCAGACTAACTCAACACCCCAGACTAACTTAGAATAGCTCAACACCTTAAACAAACCAAGACGGACTCAAAACCCAGAATAGCTAAACACCCCAGACTAAATCAGAATAACTCAATAACCTGAAATAACTCAACACTCAAGACTAACTCAGAATAACTCAACACCTCAGACTAACTCAACCCCCCCCAGACTAACTTAACGCCCCAGACTAATTCAAAACCCCAGAATCACCCAGACTAACTCAACACCCAAAACTAATTATACAGTTCAGCATTTAACACAATAATTCCCTTCACACTCATCTCTAAATTGGAGGTCCTGGGACTCAGCCCGCCGCTGTGCCAATGGATCTCTAACTTCCTGACAGACAGCCCACAAGCCGTACGGGTGGGAAAACACACCTTATTCACCCTCACCCTCAGCACATGGAGCTCCCCAGGGTTGTGTTCTGAGCCCCCTGCTGTACTCACTGTACACATATGACCAGTGTTGGGGGTAACGTGTTACAAGTAACATGTTACGTAATATATTACTTCTCTGGAGTAACTAGTAAAGTAGCGCTTTACTTTATACATTTACACATTAATATCTGAGTTACATTTTTAAAAAAGTAATGTGTTACTTATATATATATATATATATATATATATATATACATAAGAATTGCGCACTCCTATGTTCGAGCCGCGGGAACAGAATCTAGTCAAAAGCGGCGATGGCAGGTCAGGGCATTACATTACTGTGATGGAAGTATTTTTATTATTTTGAAATAGTCAAGGAAAAGTAGAAGGTAATAATCGTTGTGTAGATTATGTGTTGGTAAAAAGGTCTTGTCAATTGCAAAAAATATCACTTAAAAAAAAAAAAACAGAATTGCACAAAGTTTAATGAGATGACAGCAAAGGGTATGTTCTCCCTCCACATCACCGGTGTGCAGCCCACACCCTCGACCTTATATACACGAACGATAGTTACATTCCTGACGGCGAAGGCAGATTGAAAAGCAGTGTACAGAAGAGCAACTGGAAAGTGTTCAGCCTTGTGGTCAAAATTAAGTCGATCATCTTATTGTTCTCTAAGAAGTTATTAAACATTTTAAATGTTTAAGAAATGTCTTCTGCTCTAATATAACTGATTTCTTAATCGCAATTATCGATAGTACACCTGTTACACCTGTAAGGCGTGAAAGAGATACAAGTAACGCAAAGGTAACGCAAAAGTAATGTAATGCATTACTTTCCATAAAAAGTAACTAAGCAACGTAATTGGTGACTTTTTGGGGAGTAACTCAATATTGTGATGCATTACTTTTAAAAGTAACATTGCCCGACACTGCATATGACTGTGTGGCCAATTCCAACTCCACCACCATCATCAAGTTTGCTGATGACACTGTTGTGGGTCTGATCTCCAGCAAAGACGAGACATCCTACCTACAGGAGGTTAAAAACCTGGAGAGATGGTGCAGGAGAACTCCTCCACCTTCTCCACCTCTTTTCCCTGCAACCGCATCACTCCACTGCCCTCCCTCTTAGTGACACACACGTATTCTGTCTTACACCTACTGACTTTCATTCCCCTTCTCTCCAGCGAATATATCCCCCTCTCCAGGCTCTTCTCAACCTGCACCCTACTCTCACCACAAATCAAAATATGATCTGTAAACATCATAGTCCAGGGAGACTCCTGTCTGACCTCGTCCTTCAACCTGTCCATCACCACTGCAAATAGGAAAGGGCTCAGGGCCGATCCTTGATGCAGTCCAACCTTTACCCTGAACCAGTCTGTCTTTCCTACTGCACACTTCACTGCTGTCACACTGTCCTCATACATGTCCTGCACCACCCTCACATACTTCTCTGACACACCTGACTTCTTCATTCAATACCACAACTCCTCTCTCCACCCTGTCGTACGCTTTCTCTAAATCCACAAACACACAATGCAACTCCTTCTGACCTTCTCTATACTTCTTCATCAACATTCTCAAAACAAATAAGGCATCTGTGCTGCTCTTCCTCGGCATGAAACTATACTGTTGCTCACAGATGGTCACCTCTTCTCTCAGCCTGGCTTCCACTACTCTTTCCCAGAACTTCATGGTGTGACTGATCAACTTAATTCCCCTGTAGTTACTGCAGGTCTGCACATCTCCCTTATGCTTAAAGATCAGTACCAGCACACTTCTTCTTCATTCCTCAGGCATCTTCTCACCTTCCAAAATCCTGTTAAACAATCTGGTTAAAAACTCCATTGCCATCTCTCCTAAACATCTCCACGCTTCTACCGGTATGTCATCTGGTCCAACCGACTTTCCACTCTTCATCCTCTTAATCGCTGCTCTCACTTCCTCCTTACAAATCCTATCCACATCCTGCTTCACATCTCAACATCATCCAACCTTCTCTCTCTCTGATTTTCCTCATTCATCAGCTGCTCAAAATAACCCCCCCATCTTCTCAACACACTCTCCTCACTAGTCAACACATTTCCATCTCCAGCCTTTACTGCTCTAACTTGCAGCACATCCTTCCCTGCTCGGTTCCTCTGCCTGGACAATCGGTATGAATCCTTTTCTCCTTCCTCAGTGTCCAACCTCTCCTACAACTCCTCATATGCCTTTTCCTTGGCTTTCGCCACATCCCTCTTAACCTGCTGCTGCATCTCCTTGTACTCCTGCCTACTTTTCTCATCACTCTGTCTATCCCACTTCTGTTTTGCCAACCTCTTTCTCCTTATGCTCTCCTGCACTTCCTCATTCCACCACCACGTCTCCTTGTCTTCCTTTCTATTTCCAGATGTCACACCAAGTACTATTCTATCTGCCCCCCTCATCACTCCTGCAGTAGTTCCCCAACCATCCAGCACCTCTTCACCACCACCGAGCTCCTGTCTGACCTCTTCCCTGAACCTCACACTACACTCTTCCATCTTCAGTTTCCACCACCTTATTCTTCTTTCAGTCCTCACTCTCATCCCTTTTCTTCTTCACCTTCAAAACCATCCTACAGACCACCATCTGATGCTGTCTAGCTACACTGTCCCCTGCCAACACCTTACAGTCTCCAAAGTCTGCACCAATTCAATTCAATTTAATTCATTTTTATTTGTATAGCGCTTTTAACAATGAACATTGTCTCAAAGCAGCTTTACACAGATAATGTGGTGATTAAATGTAAATATGTTCTTTGTAAGTATGTTTGTCCCTGATGAGCAACTGTGGCAAGGAAAAACTCCCCGAGATGGCACAAGGAAGAAACCTCGAGAGGAACCAGACCCAAGAGGGAACCCATCCTCATCTGGGTTGCATCAAATGTCCATTTGAAGCATATATACAAAGTTGCGGGGTGCAGTGATGATGAGCAGAAGCAAACTGCACTCCCGAGTCAGTGCAGCAGAAGTGTGAAGATCCACGGAGGGAAGAGGGGCAGGAACAGTGGTCACTGGAGCCCCAGGAGCATGTTTAACTCGACCGAGAGAGAGAGAGAGAGAGAGAGAGAGAGAGACTTTCCCTGCTGTCTCTGTAGACGTCTTCCTCCTCTCCTTCTCCTCCTTCGGCCAACAGTAGCCCAATTTCCACCGGTACCCTGTCGGCTAACGATACCTGTGGTGGTCGTTGTTAACCCGGGCCTCGACCGATCCGGTATGAAATTCTCATTTGTGATCCGCATATTTAATTTGGCACATGTTTTACGCTGGACGTCCTTCATAATGCAACCCTCCACATTTACCCGGGCTTGGGACCGGCACTAAGAATGCACTGGCTTGTGCATCCATAATGTCTGGGTTGTATGTGTATGTGACAAATAAAATTTCATTAGATTTTATATGAATTTAATACCCCAGATTAACCCAATGTCCCAGCAGATTCAAAACTCCACATAACACTAACTACATCAACACCCCAGAATAACTCATACTAACCCAAGACCCCAGACTGACTCAACACCACAGAACACCCCAGAATAACCCAGACTAACTTAATACCCCAGACAACATCATATATCTGCAACAACTGGTCTGTAGTTGGACAGCAGACAGGGTGAAGGTCAGGTTTCTCAATTAGAGGGTTGATACTGCAGTTTAAAGGAACAAAACCAGTGCTAATGGAAGAGTTTATTATTTTAAAACAGGTTTAATTCCCTCTGGAATGATCTATTCGAGGAAACTTGTAGGTGAGGGATCGAGAATGCAGGTTGATGATTTTGATGAGGAAATAAATGAAATGAAGTCGTTCTCTTGAATAGTAAAACTTTGTAATTGATGGTCTGTTATAATTACACTGCTGTCTGCAGGGTTATTTATAAAATAATTTGGATTTATTTGAATCGTCTGGATTTCTTGCCTGATGTTTTCAATTTTATTATTAAAAAAGTTGATGAAATCATTACTACCTATTGATGGTGTGCATGTGAGTGCAGTGCTTTTATTCCCTGTTCATTTTGCTACCGTGCTGAATAAAAATCTAGGATTCTGCTTTTTATTTTCTATGAGGGAGGAGAAATATGCTGATCAGCAGCACTAAGAGATTTTCCAGAATTCATTTTTTCTCAATGATCATTTTGGTTTTAAGTGAAGCTCCATCATCTAGAGTGTAACGAAACATTGATTCTAGACATTCAGTGGCCCAGTCGAGCTCTGTGTGGTCAGACGGAGATCTAATTAATGTCAACACTCTGGGAGATTATTGATAAAACCCGCTGCTGTAGCTGATGTGAATGTGTTTAACATGGTAATATGGTGAGGTACTGATGCAATGACTGAGGCAGATTTAAAAAAAAGATGAGGCAATAATCTGAAATAGCTGACTATGACTAAATCTTTTATTTTGAATCCAAGAGTGTGTTTCCACCATGAGTGAGTCCGATACCATTCTGACTAATTCCAACTGAATCTAGAATGGACACAACTGCTGCTCATAAGGAGTCTTCCTGATTATCAAAATCAATATTAAAGTCACCAATAATTAATGCTTTGTGTAAAGAAGGAGCTAAATTTGTTATTAAATCTGGAAATTCTATGAGAAAATCAGAGTAGCGCCCCTAGGGGTTTATAAATAATAATTAGTGGAATTGACTGACTGGACCTGCTTTTGGACACTGAATATTTTTATGTTGGTGTAAAGAACTTAGAATGTGCTACATTTGTGTTTAGTTTTTTTGTGTGATGCTCAGATTATTATTATAAATAACTGTGACTCCGCCTCCTCTGCTATTTAGACGGGGTTGGTGTATGTAACTATACCCAGGAGGACTCGCCTCATTTAATGCTACTTATTAATTCAGTTTAATCCACATTTCTGTCAAACACATTATATTAAACTCCTGGTCGGTAATAATGTTGTTTATAGTCAGTGCTTTTGATGTGAGAGATCTAATATTTAACAATCCCTTCTTTAGATCAGGTTCTTAAGTGCATTCATTCTTATTTAATTTAATGTTAATCAGTTTACTAACACATATTTTCTGAGAATTTCTAAATATTTGCTCCCTGGCCTTGGCTCTGGACAGTCACTTGTTAACTAGTGCTGTTCTGAGACTATGACCTATATTACAAGAAATGAGAGCAGCACCTTCCCGGGTGGGATGGACACCGTCCCACCCTAACAGGCTGAACAGCCTTTCCCTCAAAATTGCTCTAATTATTAATGAAGCCCACATTGTTTTTGGAGCACCACTCGGACATCCAGCAGTTCAGCGACCATAACCTGCTGTAGGCTACATCGCCACATCGCACTGGGATGGGGTCAAAGCATGTTACTGCATCTGACATTGCCTTCGCTAATTTACACACCTCTATAACAATACTCTTAGTAACCTCTGACTGTTGAAGGTGTATATCATTAGCTCCTGTGTGAAAAACTATCATAGAGAAACTATGCTTTCCAAAAAACCTAAGCTGACTTGCTATGTCCGGCCCCTCTGACCCCGGTGTACACCTGACCTGTGCTGCTGGTGCCCCTAAAGGGCTAGCTAATTTTACATGCCTCAGAGTAGAGTTTCCTATAACCAGAGCTTCACTGAGGAGAGCAAATCTGTTGGAGACATGAAGTGGAGAGGAAGGCTGCTCACATGGGTGAGCTTTAGCATTAGCTTTGGCTTTGCGAGTATGCTGCGAGTTGACACCCACTCGCCCCGCCCCGTGCTTTTTTCTTCTTGAGGTAAAATCAGTTTGCTTTGGGGTCCAGCTGCAGGAACCACAGAGTCCACTTTCTGCTAATGCTTTACCTCAGTGATGGAACACAAAGAAGATCTGGAACTTTGGGGTTAAGGTCACAAACTACTGCTTAATCCCATACACACACATAGATTAATCCTAGAACTGAATTTTCTCCCTCACACACACACACACACACACACAGGGGGTTGAGTGAATGCAGGCCCACCAGCTCCGACACTGAGTGCAGTGAGAGTGCAGTAGAACTCAGTCCCGGGTCTGAGCCGAGCTCAATTAGGAAGAAAATCTAAAGTTTATTTTTCCTGCCAGATTCTCTGGAATGTCTCTGTACACAGCTGTTTATCCTCCAGCACATACACACACACACACACACACACACACACACACACACACTCTAAAACACACATATGCACACACTATCACACTTTAAAACACACACATGCACACAAACACACACACACTATCACACAAACACGCAAACACAAGATCCCAGTCTAAAACACACACACTACCACACTTACCACACTAAAATGCACACACACACACACACACACACACACATCACAGTCTAAAACACACACACACACACACACACACACACACACACACACACACACACACACACACACACACACATCACAGTCTAAAACACACACACACACACAGACAGACAATCACTTTCTAAAACTTACAGACACATGCACATATCACAGTCTAAAACACACACACACACACATACACACACACACACACACACAAACATTCTAAAACACACACACACATACACACACACTCCCACTCTAAAACACACACACACATACACACACACACTCCCACTCTGAAACACACACACACAAACACACACACACTCCCACTCTAAAACACACACACACAAACACACACACACACACACACACACACACACACACACACACAGACTCTCTCTCTCTCTAAAACACACACACACACACACACACACTCCCACTCTAAAACACACACACACTCCCACTCTAAAACACACACACACAAACACACACACACTCCCACTCTAAAACACACACACACAAACACACACACACACACACACACACAGACTCTCTCTCTCTCTAAAACACACACATACACACACACACACTCCCACTCTAAAACACACACACACATACACACACACACACACACACACACAGAAACTGTCACACTATATGTATGTCTGTTTACACTGTGCTCTTCAGATTGATCTTTTTTCTGTGTCTGAGCTCAACAATATCAATTCCACCTTCTTCTGTCTGTCTCTCCATCTGTTTGTATCTCCATATGTCTTTCTCTCTCTGTCTGTCTCTCTGTCTGTCTCTCTGTCTGTCTATTTCAATGTTTAATTTCAGTGTGTGTTTATTGGAAGGGCAAAGATTTTACATTTGTATTCGCAAATCAATTGCAGCTGGACTGCATAGAAATATTGCAAATAATAAATAAATAAATAAATAAATAAATAAATAAATAATAAATGTTAACAAAGAAAAAGAGAAGGTAAGATGCATTTAGTTGAGAATTTAATATAAGAAAAAGGTGGAATAAAAAACAGGAATAAACTACAGTTTAAACAGGAAGAAGAAGCAGAAGACAGAATAAAGTGAGAGAATAAAGGGATAATTGACTGTAAGATAAAGTGCTGATTGGATCTGATGTACTGGAGACTTCAGCTCAGATTTAGTTGAGAATTTAATATAAGAAAAAAGGTGGAATAAAAAACAGGAATAAACTACAGTTTAAACAGGAAGAAGAAGCAGAAGACAGAATAAAGTGAGAGAATAAAGGGATAATTGACTGTAAGATAAAGTGCTGATTGGATCTGATGTACTGGAGACTTCAGCTCAGAGCAGATCGAGTGTTTTCTCTTCAGGAAGGTAAACACGGTGCTGCTGACACACTGCAGTCCTGATGTTTTAACAGATACGCAGTTTCTTCTCGTTCTTCAGATCTTCACACGTGTGCTGATGCACCTGATTTCCCATAAACCTCTGCGTATCTCAGTGTGTTTCCTGCGTTCTGTTAGAAGTGCACTTCAGTCTGGATCTGCTTCAGATCACAGTGTGACACGATCTGGTCCTGTGGTGGACGTGTTTTTCTGTGTCTTCACGTCTCTGTATTCAGCTCGTGTGCTCTGAGTCTGGAGTCTGGAGCTGCTCAACGTGACTCTGTTTTCATCTGAGACTGTGTTCAGATCTTCTGCTCTACTGTTTTCTCTCTTCAGGGAAAAACTACATCACAATTTAAATCAGGACTGGAACTCTGGAGCAGCTGAGAGAAGGGGACTGGGGTCTCAGCTCATCTCCTGCTCTTTCAGAGCTTCAGTGTGATATTAGTTGAGGGTCACAGAGTTTCAGATGTTTGCAGAATTTGACTGCTGTTTTTTGTATCTTGATGATTAGTGGATATTTGCCTGATTCTGCCCTGCGTGTGTTCTGTGTTGTGTGCTGGTGCACATGTAATAGAGTTTACAGAGTTCTGCCTGCAGGATCTCAGTGGGATGTGGTGAACTGTAGATTTTAATTTAGTAGAGGACCCTAAACCTCACTGCCATAGAGGGCAATCGGCTCAATTACTGATTCTCTCTATCTCTCTCTCTCTCTCTGTCTGTTCCTCTCTCATCCCCCCTCCCTCTTTTTCTGCACATGTGCAGGGAAAGGGTGAGTGCGGTGTGTAGAGCACAAGAACAGTTGGCGTTTTTTTCACAACTTTTTCATTTAAACATACAGGAACAATCTTGTGTGTGTGTGTGTGTGTGTGTGTGTGTGTGTGTGTGTGTGTGTGTTTGTGTACTAGTGTGTATGTGTGTGTGTGTGTGTGAGTGTGAGTGAGTGCTCAGCATGGCGTCTCCGAGTGCGAGGCTGTGAGAGAGTTTGACTCGCCGACACGGTGTGCGGGGTGAGTGTAGGTGTGTGTGTGTGTGTGTGTAGAGGAGTGTGTGTTAGCGGTTGGTAATGTAGTGAGAAATGAGAATATTGTCTCTGCCTCCCGCATGAACAGTGTTATAGTTGTGTTTCTGAATAAACTGATCCAGGAAGGAATTGTTATAAATAATGAGTGTGTACTGGTTTCTCCACTCAGGTCTCCTGATGAAAAAAGGTGCTGCTGTCAAATGTCTCATTTTTCATTAGTGATACGATTGTAAAAGCGTTGTCTCGGTACGGGCGAACCATCTCCCCTCGGCTGTACGTCCCCACTAGTTAAACACTTGGTGTCTTTTAGAAGGATGGTGTTTATGGTTCTGAATGAAGGTTTTGAGGAACTAAATGTGGTCTTTAAGTTCAGGATTGATGGGTTTGACTACAACATCTTTGTCTCCACCGATTCAGAAATAAAATGTTTTAAATGTGGTCAGTTTGGGCATCTTGTCCGCACATTTCCCGAAAGACAGAGTGACCCCGGTGTCTCCAAGCGACAGGGGCAGGAAGCAGCTGAACCTGCAGGAGTTGTTCCACCTGCGGCTGCAGCTCAGCCTGCTGCTGCACCAGGGCCTAGGAAGTTTGAGCCCCAAGCTCAGACTATAGACCAGAGGTCCACTAGTGACAGACCCACCACAGAAAAGCCCTGCTCGGCCGAACCGGACCGGGAGAAGCCCTGCTTGGCTGAACTAGCCCCAGGTAAATTGTATGCACTTGGAAAAGTCCCAGTGGACCCTGGAGCAGTGCTGGAGATGCCTGTGCTGGCAGAGGCAGGCACAGAGGTGCAGAGCTGTCACCAGGAGACACCAGTCACTACACCAGTGCAAGGGGACGGAGGAGACATTAAGATGGAAGATAAGCCCCTGTTCAAAGTAAAGACTAAAAGAAAAAAATGAGTTAAGGGACAAAGCAAAAAGCAGGTGAAGAAATTCCAGACTCACAGGAAGAACTTTTACCTTAGCCGTGTTTTATAGTGCTGAAAACATAAACAAGTTTTTAAGAACCACCAAGTGGCAGAAAAATGTGTCGGTAGAAGAGTTTTTCCCAGACCGTAAACAGTTTATACACAATATAAAACATTTTAGACGAGAAGGAGCTTGAAGAAATTTTTAGATGGAAGAAGCTGATAAGAAGGTCAATAGGGAAACCAGTGTGTGGCATGTTTTACTTTGGTTTTTTTGTTTGGTTTACTTTTATTTAATTGTAATGAACAGGATCCACATTGCGAGTTTTAATATAAATGGAGTGAGGAAACACGGGAAAAGAGTAAAGCTTTATAAACTCATCAAGCAAAAACATATTGATGTGGTCATGCTGCAGGAAACCCACAGTGATGTCAACAATGCTGCTGATTGGGTGGGACGGGTTGGCGATTTTAAGTCACATCACTTAGTGGTGGTGTTGCCCTGCTTTTTAATCGCAGTTTTATTCCTGTTTCCTACACTGAAGAGGAAATTTTAAACGGGAGGCTTTAAAAAGTAAATGTTTTTATGCGAATGAGGTTTTAGTGTTTATCCGTGTGGACGCCACCAGTGCAGTGGAGAGAATGAAGTTTTTACACAAACTCAATAATGTTATTTTAAACTGCAGCACTGCAGAGTTTTTAATTTTGGGAGTCGATTTTAATTGTACAGCAGAAAATACAGACAGGAACCATGCAGAACCTCATGTAGCTTCCCGTAAGCACCTGTACACGTGACCTCACTGCATAGACATCACACGCTCCCTGGCGGGATTCGATCGATTTTATTGTTTTAAGCATCGACTGACTTTTTTTTCAAAGTGTTTTTTTTTCAGTAGGCATCTCTGATCACTGTGTGGTTCAGTGCACCATAAGCAAAAAGAATATAAAACCTAGGAGTGCCTACTAGCATTTTAACACCGCACTTTTAGAAGATGCTCAATTTAGAGAGTCTTTGTGCCTGGCAGGTTGGTTTTTGGTAACGTTTACTTAATTTGTGACATTTTGGACGTCTCCAGGATACTGGGCTTAAAGACTGGTCTGATTTTCCTAGACAAGGAAAAGGCTTTTGACCGGGTTGAGCATGAATACTTGTGGAAGGTGCTGGAAAGCTTTGGGTTCAACCCTGGTTTCCTAGCCATGATCAGGGTGATGAATAAGGAAATTGAGAGTGTACTGAAGGTGAATGGTGGTTTATGTGCTCCTTTCAGAGTGTACAGAGGGATCAGGCAGAGCTGTTTCCTCTCAGGAATGCTCTACACTTACTATTGAACCTTTTTTAATCACTCGAAGAAATCACTCTAATGCTTCACTTTACCTGTCAGTGTACGCAGATGACTTGGCTGTTATGGTGGGGTCCCAGTCTGATGTAAATATTTTAAATGATGTTTTAGAAGACTTTTATTATCAGTAAAAGTTAACTGGGGAAAAAGGAAACCGGTTTTAGTTGGGGAGTGGGGAGCCGACACTCCCAGGAGGCCTGGTGTGGGAAAAAAAAGGGTTTTAAAGCCGTCATGTGTGGATCCGCTGCCAAACCTGCTAGCAAACATGGTAAGGGCTGGTTCTGCAGCATTTTGCCTCCAGTTCATTCTGGGCCCAGGAACCTGGTTTGGAGGACAGAAGTCGGAGCCAACTTTTGCACTTGAAAAAAAAAACAGATTAAAGTCTGTGGAACACTACACTGGTTGCTGGAGGAGCCCCTGGTCCACAGGAGTCATCTGGACATCTCCAGTGCGACCACCCCTGCACTGTCCAGAGCTTTGATTTCCTCTAATAGTGTCACACTGATGAACACCGCAGGGAAAGACCTGTCATGAGTGAAGAACCTGGAGGCACGTATGGGACTCCGCGTGTGTTCTCTGCGCATCGCTAACCAGCTCCTATACCGCTGGAGGTCCACACTAACAGCAGAGGAGCAAGTTCAGCTGAGGGTATACAGAATCGTTAGGATTGGAACTCTTTCCCCGGCTGGACATCGCTCCTGACCTTGACGGATGTGGTGGACCCCTCCTGGAGTCTCTCTCTCTATCTGTCCCCCCCTCCTCTTCCTCTATCTCTTCCTGTTAGAATGTGTTTTTTTGTGTCTCTTCTCTACACGTCTTGCTGCAGACTCCTGATCCCACAGTTTTTTTCTCTGTACACTTCCTGTGGCCTGCGATTGGAAACGTCTCTTGCCAAACACACACATATTTCACTGACCGCTGCCACTCGGGGAATCGAGGTGGAGCCGCTCGCGTCCATTCCACACATGCCAATTTGGTGGTTTACTGACGCAAACTGGCATGTGGATGTGCAGAGTCGTCTCGCCCCCGCACTTCCAGCTTCCCTCCTTTCTCCTCCTCCTCCTCCTTCAGTTCATACAGGGGAAAAAGAGGAAAAGCGGCAGGGAATTTCAGCTCCTTTTATCAACGTCCTGAAAACCTCCTAAACCCGAGACGTCCAGCATCAGTGCCTGGATCTGTTGGATCTCTCTCTCTCTCTCTCTCTCTCTCTCTCTCTCTGTCTCTCTTTCTGAGCGAGTGCGTGAGACGCCCACTCTCATTCAGGAATTGAAGAAAGATTAAGGAGGAAAAAAATACCAGACAGACGATGTGGAATTGGACAGCCTTCATCATCATCATCATCATGGTAATTGAATAATCTGAATGAAACCCGCCAAAGCAAAACGTTTCTTCTCCTCTATTTATCCAGATGTTTTTCTGAGAATAAAACAGTAACATCGCTCGCTATCAGAAAAAGACAAAAGAAAACAAAAAGACTCTTTCAAAGGTCACTAAAGGTCATGCAAAGCCAGCATTCACATGAAACGGAGTTCAAAGTAGCGTACAGTCGTTACATAAGAAACATCCAGCTAAACAAAAATAAATTAATTAATTAATATTTTATTGAATATTTTATATAAATATATTTTATCTTATAATGATAACAGCTTAATGATTTAATTAAACTTTAATCAAATAATTAATTCATAGAAATAAAGATAGAACATAGTCCACCTGTGTGCACCTTCCTCCACTCTTATACAGTTGTGTTCAAAATTATTCAACCCCCACTAAAATTGATTGTTTTGGTCAGTTTGACATTGATTATGATCATTCAGTCATCCTGCTTACAATTAAATCAAAGAGGCACATGTAGGTCAGACAAATATAACATAACATTTATAATGAAATAACCACAAATGTCTTTTCTGAGCTCACATCATTATCAGTTTTATTCAACCCCCAAGTGACATTCAATCTTAGTACTTAGTACAACATCCTTTTACAGTTATAACAGCTTTTAAACGTGAAGCATAGCTTGACACAAGTGTCTTGCAGCGATCTACGGGTATCTTCGCCCATTCATCATGGGCAAAAGCCTCCAGTTCAGTCACATTCTTAGGCTTGCGCACTGCAACTGCTTTCTTTAAGTCCCACCAGAGGTTCTCAATCGGATTTAAGTCTGGTGACTGCGATGGCCACTTCAAAATGTTCCAGCCTTTAATCTGCAACCATGCTCTAGTGGACTTGGAGGTATGCTTGGGATCATTGTCCTGTTGAAAGGTCCAACGTCTTCCAAGCCTCAGGTTTGTGACGGACTGCATCACATTGTCATCCAATATCTCCTGGTACTGAAGAGAATTCATGGTACCTTGCACACGCTGAAGCTTCCCAGTACCTGCAGAAGCAAAACAGCCCCAAAGCATGATTGACCCCCCGCCATGCTTCACAGTAGGCAAGGTGTTCTTTTCTTCATAGGCCTTGTTCTTCCTCCTCCAAACATAGCGTTGATCCATGGGCCCAAACAGTTCTAATTTTGTTTCATCAGTCCACAGAACACTATCCCAAAACTTCTGTGGTTTGTCCACATGACTTTTGGCATACTGCAGTCGACTCTTCTTATTCTTTGGGGACAGCAAGGGGGTGCGCCTGGGAGTTCTGGCATGGAGGCCTTCATTACGCAGGGTGCGCCGTATTGTCTGAGCAGAAACTTCAGTACCCACATCTGACAAATCTTTTCTCAGTTCCTCAGCAGTCACACGGGGACTTTTCTCCACTTTACGCTTCAGGTAGCGCACAGCAGTCGAAGTCAGCATCTTCTTTCTGCCACGACCAGGTAGCGTTTCAACAGTGCCCTTTGCCTTGAATTTGCGAATGATGCTTCCTATGGTGTCTCTTGGTATGTTTAACATCTTTGCAATCTTCTTATAGCCATTGCCCTTCCTGTGAAGAGTAATCACCTGTTCTCTTGTCTTCCTGGACCATTCTCTTGACTTCACCATGTTTGTAACCACACCAGTAAATGTCTAGAAGGAGCTGAGTATCACAGTCATTTTAAAACTGCCTAATTGGTGCTTATTAGGCTTTATTGTTGCTCCCTGATATCCACAGGTGTTTTCAATACCTGATTGAAAATTCAATTCAATTCAATTCAATTCATTTTTATTTGTATTGCGCTTTTAACAATGAACATTGTCTCAAAGCAGCTTTACACAGATAATGTGGTCCGTTCTTTCCTAGGTACACCATCTACCACTTCATCTAGAGAATCTTTCCTTCTCCTCCATCTCACAGCCAAGTTGTGGAGCATAGGCACTGATGACATTTATCATCATCCCTTCAACTTCCACCTTCACGATCATCACCCTATCAGAAACTCTCTTTACCTACACTACACTCTTACTGCACTCCTCCTTCAGAATCCCCCTACACCATTTCTCTTTCCATCCACACCATGATAAAACAGTTTAAATCCACCTCCAATGTTCCTGCTCTTACTCCCTTTCCACTTGGTCTCCTGAACACACAACATATCTACCTTTCTCCTCTCCATCATATCAGCTCCCTCTCTCCATTTACCCGTCATAGTACCAACTTTTAAAGTACCAACCCGAACCCCCACTCTCCTCCACTTCTCCTTTCCCTGCCGTCTCTTTAGACGTCTTCCTCCTCTTCTTCTCCTCCTTCAGCCAGCAGCAGCACAATTTACATCGGTACCCTGTTGTTAATGATACCTGTGGAGGTCGTTGGTAACCCGGGCCTCGACCAATCCACTATGAAATTCTGGTTCCTGATTCCGTGTATTAGATTTTGCACGTTTTACGCTGGACGTCCTTCATAACACAAACCTCCACATTTATCTGGGTTTAAAACCGACACTAAGAGTCACCTGACCTGTGCAACACTAATGACGTGAACTACAAATTGTCTTTGAACTGATTATTCCCACAGATCTGAACACACCGAAGGGAATGGAGTCTGAAGAACCACTTTTTAACCATGTTGTGTGAGTGTGTGTGTGTGTGTGTGTGTGTGTGTGTGTGGTGTGTGTGTGTGTGTGTGTGTGTGTGTGTGTGGTCCAGGCATGCTTAAGGTCATTTATTTCCCAGAGAAAGTCTGAAAAGGATGTCAGGACCGTCTTCCTGCAGGTGATGTTGAGATTCTTGTTTTTCGTGTTCTTCACCTGGAGCTCCAGATGAGACTCCTGATGTTCCTGTGCTGTTCCTGCTCTGAGCTTTTATGTCATTAAGATGTTTTATGAGGCAGTGTTTAGACAGTATCGAAGTGAGATGTTTATGCTCTGAGACACACACACAGTGTCAATTGTAATATAATTGTGTGTGTTTGTGTGTGTGTGTGTGTGTGTGTGTGTGTGTGTGTGTGTGTGTGTGAGAGAGAGAGAATGAACCTGCTGCAGTGGAAACAGGTTATAAATCAGTGTAATTGGTGGGTGTTAGACGAGTGTAATGGGTTTTTATTGGGCCGTCAGGCTGCACGCACCATTACAGCTGGCCTCGGCTCTTCTCCTTATTATTATTATTATTATTATGCTTTTGGATTTCATTGTTTCCAAATGTCAGGAAGGAGAAAAACGAAAGGAATAAAATCTCGTGCTGGAATTTCTCCGACGTCCTGCCAACAGTTCAGTGAGCAAAAAAAAAAAAAAAAAGCCCAACAGAATCGAGTTTAACGGCCATAAAGATGCAGCGTAGAGGAGCGTAAGGCGATCTGCTCTCGTCCTTCCACACGGAACATCTCGTACGCTTCACTCCGAGCGTCTGGACTCGCTTACGCAGATTAAACACAGATCCAATCTCCAAAGAAACCTCTCTGATTGTGACTAACGAGGAACAGAACCATGGGGCGTAACCTGCTGACCAGAAACAAGGCTTGTGTTGTTTTTTTTCATTACAAGCACCAGGAATCTTCATCAGGTCACCGTCTGACCATGGACCCATGCTCTGATGTTGACTGCAGAAGATACATGGGAGAAAAATGTTCCTGAAAGGTTTCTCCAAAGTTTATTAGATTTTAAAGGAATGTTCTACATAACAATACATAAATCCCTTAGATGTTTCTCCAGGGTTAGCCAGAGAGAAAGTATGGTAAGATATAACAGTACTGTAAAGCAGCATCCAAAAAGTTTATCATGAAGAAGGTCATGAGTTGAGAATTTGGATTAAAACAAAGCAAGTGGACAGAAAAACACATAACGCATCATCAGAGAAGAACCACCCTGGATAATCTGCTGGGTCTCATTGCTAAAATATCAGAAGAACTGAAGATTGTGCTTGAGGGTCAATGAGTTTGCTCGATTTAATACTGACCAAAGCTCCTAACAAATGACTGAATGACTGAAGAATGAAGAGTAGCAGAAGCAAGGCAAGAAACCCTGAACCTCTCAAGAACCTTTTAAGAAAACATCTGCTTTATCCGGTGGATTCAGGCAGAACCCCACCCCTGGGCTAATGACACACATATCTAGTCTTCATGGTTTCAAGCAGGTCACTAAAGTAACATTTCACTTTCATTCACAACCCAATCCATTCAGGAGAGCCTTTTCACAAAGCTTCATCACCGTGTGGTTCTTACTGATGGACTCCCTGAAGCTAACTGCCTGTGACTCGCTAATAAACACTGGCTCATACCTGCTGCCCCCATCTGTCACGTTAGATTTTCTCACTTCCTGTTCCACATCCTTGTTACCCCTCGTTCGTGCCCTGATTGTGTTCACCTGGTGTGTGTTAGTCCTGATTACTTTGTGTGTTTTTTCCTGTGTGGTTTGTGAAGTCCAGCCTTGTGAGGTCCTCGGTTTTACCCACAGTCTCGTTCTGTCACTCATGGTCCAGGCTTACAGATACGCCTGCTTTAACCCGGCTTCAGACCTGCTCCTGCTCCTGCTGCTTGATCTCCTACACCCACCTCTTTACCTCAGTGTGGAGAACAGCTGGTCTGGATTTTGGGAAAATCAAGCCATGCGAGCCATGTCGTGATTATTCCTGCTCATGTACCTGATCCTGGCTCGCTAATCTACAGAGATCTGCTCTGAAACAACACTGAAGAACGTCACACATTCACATCAAAACAACAACAATAACAACAACAAAAACACACTATCCTGGTGAGATGTCCGATTACCTCCACACCCCAAACCTGAGCAGTATGGAGATGATTTTCTTCGGCTCTCAGCAGGAGCTCGACATCTGCTCTTGATCAGGAGGACGATGTCCATATGTCCTGCTGGAATGATGTGCATGTGCAGTGTGATGTAGCAATATTCCTAACATTATCAGATATGGTTCCAATTTAGGACCTGTGATCTCCTACACCATCAAATCATCTAACCACACTGTCAAACCTAAACACACCTAAGTCACACGCTGGATTCAAACCCAATCCTTGCTCCTCAAATCTGATTTCTTCCGGACCTGCTTTTGTACCTGTTCTCAATCCACACCAGATGCCTTCACACGCAACACGTCTCCTCCTCCTGCTCCACTTTGTCACTCAGGAACATTGTTGCTTGCTGAACCAGCAGGGGACATGAGCACAGACATCTGGAGGAGAACCAGGAGGAAAACATTCACTCTTTCTTCTAAACTATTCAAATTCAGATATTAGCATTGTCTAGCCTAACCTGTTTACATCTACAAACAAGTAACAGCTACATATATATGAAAGTGTATTTTAACCCTACATTCATGCAATCATTTTACAGGATTGTCACAATCTCATGCCGTGTGGTCTTCTGGTTTTTAGACTTCACCCAGATGCACTGTTTATGGTCTGTTATATCTGTTATATATTAAATACTGAGTCCTACCATGAAACAATAAACATGCTAACTTTTTATCCTAGCATTGCAGCAAACATGTGAATTTCAATCTTAGCATTGCAGGGAAACATGCAGAAACAGCCTCCCCAGGTCCTAGTGCCCCTTTAAATAATAATACCTGAATGAGGAAATTATTCATGGTTTAAATGAATTACTAAATTAATAAATGGGGGAGGAGCTAAAAATCCTTGAGACCGCAGTAAGCTAGGCTACTTACAGAATTTGTAAACTGTTACAAACCCCAAAAAAACATGACATGTAATGTCGTCTTCACGACATCACAAGTCCTCCAGAGCAGCGTTCCACATTCAATTAGTTCTGCGTTCCGACAGCATGGAATCGCACCGTGCGATCCAAACACACCTCGAACAAAAAGGTCACCACATGACACGCTGTGAACTTGGTCCAGCTTCAGAGACTGGTGTAAAGCTCCGGAGGCCTGAGAGCTGGATTCCTGCGTGAACGTTTAGTCCCGATTTTCCCGGCCTGATTGGTTATGGGCTGAAATGAGGCGTATCGGCCAAAACCTCAAATTGAGCTCGAAGGAAAAAGCCAGAAGGGTTCTTCGCTTTCTAACACCGTTTACGTCCCTGAAGACGGAACGTCTGTGCTTTCGGTAGACAGGCATGACCAATCCGGAGGCCTCGTCCTCCTGCCAAACATGCAGATGCTGGAGCTGGAAGCGAGAAGAGAACTGGGGAATGCAGGTTTTCAACACATGGCTCATGTACCTGAGCCAAAGAACCCTTGAAGAACCCGATTTGTGTGAGAAGAGAATATATGAATAACACACCATCTCTCATTCCACAAAAAGCTCTGGACAATGTCAAATTCCAATGTCCTGCAGGTTATTTGGATTTGCTTTGGAATACTTTGTTGCTAGATGCAAATTCAGTCTTGTCATAAAATAATAAGAAACGTTGTAGACAAAATAGAACATAACCTAGCATTACAGCAAAGAGGCTAACTCACAACCTAGCATTAAAGCAAATAGGCTAACTCACAAACTAGCATTAAAGCAAACAGGCTAACTCACAACCTAGCATTACAGCAAATAGGCTAACTCACAAACTAGCATTACAGCAAACGGGCTAACTCACAAACTAGCATTAAAGCAAACAGGCTAACTCACAACCCAGCATTACAGCAAATAGGCTAACTCACAACCTAGCATTACAGCAAATAGGCTAACTCACAACCTAGCATTACAGCAAATAGGCTAACTCACAAACTAGCATTACAGCAAACAGGCTAACTCATTTAATTTTAGTACTATCATCACACTATCAACTAGGGTTAGGTTTAGGCTACTGAACCATCATTAATGTAGATACTTAGAGTCAGGTTTACACACACACACACACACACACACACACACACTCTCTCTCTGGACCGGCAGTAAATTCCTGAGTCAGAATTGATCACACACGTGTAAGTGTAAAACACGAGTGTGTTCCAACTCGAACGCTTTAAATTTCTTAAACTCCAGGTGGAAATGTGGAACTGATCACCAACCCCTCGGCCCTGCCCCCATCCTTGATCCCACCCCTGTCATTGATCCCACCCCTGTCATTGACCCCACCCCTGTCCTTGACCCTGCCACTGTCCTTGACCCCACACCTGTCCTTGACACTGCCACGTCATTGGCCCCGCCCCTGTCCTTGACCCTGCCACTGTCCTTGACCCCACACCTGTCCTCAGCCCTGCCCCTGTCCCCGCTCCCATCCTTCACCATGCTCCCTTATTTACTCTTCCTCCGTCGCCTCGGTGTAGCTGATGTGCAAATTCTTCCTGCTTTTTTTCCTCCTTCCTTCACGCCAGAGATGAAATTCCCACAGTGATAAATCACAGCTGCTGCACACACAAACACACACACACATACACACACACACACACACACACACACACACAGACAGTGCTACAATACCTCTCCTGTATTCTCTATGTATTCCTGTTTTTTGTCGATGTGGACAAACGCTTCTGCGACCCTCTGAGGACGAGTGGCGTCACGGCCGAAGCGTCACTCCACACTGTTGTGTGATAAAAAAAAAAAATTTAAATATGGCATAAATTGAATTGAGTGCAGGGCGAGACGTGTGAAGGGGCGTGGCCTTGAGGTGATTCGGGTTGAGTCATTATGATAGCATAGGCTCATGCAAGGAACAATGTGGACAATGGTGAAGAAATGATCAGACTTCCTTCACTAATCGGTTGAAGAAAAAGATATACTGCATGTCTGTTAGCCAATCACACTGTACTCTTTATCTCTTTATAGTTACAATTAACGTGATGCAGCTCGCTGTGCAGTTTAGCAAGAAACCGCTAAGAAGACGACTGCTTTTAAATTGTGGAGGTTCGCCTTCAAAACCTTCGAAACCAATCAGAACCCAGAACTCCACAGAAGCCTGGTGTGCTACTTGAATGATTACCAATACGTACAGGTTTATTGTAGACTCACATCAAACTTCATTGTGCACATTACAGAGCGATGGCATGCCTCACGTGATGCTTACATGATGTTTAAAATCCAGTCAAAGTTCAGGTGTTCAGGTGTGACCTGTATATTAGATACAGCAGGAATCCCTTCACAGAAATCATTGGAATCCTGATGAAACACAGACATCCAGATTGGAGACAGAAATCCTGTAAAAGTTGTTCCTCTGTTGTTCCTCTCCGCTCAACATGATCTCCTGGACCTTGTTTCTGAAAATGAAACTAGATCCATGACCCTGATTATGGTTGGTGTTGGTTGCAGGAGCTGAGTCCAAGAACATAAACCTTTCTGCAGGAAAATTCTGCTTCATACTTTTCTCTGTGACTCTTCTATACATTATTTTCCAGTACTGTGTGTGTGTGTGTGTGTGTGTGTGTGTGTGTGTGTGTGTGTGTGTGTGTGTGTGTGTGTTTGGCAAGTACAGGATCAGGATCGCTGCCAGAGAACTTTAATGGTATTTAAATTGTTTCTGAATGGGTCCATCAGATTTCAATTTAAATATAACGTTGGAATGTAAAAGTTTAGTGTTTATAAGTTTGTTATTAATCCCTAACAAGTGATCCAGTGGTGACTGTGTTAAAGGAAGACCTCCATCCAGAGGCAAGACATTCTGATGAATCAGGCAGATCTAAAGAGAAGAAAGGGACAGGAACATCAGGTGATCAGGGTGAAAGTAGGGACGAGATTCACTCTGGCAGCAGAACTAAAAGGGAGAAGCAGAAGGTAACACAGACATGAGGATCTCTGGGATAAGAGACGACCCACCACACCACCATCAACAAACCTGAGTGAACGTGTGAGAGTGAGGAGACGACAGCATCCAAATATCCCAGTTCACCAAACACTCCATATCCATGATCCCCCAGATCTGCTCCTTTACCTCACAAACACCTACTGACTAAAGACTCCACTAAATAAATATGTGTTCAGCCTCGACTTGAACACTGAGACTGTGTCTGAGTCCCGAACACTGATTGGAAGGTTGTTCCAGAACTGTGGGGTTTATAAGAGAAACATCTGCCCCCTGCTGTAGTCTTCATTATTTGAGGTACCAACGAATAGCCTGCACCTTTTGATCTAAGTAGGCGTGGAGGACCATCCTGGTAGAGAAGTTCACTCAGATACTGCGGCATGAGAGCGTTAAGTGCTTTATACGTCTGTAGTAGTATTTTATAATCAGTGTGAGATGTATAGTATTTTATAATCAGGGTGTTTAAACCAGGAAACACCCAGGATCTAAAAACTGGCCCATTCCCTCAATCATCACACTTCTTCTCTGTACAGATCTCACCTTTCGCACCACGACACTTTAAAATCTGGACTTGCACAGCACAGTGCACTTTATATTTATTTTATTTTATACCACACCATACCGCACACGGACACTTTATGGACAACCCACCACAAAAATTGTCTATTGTTTACACTTTGTTACACATTGTTTACTGTTTCACCGTCTACTGCTATAAGGATTTTTTTGTATATACATTTTTCTCTTTGTTTCACATACATATATCATGTATATCTTTATATTCTTATATTTTATTTTATATAGGTTTTATACTTTATACTTTATTTATCTGCTTCTTTTCTTTTCTTCCCATCTTATTCCCTCATGCCGGACCATCATATAAAGCATTTCACTGCATGTCATACCCTGTATGTATGTGTATGTGATGAATAAAATTGGATTTGATTTGATTTTAATTGGGAGCAGTGTAGATGATCAAAACAGGGCTGATGTGATCATATTTTCTAGAAAAACTAGTTTTTCTGCATCCTGTAACGATATCATATTTCTAATTTAAACAATATTTCTAAGGTGAAAGAAATCTGATTTCTCTTATCTGGCTTTGCTGAAATATACAGCTGTAAATCATCAGCATAAATACCATGTTTCTGTACAATTTCACCCATAGGCAGCAGATAAAAGCAGAAAAACAGTGGGCCTAAGACAGATCCTTGTGGAACACCAAACTTTATAGAATGTAGAGAACTCACCATTCGAGCCAGGGGAGAGCTGTTTCCTTTATTCCAACAACATTTCTAGTCTAGCAAAAAGAAGATCATTTCAAAAAATGCAGTAAGATCAAACAACAAAAGTAAGTAGACAAAACCCTGATCAAAAGCCAATAACAATCATTTACCACATTAACCAGTGCTGTATATACAAGTTTGATCACGTAAATACATTTGATCATGGAACACGAGTTGGTGTACCAAACTTCGGGATGAGATTCACAGAAGAACAAGGATGATGGTGTTTATGTGTATAGTATTGCAAACAGGCTGTATGTTTTGGGACACACCCACAGTGGTCTAATGATGATGGTTTTTATAGAGAATAAGGCACATAGTTCAGGCCACGCCCACAGTGTGTAACGTGAGTGTTATAAGTGATGACAGTGTAAAATGTTCTCTGTAGTGCACTCAGACTGTCAGACGCTGTGTGAAGATGTGGTGTGGAATAAAGGAGTGTGTGTGTGTGTGTGTGTGTGTGGGATCCTCAGCGGGACTGGAGTAAAGATGAATGTAATGTTGGTTTGGCGTTGGATGAGAGTGTGTGTCAGGCGGAGTCCCTGAGTGAGCGGTTAGAGCGAGATAAACACTTTATACAATCTCACATGTAACTCCCACAGCACTCCTGCTGCCGTGTGCACCACCACTGCGCCCTGTCTAGTGTACCGACTCCATGAATTCATAACAGCCGACCAATCAGCAGCTTGCACCACTTCAAACAACGACACATTCATTCATTCACACTGTGTGTGAAAAAATCAGGAGGGTGATTGATTGATTGTTTGATTGATTGCCCAATGAAGGTCAAATCCCCCTCAGCTGCCTGCATATGAAAAATATTTAGCCATAACTAAGGCACTGGGGATTTCTGAAAGTCTATACAAGTAGATCTTTCCAACCCATAGCAGGCTCTCTCTCTCACATACACACACACACACACACACACACACACACACACAGACTCCAAGGCCAAGTCTGACAGCAGAAGTTCAGCAGGGCAGATAAACAGGGCTCTTTCTGAACTGTTCAGTGACTCTCACAAGCCTCTTAAACACACACACACACACACACACACACACACACACACACACACACACACACACACACACACAAAGACACACAGAGCCACATTTCAGACCTCAGACCTCAGGTAATGAAAAGTGAAGCATAAACACCGTGAAGGAAAAACACAAACAGGTTGCCTAATTCACAGAGGAGAAATCATGGAAACCATTACAGCTCCCCGTGGGTTCTGCTGGTCGCTAATGGTCTGTAATGGTCTGTAATGGTTTCTAATGGTCGGTAATGCCAGTTCGTTTTGTTTTGCATTAGTTATCAAAACAGCAATATACCCGAGTGGTCCGACAGCTGCCATGTGACTGATCCCTGGACATGTCTGAAGATCACTGGTGGGCTCTTAATCCTGGCCCTCTGTTAGAGACTTACATTCAACTTCTGCTGCATCACACTGATATTTAGGGTATGATGTTCAGGGTTTGATTTTCTGGATTTGATGTTCTTGGTTTGATATTCAGGGTTTGAGTATAGAGTTTTGATGTTTGGGGTTTGACGTTCATGGTTTGATGTTGGGTTTTGATGTTTGGGATTTGATGTTTGGGATTAGATGTTTGGGGTTTTTGATGTTCATGGTTTGATGTTTGTGGTTTGATGTTTGTGATTTGATGTTTATGTGTTTTGATGTTTTATTTTGATGTTTTGGGATTTGATGTTGGGGTTTGATGTTGAGGTTTGATGTTTGGCATTTGATATCGGGTTTTGTTTGCCGTTTGATGTTTGGGGTTTGATGTTTGATGTAAGAAGTTTTATGGGATCCAGTCTCACTGTGTTTACACTGAACTGCATTCCTTTGTTCTTTTTTTTTGTAGTTTTAATGGGGATTCCGGGCTGATAATCTGACGGGGAAACCCAAAAGTTTCAGCTTTCCAGCCAGGGACTTCAGCCCATGGTGCACGTCATTGTTTTTCATTAACCACACACACACACACACACACACACACACACACACACACAACACACACACACACGCACACACGCACACACACACACACATTCACTTACTCACTCACTCACACGGAATAATCAACTCCACTCATTTTCCACCTGTGGCGCTCGGAGGAACGACCCCACACCCTCCGGTTCCCCGTATCTGCTCCACACATGGCAGGTTCCCGAGTGGAGCGAGTTCAACATCTGGGAATCTTTTCCAGAGGGTTTCTCGATGGCGCAGCAGCAGCAGACCTTGGACTCTGTCAGCTCCGGTTTCTCCAGCTTTTCCACAAAAATAGGTGTTGTCCTCAAATTCCATGCAGTTAGAGAAATAAACCCACAAAGTATGTCTGCCTCTCATACTGTCTCCAGCTCCGAGTGTGTGTGTGTGTGTGTGTGTGTGTGTGTGTGTGTGTGTGTGTGTGTGTGTGTGAGTGTGTGTGTGTGTGTGTGATGTAGTGATACAATCGCTACAATCGCTTTCTTGGAATTTCTCTGTATGAAATGGAACTCATTACAATAGCATGACATGAGAGTTTTCCATTATTATTATTCCTGTTTTTTTTCCAAGTTTCAGGATCAAATCCTGGAGTCTGCTGTGGGTTTTTCACGTTATTGTCCCAGACTTTATTTTTTTGACGTTACCTCGTGTCACCTCGCTGTTTAGCATCTTCAAATGCAAATCGTCTCAAACAATTCCTCGGGTCGTTCTTCAGTTCACCATGTTCACTGTTTTTCGTTGCTACCTGGAACCTTCAGAGACACTCTGGAGAAATAGAAATTAGAAGGAAAGAGCGGATCATCGGTGTCTGCTCACAAAGCTAGTACGGAGTCAAGCAGGTGTGCATCATGTTGGTGATCTGACTATCAGGTTACCACAGTGAACTTTAGCAGCATGTGGTGCAACGACCGCTCGACTGTTACCAACATATCAGGAGACGGATCTCCACGTGCAACGCTCTCGTCTTCACTTCCATCATCAGCGCTGCACAGAGTCGCTCAGTGCTACTGAGTTACAGTCACACAGTAATGAGGAACACACCGAGGAACCCGGCTCACTGCTTAGATCAACTGTGTGTGTGTGTGTGTGTGTGTGTGTGTGTGTGTGTGTGTGTGCGCGTGTGTGTGTGCGTGTGTGTGAACGATGGTGTGTGAGGGTTAGATCTTCTCGCTTATTATGTGTCTCAGCACCATCTGGACACTGTGAGATCTTCATTTGCCAGCGTTTAAGACACACAACACCAGCACAAACATCATCTCATAAAAAGTTACAATATTACTCCACTCCACACTGTTCCTCCACTCCACATTGTTCCTTCACCCCACACTGTTCCCCCACCCCACACTGGTTCTACACACCACACTGGTTCTCCACTCCAAACTGTTTCTCCACCCCACACTGTCCCCCCAACCCACACTGTTCCTCCACCCCACACTGTTACTCCACTCCACATTGTTCCTCCACCCCATACTGTCCCTTCACCCCACACTGTTCCCCCACCCCACACTGTTCCCCCACCCCACAATGTTCCTCCACTCCACACTGTTGATTTACCCCACACTGTTTCTCCACCCCACACTGTTTCTCCACTCCACACTGTTCCGTCACTTCACATTGTTCCTTTACCCCACACTGTTCCCCCACCCCACACTGGTTCTACACACCACACTGGTTCTCCACTCCAAACTGTTTCTCCACTCCAAACTGTTTCTCCACCCCACACTGTTCCTCCACCCCACACTGTTACTCCACTCCACATTGTTCCTCCACCCCATACTGTCCCTTCACCCCACACTGTTCCCCCACCCCACAATGTTCCTCCACTCCACACTGTTGATTTACCCCACACTGTTTCTCCACCCCACACTGTTTCTCCACTCCACACTGTTCCTCCACTCCACATTGTTCCTCCACCCCACACTGTTCCTCCACTCCACACTGTTCCTCCACTCCACACTGTTCCTTCACCCCACACTGTTTCTCCACTCCACACTGTTCCTCCACTCCACACTGTTTCTCCACTCCACACTGTTCCTCCACTCCACTCTGTTCCTCCACTCCACACTCTTCCTTAACTCCACACTGTTCCTCCACCCCACACTGTTCCTCCACTCCAATCTGTTCCTCCACCCCACACTGTTCCTCCACCCCACACTGTTCCTATTGCTTATTAGCCCAAAAAACGGTACACAAAAGCTCCAGCATCTCAACCTGCATTTAGACGGATGTTCTGTAACCACTAGTTCAACAGTAAAAGATCTGGGAGTTGTTTCAGAGCAACTTGTCTTTCAAAAATCACATCAACCAAGTTACAAAAACAGCTTCTTCCACCTTAGAAATATTGCTAAGTTAAGAAACATGTTGTCTATATCCGATGCATGACCTCCAGAATAGACTACTGTAATGCGTTACTAGTCATGTCCCACCTCATAAGGACCTTTAAAGAAGTAGATGCCGAACTCGCAGACATCCTGAACCATCTAGAGATGTACCAGTGCCATCTGGATCCCACTTCATGTGGAGTTTGGACACTGGACCTCTTTGAGTGTTTAAAGGCTCTGGCATGGAGAATCTGGTGTTGGATCTGTGATGATCTCAAATGTTGAGCTATTTTATGAGTTGCTCAGTAGCTCCTGGTTCCAAAACATCAAATGACTGTAAAAGTCTGTAGAAGAAACATCAGTCATAATCACACACTCCAGTGCTCATGTTAGTTCTCACTCTCCAGTGTTCTGTAGTGTTTAAAGACTAGAATCACACTCTTGATGTCACCCAGATGAGGATGAGGTTCTGCTTTTGAGTCTGGTTCCTCTCAAGGTTTCTTCCTCATAACATCTAAGGGAGTTTATCCTTCGCCACAGTCTCCATGCTGCTCATCAGAGATAAACACACATCATTCACCTTCACTGTTAAACTCTGTGAAGCTGCTTTGAGACGATGTGTGTTGTGAAAAGCGCAATAGAAATAAAACTTGACTTGAACTGTTCCTTCACTTCACAATGATCCCTTACCACACATCAACTTCAGGTTCTCTCATTTTTCACAGGTCTACTGCATGCATGCTCGGGATAATCTCCAGATCCACCTCCACCCTGGAGCTCAGTGAGAATGTAGTAGTAACTAATGCTTCAGGTTTAAAAGGCGTTTAATTCTGAATTGTGAAAAATATACTTATTTCCTGTGTCTTTGATGTTTGGGATGTATTTTTTATCCCTCCAGAGGAACTCCCAGGCACTCGCTCCTTGTATCTCAGATACGTCCCTGTAACGTGTCAACACGTTTCTGCATCCACGTTCATAAATTCTTTCCCTGCTACATTATTCATCCTGCATGTGTTCAACCTCCAGCGTGACCTCTGGAAGGAAAAATGAAGCATTGCATGGATCCAGTGCAGTGTGTGTGTGTGTGTGTGTGTGTGTGTGTGTGTGTGTGTGTGTGTGTGTGTGTGTGTGTGTGTGTGATGGGTTCTGGGATGCTGCTGCCCTCTGCTGCTGTTTTTAACATCTGATGAAACACAGGTCTTCAGTCAGAACAATGCTGAGGAGCCATCATCACTCACACTCTGTCCATCATGCCGAACAGATGTTGTGTGTATGAGCGTGTGTTTTATAACCATTTTCTAAAATGATAATTTTAGAAAAATAAGCCCCAGGTGGAGCTCCTACACAGCACCCTTAAACTGTATCTTCAGAACATCTCATTCTTCATTTAGTCTCCATTCAGTCTTCCTTCTGGGAAGATTTTGTGTATATTTCTACTCATTCATCCATGTGGGGCAGTGAGCATTCAAAAGGGTTGGAGCTTTATAGCAGGAGATCTTCCACTCCAACCCATGCAAAGCAGATCTTCATGGAGCCGGCTTTGTGTACAGGAACACTAACATGTTGGAACAGGTCCAAGTTTGTGGGAACAACAGAAAAAAACAGTGCAGACAGACAGACAGACAGACAGACAGGCAGACAGACAGACAGACAGACAGACAGATCTGATCCAGCTTAATATGGCTTATCTCAAACACGATTAGCCGCTGTATTAAACACACCACCATGCCTACTTCCTGTTTCTAAAACAAATACATCAACATATGTCTTCAAAAAGACTAATGACCTCCGAAGTTCTGCTTATCAGAACTTGGGGTCGAAGGTTAAAAACCAACACCTGAAGACAGGAAGTAGCACGCCTTTAACAAAGCTAGCATGACGTGTGTGTTTTTGGCGTGAACTGTTAGCTTTGGCCGAGACGAAGGTTCGCTCCTCTGCCCTGAAGCCGAGATGAAACCCCGAAACACGAGCGGCGTATCCAGCACCAAAGCACAGATAACAATCATATTTTTGGCAGTTTAATGAAATCATAGCCATCTTCTCTCCAAGCTCTTCAAGAGCATGGGGGAAAGTCCCACACAGGTTCATTGAGGATGACCTCATGTTCCTCTACATCCAGAAAACCTCACATGTAATTTCATCTTTACCAAATATATACCAGCAAAATCACAATGCAGGGGTGGAGCTTGTGATGGAAAAAGAAGGAGTTCAGATGTGTCAGGATGACAGAAGGAGCATGTGGACCTCAGGGGAGGGAGAGAGAGAAAGAGAGAGAGAGAGAGAGAGAGAGAGAGAGAGAGAGAGAGAGAGAGAGCTTGTAGACTTCAGGATGGCAGGAGGAAGGATCTCATAGGTATCAGGCTGGCAGATAAAGGAAGCAGTGTATTGTGTTGCTGAACTTTATGTTTAATATGTGGAACACGTGTGAAACTGGACATTGATGTGTTTAATATCTGTGTAAATTATGTTGTTGAAAGCAGCAGAAGAAACACATCAGCATGCCACGTTCTTCTCACTGTCCTGTCCTGGAATGCAAGATCTACAGCACACAGAGTTTATGTTCTACCCCAAACGGATGGAGAACTTCCTGATGAAGGGCCTCAGCGTCTTTTTCATGGCAGGTAGCGTGCCTCTGAGGTCGTAGACGAGCCCACCCCCTCCTCTCGGCCCGGATTTGATGATGTTAAGCAGCACGCTTGAGCGAGGTCGATTTCCTGTAACCCGAATCCCCCCGAGCGGACCCGAGCGGCGCGGCAGCACCTGCAGCCTCCGCCGTCCAGCGCATGACTCACGTTTCACATTCAAATGTGTCCTGAAGTTCCTGAGCTGCTCCGTTTAGCATCGACTCCAAACCGACAGACACCAGGATGCAGACGTCTCGTGTTCCTGCTCTTTTCAGGTCTTAAAAAATGAAATATCATCCCGAGGCATCGTGGGGATGGGATTTACTCGCTCGGTGAGATGGATTTAAGAGGAAATGAATTCTAGAATGACCCGCTGTGGAACGAGCAATCCAGAAAAAAAGAGGGAAATCGGCAAAAAAAGGAAAAGTGCCAGTGTACAGGACACAAGCATCAGTAAAAGCACAGCTGATCAAACACAGACACAAATTCCCGACTCAGGATTGTATGCAAAAACTTCCTTACTCTCCTGACATTCAAGACGCACATGCAGGTTTCTCCACTCCACACAAATTCCTCCAATTCCCTACCAAAGAGATCTGGAGTATCAAACCCAGGAGTGACCTGGAAATACAACTCGGACCAACAAGTGGAAATTGCTCATTGGTTAGGATGTTGCACCTCTGAGCAGGTGGTCATGAGTTCAAATCCCATCACCGCCAAGCTGCCACTTGAGCAAGGCCCCAAACTGCTCGGTTGTAAGTCACCCTGGATAAGGGAATCTGCTCAATGCAGTAAATGTCGTAATGGAGGAAATGCAGGATGAGGATCGGATCGGGAATCCTGAAGCCGTGACACGGCCTGAGCTGCACGGAAACAAATGAAGTGACCAAGAACCCGGGACCAAGTCTGAGGACATGACAGAGGACCAAGTATGTACTTTTCTCTGGAGTTTTGAGCCATGATTATTCTACAATTTTAGACCTTTCCAGGAGTCATTTCTAAAGAGAACCTATCAGGAAACAGAGCTTGGGGGTTGTGGATTTCCAGTGCTTAGATGTTCATCTAAAATCCACCACAGAAATCTCGTTGTTTCCTTTAGCTAATGTCTCGTGAACGGGTATGTTTTTATTTTTTGCGCCTGATTTCTGAAGTTTGGAGATTTCCGAGTTTGACGCAGACGCTATCTCACAGTTTGATGAGTAATAATCTCATAAATGATTTATTTCTTCCAACCGAGAACGTTCTCCTCCCTGTGTATTAGACAGCGTATCCCAGACAGACAGGAGGAACCATGTCACAGAAGAGGGAAAACCCTTGTCTACTTTTCCCTCCACACACACATTAGCGTTAGCTGGGGTTTTTTTTCCCACGACAGCAGCTGATCGATTTACCGTCGATCGTGAGACGGCCTCGTCCCTGGCGCGTGAGTCAGAGCCAGTAAAAATCCGTGGCGTCTCTGCATCCTCTGCTGCGAGCCGGCGGTCGGATCTGTCGTGCAGGATCTGTGGTCGGAGCAGACCGCCACCACTTCCTCACGCTCCTGCTCCTGCGTTCCCGCCCGCGGATTCCTGCGCCACAGATTCCAGGCCCTGGCGCTTCCTCGCGGCTCGAATCCGTCTGAGTTTAGGAGGAAAATCCCAAGTTTATTACAGAACAGGACGAGGACACGGAGAGACGAGTGAGAGACGAGCCGGTGTAACTGATCCTTAAGTAAACACACATCGGAGACGGAGCAACCCAAAGACAGGCCGCGGATTAAGTGGAACAAGCAAACAAACAGCAAAATGAAAGTATAGACTTGCACAGGCTGTCCACTGGTGTTTTCTCTCCAGGATCCGCGCCAGACCAGAGCCTACGCTCATGCCGTAGTAAACCACTCTCCAACCACATGCTGGAATTCCAGCTTCTTCTTCTCCTTCTCCTTCTGAACTCTCAGCAGCAGAAATTCACGAGGTCATCAATGACCACAAAAACACCTTTACTTACCTTTCCTGTGTGTCTGTTTTGCTGATACTTTACTTAAAGGGGTGTTTGTTCATCACACTGCACTGTCACTGGGAATTCAGCTTCAGCAGTAAGATTCAACTGAGGAGTGATGTGACTATCATTGCTCTCTCTCTCTCTCTGTCTGTCTGTCCTTCTCTCTATCTCTCCTTTTCACAGTCTGTCTCTCTCTCCTTCTCATAGTCTATCCTTTGCTCTGTCTGTCTGTCTCTCCTGTCTCCCCTTCAATCTGTCTATCTATCTCTCCTTCTCTCTGTCTCTCCTTCTCACAGTCTCTTCTTTTCAGTCTATCCTTTTCTGTCTGTCTGTCTCTCCTTCCCACAGTCTATCCTTTGCTCTGTCTCTCTGTCTGTCTCGCCTTCTCAGTCTATCCTTTTCTCTGTCTGTCTGTCTCTCCTTTTCACAGTCTATCCTTTTCTCTGTCTGTCTGTCTCTCCTTTTCACAGTCTATCCTTTTCTCTGTCTGTCTGTCTGTCTCTCTCTCCTTCTCTCTGTGCTTCTCCTTTTCTCAGTCTATCCCATCTCTCATCTTTTTCCTGTCTTTTTTCCACACTCTCTCATCCTTTCTCTATCTCCTTTTCTTTCTTTCTAGCTTTCCCCGTCACTCTTTCCTTTTCTCTCACAGTATCTCTCACTCTCTCAGTCTGTCTCTGTTTTCCAGTATGGAGAGCAGATGTTTTCTCTCTCAGTGCCAGCAGGATGTTGTAATGACAGGGTTCCTCCGCACGTTCTCCATGTTGTTTACAGAGGCTTCACTCGGCTTTCCCACTCGGCCGTGGGGAAATGTTTTGACGTGGGTCATACCAAAAAATCAAAAAGCGGGTCGGGAGGGTTGCATAGAGGGATTTGGGGGATCTGGGCCTCCTGATCTCATGGCTTTCCTCAGATCTACACCAGACGTCAGGCTGAGGAGAGGGACGATGAACATGTGTGTGTTTATAACTGTACAGTTTGTGGAGATGAAGATCAGGAGGTGGAGGTGATCATCATCACTCAGCGTTTACACCGGTCTTACACTTAAATAAAGGTGTGGCATCCTCTTCCACCATGCATGGTGCTATGCAGCCGTGTGATTTTGCTCAGTTAGTCTGGAAATAAACCGTGACAATAAACAAGACGACACGCCACAACAACCAGCGTACGGCGAGTTTTATTACAAATGTACAGGATCTTTATTACCATCATACATACACATACAGCACAACAAGCCCCTCCCACAGCCTGCGGGAGGTCGGCATGGCGACACAACGCAGGAAATTAAACATCGATTTTACCATAAGCCCCGCCCCCTCAGCCCTCGTACGTATCTTCGGTAACCGTTCTGCCAGGGGAAGGTTTGGAAACCTGCATGCATCCACCTGGTCGAGGAGAACATGACCAAGAACATGACCAATCACGCATGCTAATAACAGCGAAGCTAGCTAGCATAGTTTCTGATTTTAAATAAATAAAACTTTATAATAAATAATAAATAATAAAGACACAGGCGTAAAGATAAAGTGCTGAGATGTGAAGATTAGTCTGGGGAATGGATTTTATTTAGTTTGGTTATCAGGAGACCTTATGGCCTGGGTGAGGAGCGCGCTCTGATTGGCTGATCCATGGGTGGAAGCTGAGGGATGAGAAACTGAAGAAAAGGACATGATCAGGTTGAATCCTGTGTAGAGTGTTGTTAATAATGACTGACTGCTAATCCTGGATTATTCCCACTTCCCTTAATATTCATAATCAATATTCCCTCATTCCCAGTTCCCATGTCCCCTTCACTCATCATTTCCAGTTTCCTTTTTTCTTTCAATCATGATTCCTAGTTTCACTTTTCCCTTCACACCTAGTAATACTTCATATTCCCTCTTGTACAATCCACAATTCCCAGCTTAATTATTCCCAATGTGTAATTCCAGGTTTCCTTATTCTCAGTCTGAAAGGCCCAGTTTCCTGCTTCCCAGTTGTGAATCCCAGTTTATGATTTCCAGTTAGTAATCTCCTGGTTCCTCATCTCCTTATTCAGGTTTCCTCTCATTCTAATTCTAATCTCCTAATTCATTTTCCGTAGCTCCTTCCCATCATTCCCTTATACACCATTCCCACTTCCTCATTTCCTGTTAATCAGTCGTACTGAACACACACACACACACACACACACACACACACACACACACTGCAGAGGTTATAGATGAGTACCTACACAGGTAAAGGTGTGTGTGTGTGTGTGTGTGTGTGTGTGTGTGTGTGAGAGATAGTTGACATGCAGGAAGGCTCTCTGGGGTTGTCACCTGTCCACATTATGGACAGTAGGGGGAGACACCGAGTCATGCAGAGGACATCCTGGAGGACTGGACACACACACACACAGGAGTGTTATACTGGAGAGAAAGGTGTTACATGTCGGGGTGCAGTTTGTGTGTAAATCAGACTAACAGGACTCATGTCAGATTTCTGATGATGATGATGAAGATGTGATGAAGGTCAGAGCAGTTTCCTCATCCTGCGTGTGTGTGTGTCGATGGTCATGGTGTTGCGCTCGCTGGAAGACATCAACACGTCCAGAGATTCGTCCTGACGCTGCAGCTCACTGTCGGCCTCCAGAGCCAGAGACTTCAACTGCAGCAGCATCTATACACACACACACACACACACACACACACACACACACACACACACACACCATGAACATTTTTCATTCATTTTTACCTGTTCTGTGGATAGTGGATAGTAGTGCAAAAGAAGAAGAGGAAGATGAAGTGATGAACCTGTTTGAGCTCCTGAGCTTCCTCCTGACTCACAGTGTTCTGCTGAACATGGAGCTGAACTGGAGTCAGATCTCCTGCAGCGAGCTGTACTGGAACAGCAGAATCTAAACTCGCTCCTACACACACACACACACACACACACACACACACACACACACACACACACACACACTTCACTGGACCAGTGTATTGTTCTGAGGTCTCCTACAGACCCACTGTGTATAATTAAGGAGTTTTGGTGCCATCATGTGGACACTCTCTGAATTACACTCTTCGGTATGATTTAATAGACTGGCCCATCGTACCTGCGCCCCAGAGCGCCCCGCTCCCCGTTGTGATGTCATCACCGGGCGTGGCCTGGAACCCTGAGTAATCCCTGGCAAACTCCACCTTCTTCTTGTACTGTGCTTCAAGGACGCACAGCGCCTCCGCCATCTTAGCCGACAGGAACCTGAAACAGACGTCTGGCTTCCCGATGTGGCGCTGCCGCACGCTGACGTCGCACACGCCATGCACGCGGATCTCGTCCACTTCCTGTTTGTGAAAGCTATAGACGAGGCGGCCGGTGGCGTCGCGCACCTCTAGGGAGGAGACCAGCAACACCAGAGTGCCTGAATTCACGTCGGCAGCGTTGAGGTCACCTCCGCGGTAAAACACTACCGGAACACTCAGGATTTCTTTGGAAGGTTTAGAAGACCCCTCAGGGGGCAGAGCTTCCACCTGGCACCTCCTGTTCCAGGGAAGCTTTCCAAAGGGCCACCATGCAGGAGACTCCAGTTCCCACAGCAACCTGGACAAACACACACACACACACACACACACAGACCAGGTTCTCAAACATCATAAATGATGAAAGGAGGTATGTTCTGACTGGCTGAGAGCAGGGGAGATGATCAGTGTAGAAGTGGAACTGAAGTAGTTGAAGATTCAAATCCCCTGTAGATACCATTAGCCACCAAGGAAAACCTTTGAGAACATTCTTTCTCAGATCAGTTCCTCTGTTCTCTGTTCAGGAACCAATGGAGTGGATTTTGAAGTTCTGATCTGGAACCCTAACCCTGGATATCATACCAGAATCTACTTAGCATACCTTCGAGAACATTCATTCTTTAACAGAATAAAGTTTTTTGTCACAACTACAAGGTCCATTTCTTGATACTTTTACATTTTTTTTGGAAACTACTTGGGTGGAGTCTGAAGTACTGATCTGGAACCCCTGTAGATACAATTAACTATCAGAAGATAGTTTTTTAATGAACAAAAAAGATCCCAAAAATGGTTCCTGCTCCAGAGCTGACACTTTTCTAACAGGAAATGATAGAGGTGGAACATGGAGTATTGAAGTAGGACCACTTTAGATACCACTAGCAATCCAAAGAAACTGCAAGGAACATTGTTTATCTTGCGAAGTACAAGCCAAAACTACAAGAACACCAGGAACCAAGATCCATTTTTAGTGCTGTTCTACTTGAACTTGTGAGGGTGGAGCTTGTAGTACTAAAGGTACATGCAGGAACCCTGGGACCTTAAAGACCCCCTAAAATCAGGTTCCATCATGAAAATCAAAACTACAGCTGGAACCAATTTCTTGGAGCTTCTCTGTATGGTGCTGATTGGTGAAGCAGATACGGCGTCTGTTTTTTTTTCTTACTTGTCGGCCACGCCCAGGTCAGACTCCATCTTCTCCAGCTGGTTGATCATGTGGTGGAACTGTTCCCCCTGCTGACTCAGCGCCCTGCCGGTGTGTGAGAGTGTGTGTTGGGTGTCGCTCACCATGCCGATGAGTCTCTGTCCGCGGCTGAGCGGAGTGTGTGAGGAGTGTGTGTGGGGGACGAGGGTCTCTTTCCAGAAATGCTGCAGGACGTGGAACACGGCGCCGGCGCTCGGTTTCAGGGAGGAGAACCAGTGCTTGTGGGGGGCGTTGCGCTCCTGCAGGGTCACGGCGCTGAAGATAAAGCAGGACGACTCGGTGTTGATGTGTGTGACACGGGACAGCGGTAGCAGAAGAAACGCACCTCTGGCTCCACCTCCTGACGAGGAGGATGAGGAGCTGAAATGGACGGCTCTCTGGGTCAGAGTGAGACGACCGCTCACCCAGCGCTTATCTCCATCCACGTAGTAGGAGCACGACCAGCTGTGAACTGGAGCTTCTCCATCCATCACGCTGGGAACACCTCAGAACAGTCAGGTCTACCTCCTAGAAGAACCACACACACACACACACACACACACACACACTGTCTTGTTTTAAGCTCCAACATTATAAACCAAAAAATACCAGGTTTCATATAATAGCCTTCAAGGTCCTTGGCCTTACAATTACTTTAGGAAGAACCCTGTAACAAAGAGTTCCCCATTTAAATGTTCTCCATGGGGAACCTCTCTACGAAGATAGAACAATCATCCATACAAAGAACCTTTAAAGAAACCAGACTAGCTAATTTTTTTATTTCTCTAATAGAACTACACCCATGTGCTTAGAAGAAGCTTGAATATGGTCTAGAACAGAAAATTTAAATGGATCTGTTTGTCTCCCAAAACCTTCTTCAACTTTTTGGTCCTATGCAGTCAAACAGCAACAGGTTTTCCATTCCTAGTAAGTTCTATTAAGGGTTCCTGGGAAACTAAGGGAACTATATGAGAGACTTTATTGGCTACCAAAAGAACCTATTGAGAACCCATTTAAAAAAAACAGGCCCTTCTAAAAAGTTCAACAGAACCCTGAAAAAGATTGAGAACCATCAACTGTCTAAAACCTCTAGATTGCGTAAATGGAGAGGTTCTTCAGTGTGTTCCTCAGGGTTCTCAAAACGTCTGTGCAGAATCCCAAAACAGAAAGAGTTCCTCATCAGATCCCATCAACCATCTAAAGAACCTTTTTCTTCTGGGGTGTTTTCTTCCTACTTTATAAACAGTTCCAAGTAGAAACTGTTTGGAGAGAAATGATGATCAATCATATAAAGAGGAACCCTTTCACAGCTCTTGTGATTTTCCATGTTAGACAGTTCTGTCATGTCTGACAGTTCATGGTTCTTCTGAGGTTCTGTTTGGAACCTTTTCTAAACAGAAGCCATCTGTTACAGGGTTTATCTCACTGAAGAAATCAACCTTTGGAAAAAAAAAAAAACAGTTCCTTATGGGTTCCTCAGATAGTTCTAGGTCTCTTTAAATGGTTTGTTTTCCACCCCCCCCTCAAAAAAAAGTTTTGTGACTCCTACAAGATGAGGAACCGCGAGTCTTGGGGATGTATATCTTTATGTGAGTAGCAGTGCTTACAGGTTCTGACCATACGGGGTGATGTGAAAAAACCCACAATGTTTCCATTACTGGATTTTACGACACGTTAAAGCTTCACTATATTGACCAAGCTCCACCCCCAGAATGCTCACCAAGCTCCACCTCCAGTATGTTCACCAAGCTCCACCTTTACTATGTTCCTCAAGCTCCACCTCCAGTATGTTCCTCAAGCTCCACTTCCAGTACGTTTCTCAAGCTCCACTTCCAGTATGTTCACCAAGCTCCACCGTTACTATGTTCCTCAAGCTCCACCTCCAGTACGTTTCTCAAGCTCCACCTCCAGTATGTTTCTCAAGCTCAGCCTTCTGTATGTTCCTGAAGCTCCACCTCCAGTATGTTCACCAAGCTCCACCTCCAGGATGTCTGATGAAGCATGTATGAAATGACTGACAGGAGGTTCTCCAGGTTATTAATTGATCACCTGCAGAGGGAAAGTAGAGATGCTAATGGGTGACACAGAGACATGACACACTTATACGTGGCCTCGGGGTTGTTGTTTGTTTGGGTTATTGAGGTTCATGCAGGGTTCCGTGTGTGCATGGAAACCTGTGTTGGAGATGAGATAGTAGATCTGTAATTTGGTAGTTCAGTAGATCAGTGTGTCAGTAGATCTGTAATTTGGTAGTTCAGTATATCACTAATTCAGTAAATCAGAAGATCAGTAATTTGGTAGTTCAGTAGATCAGTGTGTCAGTAGATCAGTAATTTGGTAGTTCGGTAGATCTGTGTGTCAGTAGATTAGTGGGTCAGTAGATCAGTAATTTGATAGTTCGGTAGATCTGTGTGTCAGTAGATCAGTAATTTAGTAGTTTGGTAGATCTGTGTGTCAGTAGATCAGTAATTTAGTAGTTTGGTAGATCTTTGTGTCAGTAGATTAGGGTGTCAGTAGATCAATAATTTGGTAGTTCAGTAGATCAGTAATTTGGTAGTTCGGTAGATCTGTGTGTCAGTAGATCTGTGTGTCAGTAGATCAGTAATTTGGTAGTTCAGTAGATCAGTAATTTGGTAGTTCGGTAGATCTGTGTGTCAGTGGATCTGTGTGTCAGTAGATCAGTAATTTGGTAGTTCAGTAGATCAGTGTGTCAGTAGATCAGTAATTTGGTAGTTCAGTGGATCTGTGTGTC
>MU551666.1:726299-805523 GCA_024362625.1 Silurus asotus
AAGACTGAATCTGCAATAGGTAAGCAGCTTGGGGTGAAGAAATCAACTGTGGGAGCAATTATTAGAAAATGGAAGACATACAAGACCACTGATAATCTCCCTCAAACTGGGGCTCCACGCAAGATCTCACCCTGTGGGGACAAAATTATCACAAGAACAATGAGCAAAAATCTCAGAAGCACACGGGGGGACATAGTGAATGACCTGCAGAGAGCTAGGACCAAAGTAACAAAAACTACCATCAGTAACACACTACGGGTGTAGGGACTCAAATCCTGCAGTGCCAGACGTGTCCCCCTGCTTAATCCAGTACATGTCTGGGCCCGTTTGAAGTTTGCTAGAGAGCATTTGGATTATCCAGAAGAGGATTGGGAGAATGTCATATGGTCAGATGAAACCAAAATAGAACTTCTTGGTAAAAACTCAACGTGTCATGTTTGGAGGAGAAAGAATGCTGAATAGAAAATCTTTGAAAGGAGTTGAAAATCCGTGTTTCCCAGCGACAGCCCCGAAACATCACTGCTCTGGAGGAGATCAGCATGGAGGAATGGGCCAAACTACCAGCATCAGTGTGTAAAAACCTTGTGGAGACTTACAGAAAAGGTTTGATCTCTGTCATTGCCAACAAAGGGTATATAACAAAGTATTGAGATTAACTTTTGTTATTGACCAAATACTGATTTTCCACCATAATTTACAAATTAATTCTTTAAAAATCAGACAATGTGATTTTCAGTATTTTTTTGAAAATGACAGGCCTCTCTCATCTTTTGAGGTGGGAGAACTTGCACAATTGGTGGCTGAATAAATACTTTTTTGCCCCACTGTATCTCCCATGTATTTTGTGTGTACAGTACTGTGCGAAATGGAGACATGTATTGAAATGCTGTAAACTAAAGATGCATTCACAAATGAGGAAATTAAACGTTTTGACATCAAACTAATCGAGTACAAAAGTAGAAATGCTGCAGACAACAAGCAAAGTCAATACTTGGTGTATCAACCCTTTTACGTTTAAAAATGAATCCGAAATCATTCAAGTAAACTTTGTGTATTTTGATGAAAATATTGACTGGTTAGTTTTTCTAAATGAAAACCGTGCCAACGTTTATTCTGAAGACTGTGGCACTTGCTGTGGTTTTTTTTTTAAATCCCTGATAGCCTTCATCATGTTTTTCTTTGAAAAGAGTAGTGAATTGCTCTCTTTATTGAAAAGAACTCTTCAGAAATCGAACGGTCACATTAATGCAGAACTCATAACAACACAGACAAAATTTATATGAATATAATTAAGGTGTATGAAGCTTTTGCACAGTATTGTATATAAATCATGTAGGAAATCTATACTTAACTGTATACACATGTTTACTGGGGATAACTAGATAAAACTAAGACCCTTTTCTCAAAGCCATACATACCCTAACAATACAATAACATGCATCGGGAACACAAGCCTATTCGACAGCATGATACTCACATCTCTTTAACCTGAGGAAGTTAAAGATTACAATATTTATGTTTTATATAAAACATGACTAAATAGGCCAGTTAAAAAAATTAAAATAAAACTACTGTCATCTTGTGAAGGACTTACTAGGGTTGTTGGTCATGGCAGACCAGGTCACGTACATGGTGTACAAACTGATGAGGGATGACTGGAGCAGACCTGATTGTGGAGAAGCATCCTGTGGGACAAAATGAAGAAACTATTATATATACGAAATATCTGATTTTCTGAATCAGTGATTCACAAAATAGGACCCAGGGAACCCCGAGGCTCTATATAGCAGAGACTGACAGCAGAGGGGCTCATCAAACCTTATTAACACATTTTCCTGAAACATCAGTAATAACTTGCGATTAGCAAAGGCAAAGCATCTTCATTAAAGCACACTGCATGGTCATCATCTACACACATTAAGTCAAGCACATACAGCATTTAGTCAACCCCCGATAATTCGCGTTTTGGAACTCGCGGGCAGTGTTGTGCTAGTTACCTAGAAATAGTAACTACATACAATTACTCGTTACTTCATTCAAAAAGTAACTCAATTATCTACACCAAAAAGAAATGCGTTATTGTTAAAAGTAACTGTTTAGTTACTTTTTTTAAAAACCTTTTTTAATGGTCCATTAATGCCCTTTTAAAAAAGCTCTTAAAAATGTTCCTTTCACAGCTGAAGTATGAAAACTATCAACAATGTACAACAGAACACCGGGTTAGCTTCTAGCCTCGTCGAGGCGTCGAGTTTCTGCAAGAGCTTCGACAGATTGGAGTTGGTGTTTATCGCAGTAGATACGAGCTTCGAACCAGAAAGACACAGCTTACATTTGACTTAAAAAGGTCTTTATGCTCAGTGAAATAATTAGCATATTTCCACTTTGAGAAAATGCTCAGGAACGTCAGGAATACAGTTTTAAACTGTTTTCACTAACAAAATTGCATACAAAGTTTTTAAGCCGATTATTGTATTAAAGTGACAATGTCGAGACAAATTTATTAAGGTACCATAGGGGCTGCGGGAGTGCGTCCAAAATGTGTAGGGGACCACTGTATTAAGTCATTTTCTGAACAGTGAAAAACATAAAAGCTGCTTTCCTTACTGCATCAAAGTCTTACTTATTGAGTACAATATATCAAGATATTAACCAGCAAGTGTAATGTCCAATGATCATACCTGCACTTTGGGCAGAATGGAGACCACAGAGACAATGACACAGAAGATGAGGTTCAGGCTGATGAAGACCTTGTGCTCGGTGCAGTCGTCAGGTTTGGTGTAGTACAGATAGAAAAGCACCACAGCGGCAAAAGCCAGAGCGTAGTGCAGGATGGTAAAGAAAAGGAGACCTGTAAACAAAGAAATCCGCATTCTCAGATTACGGGCAAACCTTAAGAAAAGCCATCATAAAGAAATAGATTGGCAGCCTTACCAAAATACCAGCCTTTGCTGTTGCCCTCCTCGGCATTCCTTACCCACACCTCATTCCATGAATGGGCGAAGTCGATCAGCAGGATTAATTGGATCAGGATGAACATAAAGGAACCCACAATGCCAAAGTAGAACCACACTGTATTCATACACATGGGAAGAAGAAAGTTCAAGATATATTATAGAACTGAGGATCATTAGTTAGAAACAATGATTAACTACTGTTGATCAGTGGATCTGGGAACACATGCTTACACACTTTTGCCTTGTTTAACGGTGTGTTTCCAAAAAAATTATTTGCTGACCACATGCACAAGAACTTACCAAATAAAGCACTAAAATGCAGTTTAGATTTGAAAAGGAGCAAGCAAGTAATAAACGCCAGCTCTCACTTCTCGATATTGCTCCTGAGTTTCTTTAATTTCCCTCAGGAGGAGTCATTTGCGCATGAAATAACAACTACTAATACAATGAGATACACAGTAACATCTTGTCCCATTTTCAGTAGCACAATCCACAAATCTCAAAAACCTCATTAAAAATAATTACCTCCTATCGCACTGAAACCAATTTCCAATCACTCAAAATTCAATACCACTTCCCCGTGACTGACCAGAATTCCATAAATATTATTATTAGTCCATTCTGTGATTACTGCCTGTGGAAATAATGCTGCTATTTCCTGTTTTGTAACTGTGCACAGAATCTGGGGATATATACTTTTAAATACAATATCACACAATAGCAGCATCATATATGACCAGTACATGGACTAAGAATTTAGACCACACCCACCTCCTAATACTTTCATATTTTTGTTACAGTTTTACAGGACTTTATTGGGGAAGACGTGCCATGAATGGACACCTAATAGATAGGGTATGCTGACAAATAACCATCATACCCACATGCTTGTTAAACGTTACTGCTACCACTCATCTGGGAAGACTTTCCACTAGATTTTGGAAGGCTTTGGGAATTTCTCAATCAACAAAAGGCATTATTATATTGAGCACTAGTGTTGGATATGAAATCTTGAAGCACCATGTTTAAATTCTTAATTGTAGGTGTTCAGCAGGGCTGCGATCAGGATTTTTGTGCAGGCCACTTGAATTCTTCCCCACCAACCATGAATGGAAATCTAAATGCGACAGCATTCAAAGGCAAGCAATACATGAAGCAGAGGCATGTAATGTCAAGTGAGCGCATATTATTATCATATAGTGTATCATTATTAAAAGTAGTAAGAATAATTACATATATACCTAGAGGAGACCACGTACCAAAATTTAGCAACCAAGTACGAAGGGCATAGTCAGAGAAGCAACTGAAAGGCAGATGGTAAATCTGAAGTAGCTGAAGGGAGCCATAGGCAATAAGGAAGAAGCTTGTATCAACCAGAACAACGGAACTAGGCATTGTGGGGAAGGGGGAGGACCACAATACAGTGCATGCCAAAATTCACAATGAAGGCTGCCTTTATCTGGATTAATAGAGAAGTTGTTTTTTTTTTGGACAGTGCAATAGTTATATAGCAGAACCCGAGCAGCCTGAGCTTATTAGCCTGAACTCATCATTTAAAGAGTGGAATATGGAGAAGGTAATACCATGTTGTGTGGATGTTTTTAACAGAAGGTTTGGTAGCAAGAGAGACAAAACCGAATAAAAAGGCAACACTAACAGAAAACATGTTCAAGAGACTTGAGCAGATGTTCCTTCTAACAGGTGAACAAATTGTGTATAAGTTCAAGGGTGATGAATACTATACACAGTGTAGTTAAGGTTGTGGAAGCTTAGTGATTAAAACTTTGGACTATTGACTGGAAGATCATGAACTCGAATCCTAGCACCACCAAGCTGCCACTGCTGGGCTCTTGAGAAGACATTCAACCCTCAACTGCTCAGCTGTATTAATGAGATGATCATAATTTACTCTAAATAAAGGCATTTGCCATAAGAATCAGTGCCAGATTCCATAAATATAAATGTAGTTAGGTCTGAAGCTGTTTTGTTCATTGGTGCCTGGTCTATTTATAGTGTAAAAAAGCATTAGCACCAGTATAGATATACCATCATGAAATGTTCCATCAGGAATGAAGAAGGCCCCAACGGTGATCCCCACCAAGATTAGAAACTTAAAGAACCAGAATCTGTAAATATAAAAAAAAAAGCAATAGACATTTTCAAATCCAGTTCTACACAATAATGTAAATAAATATATACTATTTCACAATGCAATCATAACCTCAGACAGCATACTACAACTCACCCATTCTGAATGGCAGCCCGAGGATCTTTGCTGCTCCGGACACGAATCATGATGGCAGCGAAGAAGAAGAAGAAACAGGCCATGGCAAAGCACATGCGGTACACGGATTTATAGCCCACAATCACATCACAGTTAAACTGGTTCTCGAGCCCAGGTATAGTGCTCCCACCTTGGCAGAACCCAGGAATCTGAATAAATCACAGAAAAACAGTATAACGTTATAGTTGCATCACAACATCAAAAAGCACGGATGGGATAACGAACGGCGTTCTCACCTTACGAAGCTGAGTCTCCATGCCAGGTAGGATCATAATTATAGACACGAGCGTGCCTAACAACAGGAGGAAGGAGAAGACCAGCCGTGTGACTGTTGAGTTGTTGGATGATGGACAGCATCCACAAAAAATACATGGGGCAGAGCCACACAAACATGATGCCTAGAAAATTAAAGAGAAGTAAATATTGAAATAAAATAAAACAAACATCCCTTTTCTCTTATGGATAACAATGAAAAGTCTACACTGACTCACTTCCTCACTCAGGCAGACAGAGGAGGAGTGGACCAAGGTGCAATTAAATGTAGTCAGAGTGCCAATACTTTGCTATTACAAATATTTAGGATTCATTATCAATTCACTTGCTTGTTTAATGTATAAAAGTATTTTTTTGTTGTTGGTAGTTATATGTATAAAAGCAGTCTTTCATTTTGGGTGACGTCATCAAACCCCGCCTGTTATGTCTTCCAGTTTCAGTCAAACATTTAAAGAAAAAATAATGTAGGGCTCTGTTAAATATCTATATTTAATGTGTTAAGGTGTGGATTAAATATAAAACGTCGATAAATTATAAAACCAGGTCGCCGAAATAAACAAGAGGAAGCCTGTCTTCTAAACGCTTTTATTTGAATCCCTCTACAGTACATTATGTCCAACCTGAAATACAGGCTTTCTATAGGAAATACGAAACCATAACATAAACATTATAAGCAATATAAAAATATGTAGCCTCACTATAACCACACAGTAGCAGAAATGAGGAATGTTAAGAAAGCAGAAGATAACGCTGATGTCTCCAGTCATAAGCTGGAGCAGATGTTTCATGAACAGTATTAGCTGAGTGTATACAGTATTAGACTCAATGCTAGCCTACTGAATAAACAAAGCTAGCTGTTAGCCATGCTAGTCTGCCAAGTTCCGCCTGAGTCAACAAAACAAACTGAAGGAAGAATAAAAAAAATAAACCACTTACGCAGCTTGCAAGTGAACATAACGCCATACAAGCCCCCATTATTGAACAGGACCTCAGTCAGGAACCGGGATTTGATCAGTGAAATGTTCAAACCTCAATGCTAACCTCAGACTCACTACAGACTCGCTCACACACTGAACGGGGAGGCTGCTAGAAATGAAGCACACAAACAAACCCAGAAAATAAAAGTCGCCCCCTGCTACCTTCTACACCAGTGTTCTTTTTTATTATTACAATTTATCTCAAGTGCTTTGGAGAGTTTCTCAAATTAGAAATGAAAATTCAAAACTTTTTGTTCAACCTCCAGGCCATTTAGTCATTTGTGCTCATCATGAAAACATTTGTTGTTGCTTTGCTTAATGCTTTTGTACATTCATTTAATCGATTGTGTTCAATTGTCTGCTCTTTCCTACATTATCAGATGTTCATGTTGATCAAAATATATTGTACTATATACAGCTGAATATTCTTAACCCCTCAAAACATTTTTTGTTCACTTTATCTTGATTGCTGCTATTTGCTCATTTGCACAATATTCTGTTTGCATTTTTCTGCTACTGTTCACTTTATTTTGTTACGGCAGGTTTAATGGCGAAGGTAAAATGCTCACATGCACTTTATGTGGCAAGGATTTTTCTTACTAGTCATTGGCCCTGTGTTTTCTGTTATTGTGATTATTGTTTTATGTTGTTTTTATGTGGCATCAGGGTTCTGGAGGAACATTGTTTCATTTCACTGTGTACTGCATCAGCTATATATATATGGTTGAAATGACAATAAAAGCTTCTTGACTTGACATATCTGTTCATTGCATAAGTCATGAATGAATGCAATATGGTCAAGTCAAGGTTATTTCTATAGTGCTTTTCACAACAGACATTGTCTCAAAGCGGCTTTACAGAAATCAACAGTTAAGGTGAATGGTGTGCATTTATCCCTGATGAGCAGCCATGGTTTCTGTGGCAAGGAAAAACTCCCTTAGATGTTAGAAACCTTAGAAGGAAAAACCTTGAGAGGAACCAGATTCAAAAGGGGAACCCATCCTCTTTTGGGTGACATCAAGAGTTTAATCATAAATCTTTCAACAATACAGAGCACTAGAGAGAGAGAGAACTAACATGAGTACTGGAGTGTAAGATTATAAGTACTGTAAATGTTCTTTCTACAGTTTTAGTTAAATGGTTAAACCAGTTGTCAGAATCTGTCAACCTTAAATTTCTATTAAACTTGAATTGATTAATTGTGCTGATGAATCTTGAATTTCACTAAGAAGGCAAATGAACAGCATCAATTCAACATCAACCAACAGGTCAAAGGTGAATCTTTTGAGCCTTCTGTTGGAGAGTGTATACAGACAGAGAAAATACAGTGTATATAAAAAAATGAGTGTATACAAAACACAGAATTTATAAATGTGAATCTTGCCTGGTCTCTTGCAATCAATATAAATCAAATATGCAATCAAATAAATGAATTTAGATGTTTGTGCATTTTCAGTTACTGTGATTCAAAATATAGTTTATAGTTTTTTATTCTGATGGGAATATGTTCATTGACACAAATACTTACTTTTGAGAGATGAACTAAGGATTTTGAGAAACGTATAGGCTTTTGCAAGGTCTCCAGCTTGTGAGCCAGCTTCAGAAGAGGCTTCCTTCTGCGACAACAGCCATGCAAACCGACTTGTTACAGTGGGCAGTGTATGGTCTAAGCACTGACAAGCAGACCTTCTGCTTTTGCAACCACTCATGCATCTGTTTTTTTTGAAGCAGCTTTTGCACCTGATGCACAGGACTTCTTTGTGAGGCCTGTTCCAAGTGAAACCTGTGTTGCAAAATTTCTGTCCAATGACAGAAAAAACTAAAACGGTTTGGGCTCTGATTTGTACTTAGTAGCCATTACTAATCAAATCAAATCAAATCAAATTAAATAAAAATGTATTTGTTACATACACATATATACAGAGTACGACATGCAGTGAAATGCTTTTTACGACAGCATTAGGAATAGTATGGAAAAAAAGAAAAAAAAACAAGAAAAAAAAAAGCAGATAAATAAAGAGTATAAACTATATAAACTATATAAAGATATATATAAGAGAAAAGTGTTTATACAAGGCTGTTTATGACAGTAAACAGTAAAACAGTAAAATTTTGAGGTGGTTGATTTGATTGTCCTTAAATTGACCGTGTGCAGTATGGTGTGGTATAAAGTTCACTGTGCTGTGCAAGTCCAGAGTTAAAGTGACAGTCCAGAGATTAAAGTGATTACAGTGTCGTAGTGCGAAAAGTAAAATAAATAAATAAATAAATAAAAATAGTACTACTACCTGTTTTAGTTTTATGCTGGTAACTGGACCTCACATCATATTGATATATTAATACAAAATAATAATGTTTTTGTAACATCATAAATGTATCCAGTCTGAACATCCACCGGAGAAAAGCAAAGAAAAGATGATGATGATCAGGTGATCAGGAAAGTCTCTGTTCTCAGTCATGTTTACATCACTGACTCCCTCTGTCTCATCCACGTTAACCCCAGACTTCTTACTGCCTTCTGCATTGCTTATTGTAATCTTTGTAAACTAGTCTACATTTGTGGTGCGTGAGAATCAGGAAATGATTCACCAGTGGTAGATTGAAAAAGGAGAAGTAATAGGTTCATGGGCTGAAAACAGTGTACAATGAAAAGAAAATATATTGATCATGTCACCAAATAGATTAAAACAAAAATAATGAGTTTGGTTTAAAAATGTAAGTAGAAAGAATAGATATTTGTGTAAAAAATTGAATAAGTAAAAGTAAAAAGTTGTCAGAAAATAAATAGTGAAGTCAAATACTGATACTTTTAAATACTGAAATGAATTATTTGTGTGTCATTACTTCTCATCTCATTTCTATAGTATTGTTCTTTAAGAATATATACTAAATGATATAATAAATTATATTCTAAAATGGTTGCTGAATTGTGAGATACTGTATCTATCCACTTATCTGTCTGTCTGTCTGGACCCAATTTTGTTTTTTTTTAAAGTGCACTAATGCCTTAGCTTATTTTTAACTACCTATGATACATAAAAAAGGGACTAGTTTTTTTCAAAATGTATTTACTGCTTCATTTTCAGTAATAATGGACACATTTGCAGTGTATCATGTAATCATTTTTCAGTTCCCTTTTTTTTTTTTTTTTTTTTTAGTTTGCTATGGTAAGCTTTTGAGAACAAAGCATACAAAAATATAGGTAGCAATATATTAAGAACATTTTTTAATTAGTTTTCTGCACAGAATTTTATGCCAGATTCCCATCCTGAAGCAACCCTCCCCAATTTCTCGGGCTTGGGACTTGTGGTTTGTGTTCTGGCTGCAGCATTGAGAGCATTATTACCTAACCACTTGTCCCTCCGGTCCTTCAGGGACAATGATAGTGATTACCACTGTCTGCTGACAGGATGTCCAACTGTGAACCACAATAGCTAATTTCAAATCTTCATATTTTCAATGGGTGGTGCAGCAGGTACAGTTGGTGCCTCACAGTTTTAGGCCTGAAGTTTATCATCAGCTCCATATGTCCATATGTGTTTGTTTGGATGTTATAAAGGTAATATTTTCATACAGTAAATAGACCATTAAAAAACAACGTTACAGTTTTTGGGGGTGGACAGATTTTAAATATTGTTGCAATTTAATCAAATAAAAGACGATTTAAGTTTTCAGTGAATTTATATTCAAAAATAATTTTATAGTAATGATCTATCTAGATGTAGCTTCATATTTATGTCCCTGATCAGCAAACCAGAAATCACAGTGGCAAAGAAAAAAAAAACTCTGTGACTCAAAATCAGGAATGAACCATTTGCGGAACCAGCCTTAAAAATAACTTCTGGGAAAGTTAATACTAACAATTTTGATGTTTTTACATCCGTGGCATTATAACTTTTACACTTTCTAACGCTACAAATATATTTCATTTTACTGGTAGAAAAGAAATAGACTCATCAGAAATTTCAATGAGTAAATATAAAAGTCTGAAGATTAATCAGAACACTGCTGGGTTTCTGTTTATAGAGCATTGTAACTCTGTTTAGGTGCTGCTGAAAAGAGCGATAGGAAAAGGGACAAAAAAAAAAAAAAGTACACTTCTTAAAATAAATAACATTGGTATAGAGCAAACTAGGGCCATGCCATTTATGAAAAGAATGAAAACTAATTTTTATAATATAAAATCGTAAATGAGATGAACCATGGCATCTTTCGTTTTAATATAAATAGTAGGTAGAATGCAACATTTGGTCATGGCCCTCAATCATGTATGACTTTTCATTGGGAAGGGTTTGGGCTTCTCTGAAATTGAGGTTATAGAGATAAAACAGACTCAAACTCCCATAAAAAGCAAAATAATAACCTTAACCTTATAAAAACAAACAAACAAACAAAAAAAACTAAATAAATAATTCCGTCCACTGTCACGTGATACATTAACCATTACTGCTAAGAGTGTGTTCCCAAATAAATCCAATAGTGAATATGGCCAGCTACAAGAGTTAATAATGGATTTTAAGTATTTGTTGGACATTTTGTGTTTTAAGTGTTCTTTGTATTGTGCTGATTTTGGAAGCATACTTGGCAACCCTGCCTTCTGTATTGTTTGAGCCATCCAAATGAACGCTCCCTCTCTCCCTCCCTTTTCTTCTCTTTTCTTTTCTCTCACCCAGTTTCCTGTGTGGAATGGTACAGTCCTGTTTGCTTGGCAGTGCCTATATCTATACCCCCCCACACCCGTTCAGCGAAAGAGAGAGAGAGAAAGGTGAAATCATATCACAGATCAGAGGCAGGTGGTCCTTCAGCACCATGTCTATCATCAGTGTGTGTATGTTGTACTGGACACGTAGCGCCTGAATCCCTCACTCACCGGTAAGCTGATCCACTGTCTTTTTTATTTCCTTTTATTCCAAATGTTTCATGATATATATATATATATATATATATATATATATACACGACACATTACAGAACATGGTACAACATAGGCTGAAATAAAAACACAGTAGTTATGTAAGATCCTGCTGGTTCTTGCTGCCCTGACAGGTTGTGGCTCCTAAACAGGTTTAAAAGGTCTTGTGCATCGTGTTCTACACACCAGGATCGTACAATAAATGAGTGTGAACAAAAGACAGAAAAGCTTGAGTTTTGTCTAGATTTCTCCAAACCACAGCTTGAAAAATTTCACGTGCACCTTTTATGAGGTCATAAAAAGCGTGATGACGTTCTGTGTGCCATAACCCGTTTCAGACCAGGATGGAGGTGAGAATTGCTCCAGGCTGTGTGTGGATTGAGGAAGGCTGAGATCTTCATGCATGGCATGCTTTCATTTTTAGATGTATAAAACTAAATGAATAAATAAACACACAAATGTCTTGCTAATCTCTTCTACTCGGTTGTATTTAATGGAATATCTGGCAGCTGTCAGTCAGACGTTGTAACATTGTTGCATGAATAGGAAAAAAAACAAGAGTACCCAACACAAACCCAGTTAGTGTGGGGTATTGAACTTGAACAAACCCAGTTAGTTCTTGATTGTACAGATGGTACCCTAAGTATAAAACACGTAAAAGACGGAGCGCAGACGTGGCACAGCATTTAATATTTTTTTCAAGACTCAGCAAGCTCAGTATTTGAACTACTGTATCTAATAATAGTAACACTTGACTAAATAAATACATGCGTTGCCTGTAGAGTTCTGTACTCCACTGATTTGCTACCAGTTAGGAAACATACATTACTAAACATTGTGTTTTGCCCTTTATAAGATTTCTATTGAAATAAAAGAGACTCTGATGACTTTGTGATGGTCAGATGAGGACACGTGAAGAGATCTGGCTCCTGAGGCCGTGGTGCTTTTGTGTTTACTTCCACCATGTCATCTAGGGTTTGTCACAGCCCTTAAATCTTATGCAACACGCTGCCCGAGCCTGTTAGGACACACTCCGACACATGATGAGCATCTAAAAAAGTGTTTTTTATTTATATTTAAGTAGTAAATGATACATCTGAATGAGGCGTGAACTGTCTAAGTGTGCTGTAAGAGCAGATATGATCCAATTGGTTGTATTTCTTTAACGTTTTCATTGCATCTTATGCATTGAATCTATACCTGGCATCTGTATTTGACTAGTGATGAAAACAAATTTTCAAAAGCTATCCAACAACTTGCTTGAAGCATGACATGCAGTGTGTGTGTGTGCATTCGCATTATGCTATAAAGGTTTTAGTTGTCTTTGATGACTTGTAGACTCAGTGTTTTGTCACCATGATGATCTTTTTTGCAGGAATTTCTGGGAAAATACACAGTATGTCTGTATATGTTCTTAAAGTAGAGTTGTCAAGATATATAATAGGTAGAACAACTAAGAAAAAACTAGGAAAAAAAGAAAAGGAAAAAAAGAAAAGCCCACTAGGAAAAAAAGAAAAGCCCACGGAGGCAGCAAGATGCTCTGTGTAGTTTTCTGCTCGTCTCCCGGAATTTATGTTGACTTTCTTCCGGGAGGTATCACAGCACCCTTCAAGGCTGTGATACTCCCTAACATCAGTGGCGTCTTTCAGCAGAATAATGCGTTCTGCCAAACTGCAATATTGTTAAGGAATGGCTTAAGGAACATGAGACAAAGATCAAGGTATTGACTTGGCCTACCAATTATCAAAATCTCAATACAATCAAGCATCTGTGGGAAGTGGTGGAGAAGCAAGTACTATCTATGAAGGACCCACCTTGCAACTTTCTTAAACAATCTGATGAATATAAGGGTGCTCCAGCATGTGGTTCTCAATACTTAGACTCTAGTGTACTGTCTGTGTGATGTGCAGCTTTAATTCAATAGCTAGCATATGTGAGTGCATGATGAAGTGATCTATCTTGGTTTTTTTATGATTTGTGGGATGCACAATGGTACAAAATGGTACAGCATATTGGTACCTTTCTGGTCAAGGACCTTGAGTTCAGTCCTGTCTGTACAGAAATGACTGTCGGTTCATGGAAATAGAGAAGTGGTGGCTCAGTAATTAATACATTGGTCTATTAATCAGAAGATTGAAAGTTCAAATTCAAGCACCACCAAGTTGCCATTGCTGAATCCTTGAGCATGACTGTTAACTCTCCAGTTGTAAGTCACTTTGGCCAAAAGCTTAATTCAAACAATTAAAAGAATGTGGATTTCCTCCGGAGTCTCTAATTTCCTCCTAAAAACATGCCAGGAGGTGGACTGGCTAAACAAAATTGCCCCTGGGCCCCTGGGAATGTGTGTTAATATGTATGCATTGCATCTTGCACCAGGACAGAAAACTGTATAAAATAAACACATTTCACAAAGGATTTATCTTCTGCTTTATTCTAAATAATCATTGTTGCATAAATATATATTACACTTCATCTAGTTTTCTTCCGATTTTATGAGTAACTCTCCATTCAGCAATATTTCAGGACTTTCTTCAGAATCGGATTCTCTCAGCGGTTATGTGACTCAATAGAGTGGTACAGTCACACACATGACGCAGTGTTGGTTCAATAACAGTTTGAGCTGGGTCTTGTTTATGGAGTTAGCCAAAATGACCAACATGTGTTGTGGGAAATATAGAATTTTTTTTTTGCTGTTAGTATCGCCCACTTGTGATCTGTATTGTAAACTGATTTGTAATTTGGTTTACAGTGTTTTAATAGCTTGGTAATAAGATAATATTCACCTTATGCTTTTAACACAGTCTCTTGTGGTTTCAGGGTGATCTGTACAGAGTGTTGCCTTTGTGATACCTCATTTCTAGCTAATTGGGAACAATAAAGCGTGTAAACGCAATAGTTTCTTATTTAAATGATTACTGCCATTAGAACATCAAGTGCACTTCAACCAGCAGGTAGTATGTTCCCGAATGCAAATGAATGAATAACAATAGGTTATGAGGTGGAACTTAAGACTAAGCTCACAGACTGTAGTTTAGTTAACACAGTAAAGAGTTCAACCAAGTATGAGCATTACATTTATTACAATTCTTTGCCCGATTTAGTTTTTTATGTATGGTTGTGTTTTACAGATTACTAATGACAATTAATATGATAATTATTAATGACTATTGCTGTATTGTTTATTCACTAATGTTATCTCAGATCCCAAGAATCTTCTCTCTCTATGATTACAAGTCAATTCATTATTCCAACTGTATTCTTTTTTTTTCCAGTTAGGAGCAACAGTGCTTGTTGTAGTGCTGGTTTACAGATATTTATTCTCTATTACCACAGGACTGACACACCTGGTGTGCATCTTTTAACAGATTAATGGCAAATCATATCTTTTTCGGTGTACTAGAGGAAAGGAAGGAAGCATGAAGAGGAATGTGTCAGTCTATTTTGCAGAGCAGTGGATGTAACATCGTCTGCTCCATAATCCTCCAGCTTCATACAAAATGGATTAGAAAGCTACCCGAATCACAGCAAGACAGCAGGCAGGCCGGAGGAAGAATGATATTGGGAGGAGAAACTGAAACAAGAAGAGATGATGATTATGAGTTAGGAAGGCAAACATTAATTATGCTAGTAATGGCATGTTTTATCATGTGATATATTGAACTGATAAATAAATGCATTCCAAAATATTTAGGGAAATGGCACAAAGCCAGGGTTTAACCTGAAAAGAGACAGTTCAGGAAGAGCTGTTAAAAAACATCTGATTTGTCATTATTTTATAAAGACATTCATTTTTGGTATTTTAAAATCTAAATTAATGTTGTTTATGTAATAAATATATGCAGGCTGTATTGGAAGAAGTTAAGCGCTTTTAAATTACAAATTTTAGTTGAAATTGAACAGATGAAGGAGCACTACTGGAAGATTTGAACAGTGGCTGTACTGCCATATTAGAGCTTAGCCACCAGCTATAGAAAACCAAATTAACAAAAAAGGGAATATATATATATATATATATANTATATATATATAATAGATACTGTAAAGAGTTTGTGTACTTATCAGTATATTATACTTTACTCTTATGAAACATCATAGGCTGTAACTAATGTTCTCTTATAAGCATACAGAGATAAAACTGCAGAAAAGGCCAGAGAGGGAGGGAATGATGGTATGAGAGCTGTTGATAAGATTGTGGAAATGTGTAGACACACACACACACACACACACACACACACACACACACACACACACACACACCTCATTTAGCATATTTCTTTTTCTATCTTCTTTCTTTTTTTTATGCACACACACACACACACACACACACACACACCTCATTTAGCATATTTCTTTTTCTATCTTCTTTCTTTTTTTTATGTTTTCGACACCGAGCAAAGTGTTTTTTATTAACACTTTTGTGATTCCTGCACCCAAAATGCACACTTGAAATGTGTGACATTTCCAGTGAAGGCAGAGCACAGCACCTTATTAAAATGTTTAGATAATGTTTGACAATAAATACAGATTGGTACTTAAGGAAAGTATGGATATGAATACTAATTCATATAGAGGCTTTTGTTATATAGCTCAACATTGTATTAGCGTTCTTAAATTACTCTTACATAACACAGGTGCAAGAAAGAAGTATCTCACTATTAATTCTTTTTAATACATAATGTCATTATTGTTTCCAAGCTTAGTTTTGGAATTTCTTTTTTTCGCTAAGCTGCATTATCTACCTGACCCACCAACCAGCAACACTGAATTACAGTTACAGCTTTTGTGGCCATACCTATCTATCATACTACTATGCATTATTAATAAAATGAAGCACAAATATAGACTGACTGACCCCTGTATTAGGAAACACTGAAATAACATTATTAGCTGAGCTAATTGTTTAATCATTAATTTTTACAACCTTTTATTCATGTTCACCTTTACCCGCTGTCCCTGTTCGACTTTAGTATAGATTTAGTGTTTGCAGTTCCTGGGTGCATCTTTGGAGGAGAGTACACTAACAGCACTATGAACATATTACATTGTGGCTGGGATTTATGTTTGATGATCGCACTGAGGAAAGCAGTGATACTTTTCATGATCTATAGCTAAAACGGCGCACACATATCATGGTAGAAAGAATTTCTGCTAAAAACGACTAAAATAAAGCACACCCGAAGGAGAAAATGGAACCGAGCTGCAACCCGGGAGCAATTTGTCAAAAGAGATTACCTGTTGCCATGCAGTAGCAGATAGGTAATTCCATGCTGTTGCCATGGTTACTGCTCGCTGACAGAGACAGAAAGCCAAGGGTTATTAGGTAGATTAAGCTGTATTAAACTATATTATAAAAGCCATGTTTAATGAGCTATGTTATGCATTATTGTATAATATGACCCATGGGTAGGTTATATCCTAGGCTTGCAAAAATAAAATAAAATAAAGGAATGTGAGGGTATGATACCGGATATGTTATTTCAATGCTCTGTCTCCCTCTGGTGACAGGTTAGTTGTGCTGGTTAGCGTGGTTGTGATACACACAGGAAAATGTGCCATCTGACAATTCGTTTGGTTCTTGTAACCGCTTTGCAATGATTGACGTTCATCCTGTTTTTTTTTATTTTTCTCAGAGATGACAGAGCTGGAGCCAGTGCTGGACTTCGCTTCGTCAGGCCGATCTGGTCGCCGCAATGCACTGCCTGACATCTTGGGATCTCCTGCAGGAGTCCCCCCTGACCTGTCACTCAAACTGGCTGAACTGTCTCTTACTGGTAATATGCATTAATTGAAATGTATTCTTTAAGGTTTAACATGCACATACACACATTTTCAATTACAGTGGATTTCTTCATACAGCAGTGCTAAGGTGTGATTTTGAAATTCTCTGTATCCTTTAAATATTTTATGATGCCTACCCTAGAGAGAACAACAGGACTGAGGTTTTTCTATAAAATAATAAAGATAGAATACAGCTTTCATTCCTCCATGCAGAATATTTAATCTCATTTATATCCTATTATATATAATTCTGCTACCAGATCATTTTTTTTTCTTTCTACTTACAAATGCTTGAAATAGAACCCCTCCCCATTCTATTCCTTTCTCTCTTTCGAAGATGGGCCAGCAGGAGCACAGTCTCCTAGCACAGACGAGCCCCCTACACCCACAGAGAGTTCAGAGGCGAAGGAAGGCTCCTAGACGAGAGCAGAGTTTTTCAAGGATTTAACTTGGAGAATGAGCTGTAGCATCACTGCTCTCCTTCCTGCACGAATGCAGATTTCTTCCACTGGGCTCAAGAGTCTTCAGACTGTTCAGACTGAACGGATAGCAAGCAGTGGATTGGACTGCGGACATGAAAACCTTGTAGGTCATAAAAGGGACAGTGCAATGATTATGTCCAAAGACAGGAGCTGAACTTTGAAGAAAGGAGCAAACTCAGACGAGCAACTCTGAATTTTTGCCAATAGACAAACCAAATGACGGGAGGATACCACTAATGAGTGCTTTAACAAATTTTACTTGTTGTTTGACCTGATGCTGTTCTTTTATGAGTTTTGTATATTCCAACTGTGGTGAAGAGTGGATTTGTATTGTGTGATAGTGGTGTTCATAGATATATATACCTATATAAAACTTCAGCTTAAAAAAACGACTTCATATGTCTTTGTTATAATGTTTATTATGGGTGAGAGAGGCTGAACAAGTATGTGTGTGTGCTTTACGATGAGAAACAGAGAGTTAATAAAACACACACATCACAGCATTATGTAGCATTGTCCTGATCCAGCATTCTGAAGCCATGATATTCACGAAATGTAAAAACACACAAAAAAAAACAACAAAAAAAAAACATCTGTCCGTTACTAGAGAAGCTAAATCCATCACTCCACTGATATGAACTTCTATGCAGAAAGTCAAGACATTGAGCTAATTAGATTAGGTAATGTACTGTTAAACATTTTGTTGGCTCAAACTGCCTGTTAGACTTCGATTAGGGAAAATTAGTAAAAGGTGCTTAACACACTAGCCAATAAAACTGGGTAATAGTATTATCATTTCTCCATCCTATTCTTCTTATGTTTAATAAATGTTTAATGATTTTTACTATGAACATGGGGAAAAGCTGCAAACTATCTTAATAACTGTTCAGCAAGGAGGGAACTTAATAGCAGATTTTTTTCTCTATACTTTTTTACTGCTTGCGAGTTTTGTGAATAATCATTTTTTTTTTTGACAAATTTAAGTTTCAATATTTAAGCAATTCAGTCATTGGCTTTATCAAAGCCATATTCCTTTTTGTGGTATGCCATTTTAACAATGTGCAGGGGCTTATAATTCCTGTTTTGGAAAGAAATATGTCACTATAAAGACTGTTGATGTTACCCATGATATATATAATGGATATTATCAGATTTCTGCAGTGCTGTTTTACTTATGGTATACATTCATTTGGTAAATGTATGTGTAAAAAATATTTCAATGCCAATCTGAAATACACATTTTTTAAATGGCAATAATCCACTTTACTATATAAATGTGAGTGAAAGTAAAAGTGCACATCAATAAAGCCATAGAGGACATGGATTCTCCTGGATTCTGTTCAATAACGCTGAGATGCCAATCTGTCAAACATGACAATGTCCACATCAATACAGTGTAGTGTTTACTATTAATGAAATGTATTATGCACATACTGGATATATTTTATCTACAGCATAGTTTTAAGTTGTTGGACTGATTGGAAGGTCATGAGTTTAACTCCCAGCATTACCAAGTTGCCAATCCTTGGACCTTGTGTAAGGCCCTTAACCCTTAAATCTCTCTGGATAAAGGCAAGTGCCAAAAATGTAATTGTAAATGTACAAATCCGATTCCAAAAAAGTCTGGACACTATACAAATTGTGAATAAAAAGAATTGCAATAATTTACAAATCTCATAAATTTATATTTTTCACAATAGAAAATAAATAACATATCAAATGTTGAAAGTGAGACATTTTAAAATGTCATGCCAAATATTGGATCATTTTGGATTTCATGAGAGCTACACATTCCAAAAGAGTTGGGACAGATAGCAAGAAGAGGCCGGAAAAGTACATTTATACATATAAGGCAACTTATTAGGTTAATTGGCAACATGATTGGGTATAAAAAGAGCCTCTCAGAGTGGCAGTGTCTCTCAGAAGTAAAAAAAAAATTGTGGAGCAATATCAAAAAAGGAGTTTCTCAGAGAAAAATTGCAAAGAGCATGGAGTTATCATCATCAACAGTAAGAATCTGGAACAATCTCTGTGCGTAAGGGTCAAGGCCGGAAAACCATACTGGATGCCTGTGATCTTTGGGCCCTTAGACGGCACTGCATCACATACAGGAATGCTACTGTAATGAAAATCACAGCATGGGCTCAGGAATACTTCCAAAAAACATTGTCGATGAAAACAATCCACCGTGCCATTCGCCGTTGCTGGCTAAAACTCTATATTTAAAAAAAAAATATCTAAACATGATCCAGAAGTGCAGGCGTTTTCTCTGGGCCAAGGCTCATTTAAAATGGACTGTGGCAAAGTGGAAAACTGTTCTGTGGTCAGACGAATCAAAATTTGAAGTTCTTTTTGGAAACTGGGAGGCCATGTCATCCGTACTAAAGAGGATAAGGACAACCCATGTTGTTATCAGCGCTCAGTTCAGAAGCCTGCATCTCTGATGGTATGGGTTTACATGAGTGCATGTGGCATGGGCAGCTTACACATCTGGAAAGGCACCATCAATGCTAAAAGGTATATCCAAGTTCTAAAACAACATATGCTCCCATTCAGACGTCATTTCTTTCAGGGAAAACCTCGCATTTTTTTAACATGACCATACAGGACCACATACTGCATCAATTACAACATCATGGCTGCATAGAAGAAGGATCCGGGTACTAAAATGGCCAGCCTGCAGTCCAGATCTTTCACCCATAGAAAACATTTGCCGCAACATAAAGAGGAAGATGCGACAAAGAAGACCTAAGACAGTTGAGCAACTAGAAACCTGTATTAGACAAGAATAGGACAACATTCCTATTCCTAAACTTGAGCAACTTGTCTCCTCAGTCCCCAGACATTTGCAGACCGTTATAAGAAGAAGAGGGGATGCCACACAGCGGTAAACATGGCCTTGTCCCAACTTTTTTGAGATGTGTTGATGCCATGAAATTTAAAATCAACTTTTTTTCACCTTAAAATTATACATTTTCTTAGTTTAAACATTTGATATGTCATCTATGTTGTATTCTGAATAAAATATTGAAATTTGAAACTGCTTCATCATTGCATTTTGTTTTAATCACAATTTATTTGGAATCGGGTTTGTAATTGGATTTGAAAATTAAAGCATAAATATAGAAGTAAAACTGCTTTTGATTCAAATGTTTTGCCTTTATACATCTGACATATATATATATGTATATCTGACATATATATATATATATATATATATATATATAAACAAGAATACAGAAATAGAAAGAAAACAAATAACTACAGATACTTTATTGTTAAAAAAAAGGAACATCACGACAAAACCTTGGCCTGTATTTTATATCATTTCAGTTGATGTTCTTTGTTCTGAAAAGTTCCTTGTTCATGTCGATGTTCATCATTGACACAAAAAGTCAAACTTAAATAAAATGAAACGTTTGTTAATTTTTCGTTTCTTTTTCATTTAAAAATTATTCAAAAGGAATGCAAGTGGAACTAGTACAGAAGAAGCAGTCAGTGCATTGAAAATAAAACTACTTGGACATTTTACATGCGGGGACAAAACTTTGCGGGAGCGGGACTGTAAATCTGTCCCACAAAAAGGTCTCTCCCTTAGGACATCATTTAAAGTATTTATGTTTCAACTCAATCTTACCACCAGGTGGAGCTTAGAGTCCCAGCAGTATAACTGTTTTCTATTTATGTTCCAGCCCAAGACAAAGAAAAGACAATAATAAAACGGGTCTCTACTAAATCAATTGTTCAGTACAAGAATATATTATTATTGTATCAGATGAAACAGCATTTCTCTGGCAAGACTCATGATTTAAATAAAAAGATTCAATAAAAATCATCTTAATAAATATTAATATATTTTATATATATATATATATATAAACAAGAATACAGAAATAGAAAGAAAACAAATAACTACAGATACTTTATTGTTAAAAAAAAGGAACATCACGACAAAACCTTGGCCTGTATTTTATATCATTTCAGTTGATGTTCTTTGTTCTGAAAAGTTCCTTGTTCATGTCGATGTTCATCATTGACACAAAAAGTCAAACTTAAATAAAATGAAACGTTTGTTAATTTTTCGTTTCTTTTTCATTTAAAAATTATTCAAAAGGAATGCAAGTGGAACTAGTACAGAAGAAGCAGTCAGTGCATTGAAAATAAAACTACTTGGACATTTTACATGCGGGGACAAAACTTTGCGGGAGCGGGACTGTAAATCTGTCCCACAAAAAGGTCTCTCCCTTAGGACATCATTTAAAGTATTTATGTTTCAACTCAATCTTACCACCAGGTGGAGCTTAGAGTCCCAGCAGTATAACTGTTTTCTATTTATGTTCCAGCCCAAGACAAAGAAAAGACAATAATAAAACGGGTCTCTACTAAATCAATTGTTCAGTACAAGAATATATTATTATTGTATCAGATGAAACAGCATTTCTCTGGCAAGACTCATGATTTAAATAAAAAGATTCAATAAAAATCATCTTAATAAATATTAATATATTTGATTATGCTAATGTTAAGGCCAACTTGCAGAATTCTTGTTTCTTTATTGCTGGAAAATGCAACCAATAGAAAATGAATACTATTGCAATGCAATGACAAGGATGTATTTAACCAGGGATCATAACAAGTGCTACTAGTCTAGTTTACAGTAATGTAATAAAAAGCAGTATGTCATTTCCCTTGATTTCTTTTACTGATGATAAATCTGAAGACCTTTTGTATGTTCATGATTCTGTTAAAGTTCAGAACGACAATTACACTTATTTAACATTTTGCATTAAATACTCTTTCAGATCTTTTTTTTTTCACATTCAGGACTAACTTTAACTTTTTTGTTATATTTAGTTGGTTCTTGTTCATTTTTTACAACCCCAAATAAAACTCTATTTACCTTTTACAGAGCATTTGATTCCACCTCCTGCTGTCAGACAATGTCTGTTGTGAAAAGCGCTACAGAAATAAACTTGACTTGAGTGTCACACTGGCATGTTAGGATTAGAAGCACTTTAATCATATTAAGACCACTTCTTTAACATTTTTTCAGACAAGCCTCAAACACTAGTTTTAATTCTAAAATAATAATTCACCTATTCACAGTGGTGGGCTGTGCATTTGGTACCTGGGCCTTCAGTGTGGATTTACCCGACTTAATCCACCACTTAATACCACCACTACCACGTTGCAATTATAGAAACCATCAATACTATACAAAAACACAATATAACAACACATGGCATTAAAGAGAGGAAGGAAGTGTTCATTTGGGGGTGAATACCATTTTACTAAAACAAGTTTCAAACCTCTACACTACAATAATAAGAACATGACAAAAACATTAGAACTACTCACCAAGTGGTAGCTCCAGCAGTTAAGGCGCTGGGTTACTGATCGGAAGGTCGGGGTTTCAAGCCCCGGTATCGCCAAGCTTCCACTCTTGGGCCCTTGAGCAAGGCCCTTAACCCTCTATGCTTCAGGGGCGCTGTATCATGGCCGACCCTGCGCTCTGACCCCAGCTTCTAAGCAAGCTGGGATATGCGAAGAACAAATTTCACTGTGCTGTAATGTATATGTGACAAATAAAGGCTATTCTATTCTTCTATTCTAATAGAGGTTGTTAGCCAGTGGTTCCACTCATATTTACTGGTCTAGAAATGGTAAACAAACCCTTTCCCAGGCTGAGACAAGCTAGCTAGCTTCAGGGTTGGCCGACCTCCCTAGCATGTCAAGCTTTTCTTGAAAATGTATTTTTAAGTATGTCCGAGACCAGATCAATTTCTCTTCCTCCGTAAGCCATTGTCTTTATAAAAAAGTTGAACTCAGATGTATTAATGTGTGCAGAGCACTACAGATGTGTTTTGCTAGTCGAACTTGGCTGTAACAGTGTAACCAATCCGAGGATGGAAAAATGCTGATGCTATTCTGAGAGGCAAATTTGAAATCTGATTGGTTAAAGAAACAGACCCATTGCTGATATAGTCTAAGTTACATTGGCCAGCACTACTGATTATGAAGGCCGTGGGCAGATTAGATTGACATGGCAGCACATAGAAGCTGAAATCTGACAAAAACAATCGAAGATACACATACATGTACTGGAAGCAGTGCAGCCAAGAGTAACACTATAAAATGAAGAAAATAAACTGTCGGAAAAAAAATGAATAAAATGTCATTAAACTTTATACAGTGGAACCTCGGAGCTCGCGGCCTCAGCGCTCACGACCTCGCATGCTCGCGACTTTCATTCCGACTGGCGACTCTTATTCAGATCGGCTCGTGAGCAACTGCGAGCTGCTCAAAACGCTAGTTTTAACATTTCTAATCAAGGTTTATCTCATTAAAATGCTTTAAAAGATGAGGCTCTCAAAGAAGAAGTGGATGAGCCTCCACCCTTATTATTAAATCTTCCAATTTGCTGCAAAAACATTCATCTTCATCTTCATCGTATTGCACAGCATAACTGCTCATCATAATCAACAGACACACTTCAGCATACTATATAAAGTGAGTACCCATTACTGTATTTTCTGTACTGTATTGTACGGTATTTTCTGTACTTCTCTACTGCATACTTTACTGTACCTGTACTTTATTTTTTTTAATTAAGCATTGTAATTGCTGTTAATTTACATATGGTATTGTTAAAATAGTCTAATATTTAAGTGTTATGGAGTGAAATAGTGTTATTTACTCATTTAAACTGATTTCGTATAGTGTTCTTTGGGTTTTTACTGGGTTGGAAGGGGCGTATCAACAGGTCGCGAAAATTCGGAACTCGCGACCGGTCTTGGTCACTACCTCGCAAACTCCGAGGTTCCACTGTATATAAATATTAGAATTTAGGCTGTAAATGTAGGTCAGTGCTTCAGATTTTTTTTGTTTTTAGGCCAGCAGAGAAGGCCTTGCTGACCCTGACAGTCCACCAATGCCTATTCACAAATAGAGACATAAATCATGGCCTTGTCAAACACATATTTCCTGTACTCAATTTCTTATTGTTATTTGAAATCTGCATTCAATTTCAAGCAAAATCCTGTCCAAGTTTTCCTTGCCTTCCTGCCTTACCCAGTTCTGCAACTTGCCCATTCACCCTGCCTGTGCAGTAACATAATGAAACTTGACCTTCTGTTCCAGCTTGAGTGCAGTCATTCAGGAACTCACATTTCTTGCTTCCAGTGAAACAATGCACAAAGATCCAAACTGCACTGTACTCATATATGAAGAATTCCTAGAATGATATTTTAAGATTTTTTTTAATGTTTTGATACCTATTTGTTCTTGATTTGGTAACTAGTTAATTATGTTATGTTAGTTAATTATGTAAGCACTGATTAGACTAAATGTCAAAGATTTACTGGACTGTTTTGGAAAGGCATTAATGACTTTAAAACAATCCTGACTGTTTTTTGACATAGCGCCTCATATCAGACACATCACGCATGACTATCTTTTTTTTATTTTCAATAAAATAGTCACGGCCTAAACTTCCTAAACAACCAGTCATAATAACTTGATCATAACTTGATTCATAATTCAGAAGATATATGCTTAATTGTGGATCAGCTATCTGGACACTGCTATAAATAAAGCAGCTATACTGGAACTTAACCTTTCCTATACATATGAGAAATCAGCATACAGAGATATTGTGCAGACGTTAACAGACTGGTGCCAAGCCAACAACCTGTCTCTGAATGTTGATAAAATAAAGATGGTTGTTGACTTCAGAAGGACATTTAGTGATCAATCCCTGCTGAACACCAACCTCTGTGGAGATCATCAAAAACACCAAATTCCTTGGGGTTCACCTGGTGGAAAAAATCACCTGGTCCCTCAACACCAGCTCCATAACAAAGAAAGCCCAGCCCTTTTTGAGAAAGCTGAGAAAGGCCCAACCTCCATTACCTACCTCCATTACCTGCATTACCAGCTGGTTTGGGAATTGTATCATTTCGGATCGCAAGACATTACAGCGGATAGCGAGGACAGCTAAGAAAATTATTGAGGTCTCTTTTCTGTTCTTCATGGACATTTACACAACACGCTGCATCCGCAAGGCCAACAGCATTGTGGCTGATAGACAGCCCTCACACACACTCATTACTCTCCTGCCACCTAGAAAAAGGTACTGAAGCATTCAGATCCTCATGTTCAGACTTCTTTTCCACAAGCCATTTGACTACTTAAAACAAAAGGGACACACACACACACACACGCACGCACACAAACACACACACACACACACACACACACACACACACACACACACACACACACACACACACACACTATGTTAATGAAGAGACTGCCTTATGTTGTTTTTAAATAAATGTCACATACTTTAAAAGTGTCCTAGTTTTGTGTACTTCTGTGTTTTTTGTGTTGATCTTGTTAATTTATGCTGCTTAATGAAGCCCCTTGGTCTGGGGGGAAGGTTGTTTCCGCTTACTGTGTATTGTACTGTATCTGCTTGAAATGACAATAAATGACAATAAAATACTACTTGACTTGATTTAATGTACACTATTGTCCACTGAACTAATACATTAACAATACATGGGATGTGCCCAATATGTGCGAGCCATAATGATAAATGTAAATTAAATAATTCAGAAAAGCCTAGTTAGCTAGCTAGCTAAACTACTAGGCTAATCCTGAATGTCTTTCCCCTTTCAATATAGTGTGATGTCTGCTTTGCTAACTAGCTAGTGTCAATGTACCAAATGACACCCCAACAAATCACTAATTTTTATTTTGCTGTTTTGTGAGGGATCTGATTTAAGGATAATAGCAGCAGACATCTGAGAAGGAAAAAGGTTTTGGGAAACCAGTGGTTAGAAGATGCGTTTGTAAAGTGATATCTGCTTTTCCGTTCAAGAGAGAATTAAATCAAAGAAAATTTATGCATTTGTTTTTTTGGAAAATGTAAAATCAACTTTACAGGGAAATCTGAGTAAATAAAAATTTATTATTTGCGTACTTTAATTGCTCTGGTAAAATTACTCTAAAGATAAACATTATCAAAGGACTACAATCCAATTAAAACGTTTTCCAAAACATAAACTACCACTTAAACTACCACGGAATCCAAAAAGCTTTCACAATTAACAGTGAAACATAATAAAACCTTTTATAAACTGTGTAATTTAATTGAATTTATTTTTCTAATTGTACCAAATCATATTGAACCATAGAGCTGCAGTTCAAGCCTCAGCACAATCTAAATAAAACAAATTCTCATTGTTTCAGACTCACACTGGCTCAAATTTCAGTACTGAGGAGTGTTCTTTGAAATCTTTTTTACCCCTTCGACTGATGCTGGGTTTGCACAGCATGTTGCCATAGATACCGAATGCAGTGTTGGCCCAAATGCATCCACCCAAAAGTCACAGTAGAATGTTTGGCCCTCCCCCAACCTCACAAGGAAGAATAGCTGATGCTATTGCCATAGTAACATGTTGCTGAGGAAACCATCTTCGATAAAATTAAACACACTGAAAATACTTTTTGTCAGCGTTATGAAAGCTTGAATATTTTATGCAGAGGCATGACTCCAGTAAAAATATCTGGTAGGGGTAACTAAATTTTTACAGCATAATGATAAAGGAAGGGTAGGATTCTGGAATGTAGCGGTTGGATTAACAATACCACACAGCAGTGATATTTGCAGAATGTGAGCGGGTGTATGGAGAGGGTAGGGGAGAAGACGCAGGAGAGTGGGTGATGCATGAAGCAAGGCCACAGTCAGAGCTAAAAATATGAAAGCATCATCCTCGCAGTAAGAAACTAGTCACTGTCTGGTCACACACTAGAGAAACTACTTGGCTGCATTACATCAGTCAATATCTGCATCTCTCATCAAATCATAGAATATGAAGCAGCGAGTGTGCATTACAGCTCACTCAGATCTAACATGGAAATTAAATTTGCTGGTTGACCTTTGGTAGGTGTCACAAGGGGGCTTCAGAATGCAATGAGTGTTGGCATGTCTAACATTATTTTAGACCGCCATTATATTTAATGTGCCTGAAAGCTCAGCTCCACTGGGGCAGAAATGCTGGCTGCCCCTCAATAGTGCAGCAAATGATATGCACTGAGCCGTGTCAATAAAATGTAATTAGAAGGGTGCTGGTGTGTTCAGGAAAGGGAGGGGTGGGCGTGAGCAGTGCACACTCAGACACTGCACACGGCATTTTGCATGCCACTCTGCCAGCCTGCCTTTCACTAAGATCGTGAGAGAGAGATGCCAAAACAAGGGTCTTCAAACTTTTTGCATCCAGCCACAGCCCTGTTTAAATGTAAATTCAATTTCAAAGACCCAATTCGCAGACTCACTTGTTTTTCAATTGGGTTTAATTGTGTCTTATTAAACATTAGGCTGCTATTATAACTCCAAACATATTTTGTCAATTAAAAGCTTTTTATTCCTTTTCAGTGTAGTCCAGAGTAAGTAATTTGCTATATATTAATAATATCTGTAATAATTATAGATTGCGTTTCCATTATGTAACAAAATGAAAAGAAAAAAAAGACCCCTGGGGTCACCAGACTCCACCACTGCTATAACAGCTGAATATTGTTTTCTTCTAAAATGAGCTGTGTGAGAGAAGTGAGAGAAGTTAAAAATAACACAGAGAATAGAGCTCATAGAGAATGCTCAGAGACAGAACACAAAAAAGTCTGAAATCTGAGGGGACCGTCTAAGGTAGGATTAATCCAAAATGGTATAGCTTATGTAAAGCTTATATTTTATTTATAGTGAAAAACAGTGAAGTATGATGCTAGGGTTTAGTGAGATGAGCACCACAAGTGTATTATCTCATGCAGCTGCATTAAAACTAATTACCAATTAGATATCTGAAGACAAAAAGCATATGATTGGGTCTCTAAAAATGATCACAATAGGATTTAGATTTGCAGAGCCCAGAACCAAACTGCATGGGGGTGTTTGATGGGAAATGGGGATGAGACATAATGTATCATTGATGATCTAATTTTGAAGGTGATGATGATAACATTACAATACACTCAGATTCCAGTTATTGTGTTCTTGATTGATTTGAGACTAGACTCTCAATAATTTTAAACTGAACCCCCCAAGAATATAAACTGAATATAAAACATATTTTTAAATAAGTCATATTTGAACAAATGTAAACAAAATATGAAGGTATATACAGTATCCTAACAATACATCTGGCATCATGTGAATAATATGTCATTAAGCCAGATGTAAAAAAAAAAAACAAAAACAAAAAAAAACACAATGTGAAAATAAATGAATAATTTTAAAAGATTACATGTGAACATAAATAAATTGTAAATCAAAAATCAATTGTTAAAATATACCGTTTTGGTAGATAAAGGGACTATTAAAAAAAAAATACATGTAAATAAATCACATCTAGAAATAAATTAATCATGCATAAACTAATCTCTAATTAAAGTGCAAGTGCAAATAGAAAAGCTAAACGCAAAACAAAACAATAAATTTAAAATTCGTTAAAAAGTACATGTGCAGATTACGTAACCACATAAATTAGATGTGAAAGCTGTGTACAACATACAGTAATGTGACTACAAATATTACAACGTTGTATAGAACCCAGTGACCCTTCTTGAGAGTGTGGAAAACATTTGGTATCATTACTCACTGGGATGAAAAGCAAGGCAAGGGGACAAATTTAACTGAAATGCCCCCCACTCTTGTGAGCCACTGGGTGCTTATTCAGACTGATTCAGCCTCTTATAATCAGATCTTTTGTTTCGATGTTGGTGGGTTCCTCTGGCTGGGAGAGGCCTGGGCAGCTGATATCTGCCGCTCCATTGTACTGTTTGCACGAGGTGGCTGCCAGGATTACAACTTTATACTGGCGCAACCGTTGCTCTTTCAGTCCTCCCTCCATGGAGACGCTGGTATTTTTCCACTTGAGTGCCTTGGAGAGATTTAAATAAGGAGCAGCAGCAAGAGAGAAAGGAAGAAAAGGCTAGTAAGGGGATCATTATACACACACATGCAAATGGGAAACTGTTATAACAGTAAAAACATTTTTTGCACCAAAATATAATAAAACTTAGCATCCACACACACATTGCACACTGGACAAGTCTATACAGGAGTCATGCATCAGTCTGGAAATGGCCTATATGAGTGTTACTTACTGCAGAAGGGATATAATACAACATTCTTTTGTATATCATTGCAGTACAGCTTTGTTGGGTAAATTAATAGTTAGGGTAAATAGCAGGGTAAAATACATGCAGATAATAATTGCAGTAAAAGCCATAGCAAGGTTTCATAATTCTAGGTCATTCTTGGCATTCAAATCTAAGGCCAGGTCAGAATAAAGTGTGCACAGTTTTGTCTACATTCAGGCTATTGACTATCTTTTATTACTGCCTCATAAAGTGCTCGAATGGTATTCCAACAATGCTGATGTTGAGTGTAATTGCACTGGGATGGTGCATCATTTATACCACTTCACTTGTCTGTTTTGTGACAGATTTCCATGCCTAGCAACAGTTTCACTGCTCCTTAATTAGAGCTAATGACATCATCAGACAGCAGAGTAAATGAGAAATTTTCCATGAAAATAACATTTAACTCTGACAAATGCTTGTCAGATGATGTAAAAAAGGAAATAAAGTGCTCTATTAAGGAAAAGAATAATAAAGAATGTGGCCATATTTTGCCATAATACTACCCTGCTCCATATAATAGTTTACCCATTCACTTGTATATTAACTTAATTTCACTTCACCTGCTCATGCAATATTTCATAGAACAGTGAAAGTGACAGGAATCTTGCGGGTGAGACTGGGTGAGTGAGGACTCAAATGCAGGAGGTCACAGGGGTATGGAGAAAAACTTAGCAATGGGGCAGGGCAAAAATACAGTCCGAAAAACAGTCCAGGGTCTAAAACACAGGCAAACAGGGCAATGCAGGGAAGACTTGCAGGCACGAGAATCCTGGGGCACGAGGAAAGTCGGATGCCAGCGGTGAAAACAGCAGTACTTGATGCGAACTGCCACAGGGTAGAACGCTTTGTAGATAAGGAATGGTCAGATGAAGCATGGAGCGAGCCTCCAGGTGGATGCCCCAAGCACTTTCTGGCAGATGTGATGAGCAGCGTGCTTGGCGGAGCAGCGCCCTCGGCAGAGGTCTGAGGCAGAGCGTATGGGGGTATGGAGAAAAGCAAAACCAAAGCCAAAAAACAATACAAAAAAAATCCAAAGCCGGCAAACAGAATATAGGCAGGGCAAAAACAAAAACACTACAACAAAACCGAAGGCCCGGATACTAGGGAGGCAGAGCAGAGCAGGGGTCAGGAACAGGAACAGAAACAGGAACAGAATCCAGAGCAGGCAGGGTGACAAGAATAATCTCAGGTGGTAAGGATCCAGTGAGATAATCTGGCCCCGATCTTAACTCATGGGTGTCCTTAAATACCGGGGGGCGCGGGAAAAAGGGCAAGATGGCCGCCAACCTGGAAGTGTGCGCTGCGAAACCTGCGAGACATTTTTGACAAAAATATTTAGATATTGAGTACTGAAACAGAACAACCAGAGCGAAGCATTTTTAAATGTATTTATTAATTATTTTGATATGTAAATGTTCCATTATTTAACACGTGTCTGGATTCCTTAACATGTGTCAGTTTTCAATTAATAATTATTTCCTACTTTTTGCAGTTACATTTAAAGTACAGTCATGAAGCAAGCTGGTTCCTGTTTTATATAAATTAGTTGTTCTTATAATTCAACTATACTTTAATCCGGAGTAGTTGGCACTACTTTCAGAAATGCAATGTTTAAAATTGTGTTTACTGAAAAATACTCAAGGCCTTTTAAACTAGATCTAAAATAGCACTGCCGTACACACTGCATTATATCAGATCAAAGAACAAATACATAAATACATTACATATGTATGCACAGTATTAGGAAGTGTTTATGGTTTATGGTCAGAAGCATATCATAAAGCTCAACAATACCTCTATCTCACATATACATGTGCTACATGAGTCCCTTTTTAATATGGGTTCATTATATATATTTAATTAAATCCAAACACCTACAAAGGTTTCCTGAGCCTTTAAATGGTGTCTCAGTCTGGTTTACAATCATGGGGGAATACTGCTGACTTGACAGTTGTCCAGAAGACGATCATTGACAGCTTGCACATAGAGTTTATTACACAAAAGTCCTCGCTAAAGAAGCTGCTGTTCACAGAGTGCTTTATCCAAGCACATTAATGGAAAGTTGAATAGAAGGAAAAAATGTAGTAGAAAGGGTGAAAGAATCCCATTCAAGAATTTGGGGAGATTCACAAAAAGTGGACTGCAGCTTGAGTCAGTGCTTTAAGAGCCACCATGCACAGACGTACTCATGGGCTACAACTGATGCATTCCTTGTGTCAAGCCACTCCTGATCCAGAGACAACGTTAGAGGTGTCTTACCTGGGCAAAGAACAAAAAGGACTGGACTGTTGCTCAGTGGGCCAAAGTTGTCTTTTCAGATGAAAGGAAAGAAAATTTTGTTTTTCATTTGAAAATCAAGGCTCCAGAGTCTGGAGGAAGAAGAGGGGAGGCACAGATTCCAAGTTGCTTGAGGTTCAGTTTAAAGTTTGCACAGTCAGTGGTGGTTTAGGGAGTCATGTCATCTGCTGGTGTTGGTCCATCTACCAGAAAGTTTTAGAGCTCTTCATCCTTCCCTCTGCTTTATGGAGATCTGCTGATTTCATTTTCCAGCAGGATTTGACACCTACCAACACTGCCAAAAGCACAGAAGGTTGGTTAAATGACCATGGTGTTGGTGCGCTTGACTGGTCAGCAAACTCACCAGACCTTGAACCCCATTGAGAATCTATTAGTTATTGTCAAGAGGAAAATGAGAAACAAGAGACAAAAAATGCAAATTAGCTGAAGGCCACTGTCACAGAAACCTGGGATTCCATACCACCTCAGCAGTGCCACAGACTGATCACCTCCTTGCCATGCTGAATTGAGGCAGTTTTTCAAGCAAAAGGAGCCCCTACCGAGAATCGAGTACATATCCTGTAAATGAACATACTTTCCAGAAGACCAACAATTCACAAAAAATGTTTATTTAATTGGTCTTATGAAGTATTCTAATTTCTTTAAATAGTGAATTGGGGTTTTTGTTAAATGTGAGCCAAAATCATTAACATTTTAAAAAATAATCACTTGAAATATATCGGTCTGTGTGTAATGAATCTATATAACATACAAGTTCCACTTTTTGCATAAATTTACTAAAATAAATAAACTTTTTACTGATATTGATAATGATTTTTTTATATGATAATGATTTAATGATATGCACATGTATATCATTAAATCATTATCATATCGATAAAAATATAATTATCGATATGATAATGATTTAATGATATACGTAATTATCAATTATCATTATCAATATCATTAAAAAGTTCATTTATTTTAGTGGATGTTGGGAAGAAATGTATGAATTAGTCATGTAGATTGTTTTAAAGGTAATCTAATGGCTTACACTAAACTTTTAATAGCATCACATGACCATACCACTGTTTTGTTTTATTTATTTTTTTCGACGTAGTGATGGTCTCTTTCCTTTGTTGCTATTTCTGTTTCCGTGATGGTTCCTTATGTGACAAAACTAAGACACTCCTTTCTTAAGATTTTTTGGAGATAGGATTCCTAATGAGAGCAGTAACAAGAGGGAATGATGTATCTTATATAACACAGCATGTACAGAGCATGTGAATGAGTGTCATGCCTGACAGGGTGGGGGAAGAGAACATTTGTTCTAAGTGAGGAAGAAAGGCTGTGCATTACATAACATTGTGATGTCACATAATATGATGTCACCCAAGAAGGCAAATGATGCTGCTAATACATCTATGATAAATTTGCTTTGTATTTAGGAAATTTGTGTTTATAATTCACAATTTCAGGAGCTTTCTGATGGGACTCTATCATGCGTTCCTGCCTGCAAGTGGGTCATTGGCAAATACTCATGCTCACGTGTATGTACCATGGGTATTTGCAAATGACCCACTTTGTGCCCAGGGACAAATTGGCATTTGATCTAGAATCCAGCTTGCAAATGTTGGCATTTGTTCTTTCACTACCCACAATGCTTTTTTGTGCAATTTTTTAACCAATTATTATTATTATTATTATTATTATTTTTTTTTTTTACTAATGTATTCAATCCACAGTCAGCAAACTATATTATACTATATGTATAGTAGTCTATTCTCCTGCAGACTGCAGACAGAGTGACATCACGTCTCATTGTTAAAGCTCACATGACCAGACGTGCACTAGCATAGAAAGCCAGACACTCAGTTCATTCACACTCTAGGTGTTACACATCAAACACTGATTTGCAAGGTATCAAGCTATGATTTAAGCTTTACATATCCATTTGCACTGCAAGAATTCACACCTGTGTTGACACCAATGCTAAACAAGAATAAACACAAATGAATACGAAGGTGAATGCTGCATCAAATCCGAATCGTTAGATGCAAATAATGAACTTTGACAAGAGAATTGCTAAGTGCACAGCTTTGTTTGAATGCTCTTTATTTTAAGAGGATGACTTAATGATCTGGCACTGCAGGAAACATTATGTCGGTTGGAGAGAGTACTAGGACTCAGCAAGGGATGCTTTTTTTCTGTGTCTCCCGAACATTCAGCAGTGACCCCAGGGGGGTGAATCAGCCTGTACCATCTGCTCCCTTCTCCTGGGATTGTCTGCTACTACAAAATCTAGGAAAAAAATCATTACCGGGTTCATTTAGTGCACAGCAATATAGCATAAATGTTACAGTAAAGTCATCTACCTATTTTAGACATAGTTATACCTAACATCTCCAGTGATTATTTCAGAGTAGAGATTTTAAAATATGATTTGCTCCATTCAGATATATTAACAGATGTGAGCTTTCTGTGGCAAACATAAAGATAACAATTTAAAAAAGAAAGACGTTGTTAAAAAATCAACGTCAAAGTTTAATCAAAGTCAAACAGTTTGACTGCTAAAAGGATCTGATTTGCCCAAGATGAAATGTTGTTGCATGTAGCTCTCAAGTGTTGTTAAAAAAAACGGATTTATTTTATTGCCAGACAATGCCTCAGCCATTTGTCGCTTGGAGCCAAGTCTCTCTCTTTCTCTCTCTCTCGCTCTCTCCCTTTCTCTACCCCCCCTCTCTCTCTTGGGACACAAGTCAAAGATGGGTGTCTGTGAGCTCATGTATGCTGAAGAAGGCATATAAAACATTCACGTATGAGTGTGTTAGCAGTAAAGATGCACTAGCTGGCTTTACTTGTCTTCAAGTAAACCTGATTCCCCATGCTTTCTGGTTGATAGTATGATAGGGGACAGCTGGTTAGCAGGTGTGAATTGGCAGGTGACCAAAATAGGAAGGAAAGAAAGCGGGGAACAAGTGTTTGCATGAACAAAGAATTGAACACACTAAGATATGAGTACAACAATCCATGCTCAAATTTTACTGTGAATGTGCAGTTTTAAGTCAACCAATGTATGTTCTATAATTATCTAAGAATGTGGTCTATGGTCACTGCATTTTGAACAGAAACCCCATGTTACTTCTTGCATTGCATATAACTGAAAAAAGTATTACCTTTAATAACCTGTGTATAAAGACTTATTTCAACATTCAGAGGATTTTTACTCTTGTAGCCTAGCCACCACAACATATGACATGCTATGGGATGATTTTCTGCTTACTATGGTAGATAGATAGATAGATAGATAGATAGATAGATAGATAGATAGATAGATAGATAGATAGATAGTGAAACTTCACAAGTGCAGATAAATATGTAAAAATATGTACAGCATGTATATAAATATATATGTACAGTGAATTAATGTAAAGTCTATAGTAGTGAAAATGTGCAGACACTGTTGTAAAGGTAAAAAGTTTTAATGCATTGAAAAAAAAATGTGCAAAAGCTGAATGTGAAATATTAGGCAGGATGTACAGTAAGATGTATATAGATACACAAATAAAATACTAGTGCAGATGTATGTAAGGCACAATATGTGTAGATACAATATGTAATATGTACATTGTATGTACAACTGTACATGTGTTATATACAGTTTTTATACAGTGATCTAACAGTGTAGTGTACAGTTCAGCAGGGTGATGGTGGATGGAAAAAAGCCGGCCCTGAACCTCCTGGTTCTGGTGTGTATGTTCTGGTATCTTCTTCTTGATGGAAGCAGGTTAAACAGATGTTTGCTATGTGCAACATCTGCTGTGCTCAATGGCAAGCACCCTTTGTTGGGCTTTGCGTTTACACACAGTGGAGCCTCCGTACCATACAGTGATGGAGTTGGTCAGAAGGTTATTTAATTAACTTTAATTTAAATCCACTTTGGCCTTTCCCCTCTGACCTCCCCAAGGTGTTTCCTTTTGCAGAAATACCTCTCAATCGATGTTTTTTTTTACCGCACCTTTCTGAGTAAACTCTCCAGAAAGCTGTGTGTGAAATTCCCAGGAGATCAGCTGTTCCTAAAATACTGAACCCAGCCAATCTGGCACCAGCACCCATGCCAAGTCACTGAGATCACATTTCCCCCACGCTGATGTTGGGTGTTTAAGTAGCTCTTAAGATGAATCTGCATGATGTAATGCATTGTGCTGCTGCCGCTTAACAGGAAGACTACATTTCTTATTACTTTAATGTAATCATGCATTAGAGAGAATCTAGTGGGTGAGAAACATTTTATTTGTATAAGAATGCATGTAATCTGTAAAGCTACCCACAGCCATCATATCACTTTGGAATATAGATTTCTGATAAACAACATACCATACATTTATTATAAATCCTAGCCACAGAGATGCACAAAACAAGCCTACATATCCCACAATTCCCACATTTGCGACGTTCAAGTGTTCAGTTCAACTAATCCCGTTTCAATGCACTCGTGACGTCACGCGCTTTGCTTCCTTTTTTACGCGAGCGGGCGGTGCTGATGCAGAGCAGAGCTTGAGCGCGTGAGGAGCGAGTCTGGGACTGCTTTTCCTACAGCATCTGAGGTGGGTGTGTTATTCAGATCTCGTGTTGCTGTGGTGCTTTTTTTTGTATATCGTTTTGCTATTATTTAAGAAAGAACCTTGTTGACAGGATTACATTGCATGTCTTAAATGCAACAAATGTGAATGTGTATATAGAATTATGCGTTAGTAACAGACAATAGACATGAACGCATCATCATTTATATTGGTTCAGTAATAAGAGCTGACTCAGTCATTATTTGGCAAGAAATTTTAATTTAATATTGAATTTAGTATGTAGCAATAAATTGTTTTTTTTTTTTTATGTCACAGGTTGATGATTTAGCTTATTCCACAGGTACGAATCGTCAGTGCAAAATTGGAAAATTTCTGGAAGGATTTTTTTTTTTTGTGAAAATGAGATAAATGAATGAGAATAGATTTGCATTAGTGGTTGGTGTGAGGTCAGTGAGTCTGTGAGTCTAAAGTGAACTAAACAAAGGCTGGGTTGCTCTGGCAAAGATTACAAATGTGGCACATGAGATGCATGCATTGTATTTATGCATTATAATGCATTATAATGCATTACAAATAATAGTGCACACTGATTTGATAGTTTGATTATTTTCATTTCCCAGCTTTTTTTTCTGTGATCTCTCCAGTCGATATATCATCAGTAGGTTACCCTAATGGAAGTCAACGCCGTCTTTGTCTCTGCAGCCTTTCACTAAAGATACTGATTGTTGTGAAATAAGACGGCATTAAGGAGCTATTGATAGCAGGAAACGCTACAAAATCGAATATTTGAAATCAAATATTTGCCTATATCTTTTTTTTTTATTATGGACTTTGTAGTTTGCAATGCATTTTGTTTCGTACGCAACACCACCGACTGAGATTGGGTGTGACAGCTCCGGCTGGACCACGTGACACCTTATTTATCCGTCTACTGATTATGAAGCTCATTAGTCATTACGTCGTGCATATGATGCGTTGAACATTTGTTGTTGCATTTGTAGAAATGACGTAGAAATAATGTACGAATGAGACAGCTTGGTCACCCAGACTAATATATTGGGGTGTATCATCAATTTTCTGCAAAAATAAATAATTAAAATATATTGAGACTATATGTGTCATGCAGTGCTCATTCGGGATTTTTTTGGATTGTGTAAAGGACCAATGTGATCTCGGTCATAGTGTATAATTTGGACATGTGTGTGTGTGTGTGTGTGTGTGTGTGTGTGTGTGAAATGGACTGGAGGAAAACGCCGCCGTCGCCTTTGTTCCCAGACACAACCACAGACACAAAATCTCCTTTGTTTCCGTCCTTGAGCTGCCGCCCAGTTCACCTAACACCACTACACACACTCATAGCCTTATAACCTGCAAAGAATTGTCACTGAATTCAATCATATATATTCATTTTTAACTAATATTCAAAAAATTGCAAGGCTCCCCTCAGTGCTGTTTGGATTTCTAAGCGCCTCAGGTGATGGGGGTATCTAGCTGTACTTCAGTGCTCATTTATCTCTTCCAGAACAACATTACAGTTTCAATTTCAAGCCCAAAACATACTAAATGATAATTTATTGTGTCCACGTGCACAATGTAGCAAACAAAACAACAAAAAAAGATGGGGTATGAACTAGAAACTGGGAAGGGATGCTGATCAGACACCACTCCCAAATCCCAAATCCCAAATCCCAGTGACTCTATAGCCAAGGGACAATAAGACACAATTTTACGTCATTCTCACACTTACTCTTGATTTTGTCAACACTTTATTATAGATTACAAGCATATAAGGAGAAGAAAAATACCAGAGACACAAAAAAATATTCAGAGAGAGGGAGACAATAGAAAGACCACAATATAGTTCAGGTCTGAGGCTCTATTTCTGCATTTTTGCAATACCGCCTGAGAACATCTGAAGCATTGCTGTAATAATAGAGTATTGAGGAGAACATGCTGCTTGGGTAGGCGATGCTGTCAGATCGCTGTTGTTTACAGAAGAACAAGGCTGTCAGCGAATTTGTTGTTCATCTGTCATCGAAAGCCTGCTGGTTTTGGGTTGTACCGTACAGAGAGAAAGAATTGGGGTTTTCTGTCATCCAAGAGGAGCAGTATGATGCTGATAATATATTTTATTCGCATGTATTTTTTAGGTATCGGAGACCCTCAAGTCTAAAAGTGCAGCAATGGCGGCCTCTGGAGGTAATCTGGAGCACAGACATGCTCTCCTACACAGAATATTTCAATTCATCTTAATGAAGTCACTGTTCATTTGACTCCATTGTCCTCAGTGCATAGTTACAATTATCGTTTTTTTTTTTTTTTTTCTCATTCACAGATATTCATGTTAAGGAGCTGGACAAGCGTGCTTCTGGACAAGCATTTGAGGTTATTCTGAGCCCCTCAGCACCAGACGCCAAAGGAGATTTCCCTCTGTCCACCCCAAAAAAGAAGGAGGTGTCTTTGGATGAGATCCAAAAGAAACTCGAAGCAGCAGAGGAAAGACGTAAAGTAATAACCTGATTGTAAATATGCAATTATTTATGCATAAATATGATATTGCAGGAAAAACGTGAATTCATTCTTTATTCAATCTTCCTGAACTGTACAATTATTATAACTCTAAAGGGCTTTTGGGTTATCCTGTGTGTCCCATTTATATCTTTGAGTTACTAACTAGTTTGCACTATTGATTCCGATTATTTCAACAAAATTGTCTTCAGAATCATGAGGCAGAGGTCCTGAAGCATTTGGCTGAAAAGCGAGAGCATGAAAAGGAGGTTCTCCAGAAAGCAATGGAGGAAAACAACAACTTCAGCAAGATGGCAGAGGAGAAACTCAACCAGAAAATGGAAGCAAACAAAGAAAACCGTACAAAACAGATGGCAGCACTGAATGAGAAATTTAAGGAGAAGGTAATCCTTCATGGCTGAAATCTCTTAATTATAACTTACAAAGCTTGGAATTAATCCTATTAATCACTTACATTTTTTTCTTTTCATTTTAGGACAAGAAAATTGAAGAAGTCCGAAAGAACAAAGAAACAAAAGAAGGAGGCGAGGCTGATGAGAACTGAAGGCTTTCTTCTTCTTTTTTTGTGCTACCTGTTTTTAGGGATGTTATTATTTTTTTTTTTTTACTTATCCAAAGATTTATTTTTGCTCCATTAAATGGCCAGTATTATGTGTTTGTTTTTACACTTTTTAGCTAAAGGTTAGGAGAGAAGCAGGCACATAATTATCTTTTTATCTTCCCGTGCTAAAACCTACTTTATATCTCCATCATCTGTAGAGATGTCTACTTGCAGCTTTTGGCCTGTTAAATAAGCAGTCTTTTATCCTATCGGGAAGCATGCCTGTGTTACACATAGGTCTCCGGCTTTGTTTATTGAATTGTGCAAGTTGACCCGTACCTGTGTATGTCGAAACTGCAGTCCTTTGAGCTTAATAAAGTTGCACATTTGCTTGTTATGTTTTAGAGTTAAAACAGTTTTAGACATGCCTTTTCTGTAGATGTTCATTTATGAGCAAATAATAGCTGTCTGCTTGTCTGTGTAACTCTCTTTCCATCTGGTTAACAAGCACATTCTTGCATTTACCTTGGCATCGGTAAACTATTTAATATTGTAAGAGAAACACAGATTCATACTAACATCGCACTGCAAACAAAAATATGCGCATCGACAATATGACCTGCATTTGTTATTTATAAACACACCTTACATATATATTGGATGTACATGATCTCTAAAGAGGGTAAACAAAAAAAAAAAACAAAACATGTAAACAATTCAGCAATGTCAGGCAGTGAAATCTAGTATGTTTTGTATGTTGTGCTGGCAGAGTAAGAAAAAAACTTGAACTGTCGCCAGAGGAACTGCACATCTAAAAAGGCTGTCATTTTTATTTTATTTTTTTGCATGTTACAGTTTTATCAAATACTTCTCATCTGTTTTTCTGGTAAAGTACAATAACGAGAACATTCTCTAGTAAATACTCATTCTCCAGCCCATAGCTATAGCTATAGCCCACTGTCAGACGAGTCACAAGATATGACCTGTATTTGATATTTACAAACTCACTTCTATACAGGATGTACTTTATCTCTAAAGAGAGAGAGAGAAAAAAGCATTCACTTAAACACATCCAGTAATGTCGGGCAGTAAGGTCTAGTCTGTTTTGTATGTGCTGACACCTAGTGGTCAATTTGAAGGCACTTTTTCATTCTTGAAATGTGTTCCTAAGAAGTTGCTAGAGAGGACGTGACCTGCACCCGAAATATCAACTGAAAAAGTATTCTTGATCTACTTATACCCATGCCAAGCAAATCTGAGCTCATGTGACTGTCTTGATTAAAATAAGTTTCCACAGTGTAAATGCACTTTGATTTTTTTTAATACCATGCAATGAGAATTTTTTACAATTGTGTTTTTTTTTTTTTAACAAACTACTCCAAAATCCAAATTCCAACACAACTATAATCTTCACCTTGAATCCCACGTTGTGACTACAAAATTATTATATAATATTGCATTTAATAAGGTTTTAGATGACCACTTAGGCGTTTTTCGTCTAAGTAGGACATTTTTTTCAACTTAGTAACGTAAAAAGACTTACTCCTTTTGCAATTCAATGTACTCCTTTCTAGCACTGTCCATTTTCAGCATGAAAAATTAAACATGATTTTGTCTGTGCTTGAAGTGGTAAAGTCTAAGTGTGATTATTACGTGGTGAAGCTTGTTACTTAACCAATGTTTCGTCCTTTCCATCGATTTCAGTCGTTTCCTCTTGTAAGATAAAGGCCTACTCTGGCCTCAGTAAAAGAGACAAATTGCACAAGACTTTTGTGGTCATTCAAATTGTATAGACACATAAAGCGAGCTTTAAACCATAACCACAAAATCTGTCCACTTATGTCAAAAGCTTAAAGTCAATACTGCTTAGTACCCAAAACAATTCCCATTATGAATAACACAGCTACAGTGGGATAGAAAGTGGAAAAATGCTTTAAGTACTGTATGATGAAGGAGCTCTATTCACACGAAGAGGCCTACAAAGCCACATTGTTAACAGCACCGCCTCTGGGGGTAAAGAGAGGACATTTACACACTGCTCTCAAACATTAGAAACACCTGCTCAAATTCTAAGCCCACATCAAGCAAATGCTTATTAAATGTTTAGTATTATATTTTTCAGAGGGCTCATTCTGCATGTCACATACTGTATCTAACATTGCAATAATATCCTCTTGTATTACACTGTGACAAATAACATTGCCACACGTTGCTCATTTAAGGTACAGTAAATTAACACAAAGTTTATATTATGGCTGATACGTTTGTAAAGGTTAAAAAATTTACGTCTTCCGCATTTTATTATCTTCATCTTATCTGCTTGCTGGGGTAGACGACGTTATTAGGAAGTGGGCGGGTCTTTTTCACCCACTTCATTGTAAGGCCGGAGGGCTGCGGTCTTTTAAAGCCTCTTTTCTATTGGTGGATTCACAGAGAAGCGCCCACCCTAAGTGGCAGCGCGCTGACCTGATTGGCTGAGCCGCGTGTCTTTCATTTGCTCGGTGCGACTCGGCTGTCTGGTTGTGCAGGGCGCTGACAGGAGCCTCACCCGTAGGAAAATTTTCACAAATCTTTCGGTTTTTATCATGTTTACTATTGAGGGCTGCACAAGGGCATATAAAGGGTCGTGCATAAATCCGGGTTCGCCGATTGGCTCTTGAAAAAGGTAAGTTGTCACTCATAATGGCGAGGGGTTTAGGCGGCGGTTAGGGGAAATTACACAATGATGATAATTTATATTTTCTATAATAAAGACGGATCGCGTTTTTATGATGATCATGATGATGATGATGATGATGATGATTGTTTCCCCGTGTAGTCTGATAGCACTGACAGTAAATGTCTGTTGAAAAACCAAAGAACTAAGTGAATGTTTAGCAGAGGAAGTGTCAGTCTAAAAGGCTGTCATTTCCCCTCCTTCATCTGTTTATCCAGTAAAGTACATTATCGAGAACATTCTCCAGTAATGCAGCCTTCAGCTCCAGCGTTCCTCCTCGAGAATGTGGAGAACAGTGGCCTGCTGTCAGATGCCATTCATGAAGACAGAAAGCTTTACTCATTGTGTTTGGAGATTTAGAACCTTACAGCTATTTCCCAGGGGCTGCTTTTGGCCCTTTAAAAGGCCAATTTTACCTCATGGAGACATTTCAGTAGCAGCTCGGATGTATCACAGGCGAGAGATTACACAATTCAGACAGGGGTTTTTTATTTATTAAAAATTATGGTCAAAAACTCCTCTTCCAGCAGTCTCTCAGACCTAGAATACACTTTAAAACTAAAAAGATATGTTTAATGTCTTCAGTGTATATTGTGCATCCACATGTTTGTCTTACTTTCTTCTTGTGCCAGTGTATCATATAAAATATGAAAGTCATATACAGTATATATTTAATTGTTCTGCAAATACCCCCAAAAACAATACAGTCAGATATTAGCATTATTTAATTATTTCTTCTTCTTCTTCTTTTACTAATGCCTACTTGGTAGTTTTAATTATTTATGACTGCCCAGATTGGAAATATCAGTATTAAATGGTTCAGGTTAATTCATCTTTAAACATTAGAAGTTTTTGAGACTTTTTGTGCTGTTTAAGACAAAAAATATATAATCAAATATAGAAAAATGTATATTTAGTTGTTAGTTGAAATTGGTCGGTGTTTAATACAAACAAGCAAAGACGCAAGCTGACATTGTAGTTCTTAAAATCTGAAGGTGTGATGGCTGTTGCAACACTCACCAGAAAACAATGAATCAAAGGGGTGGATTAGATGCATGTAGACATGTTGCTGATAATAGACAATGCAAACATGAAAGAAATATGTACGTGTACAGGAACTACCATCATTATCTCAAGTTCACTGATGAGGTGAGCAGAACATAGCCACTGGAGCATAATGTGACATGAAGAACACAGTCGGTTATACAATGTAGCTGGGGTTTTTGTTAGGATTATTTTATACAATGTAACAAACATTAATCTTTTTCTTCTGGCTTCTCCCATTAGGGGTCGCCACTCGTCACTCTCAATGAAAATCTCAACATCTTCAGCTCTGCTACCTCCAGCTGCGCCTCCTGTCTTTTAGTCAGTGCCACCATCTCTAAACCATACAACATCACAGGTCTCAACACAGTCCTATAAACTACTATCACAAATCACTCTTATCACTCTTCTCCACCCACTCCTCTCTGCCTGCACTCTTTTCTTCACTTCTCTAACACACTTTTTATTACGTTGCACTGTTGACCCCAGGTACCTAAATCCACCCATCCATCTTAACCAACTCTTCTCCCTGCAACCACACCACTCCACTGTGCTCCCTCTAATTCACTCCTGCTCACTTTAATTCCACCTTCACCTCTCCAGGCTCTTCTTAACTTGCTCCCTACTCTCACCACAAATCACAATATCATCCGCAAAGATCATAGTCCATGAAGACTCATGTCTGACCTCGTCCGTCAATCTGTCCATCATTACTGCAAACAGGAAAGGGCTCAGAGCTGATTCTTGATGCAATCCAACCGCCACCTTAAACCAGTCTGTTGTTCCTACTGCACACTTCACTGCTGTCACATTGTCCTCAAACATGTCCTATACCACCCTCACATACCTCTCTGCCACACCTGAATTTCTTATACAATACCACAACTCCTCTTTCAGCACCCTGTCATATGCTTTCTCTAGATCCACAAACTTGCTCTAACTTGCAGCACATCCTTCCCAGCTCGGTCCCTCAGCCTCACCATTCGGTACAAATCTTTTCTTCTTTTTTCGAGTCCAACTTCTCATACAGCTCCTCATATGCCTTATCCTTAGCTTTTGCTACATTCCTCTTCACTTGCTGCCACATTTGCTTGTACTCCTGCCTACTTTTCTCATCTCTCTGTTGATCCCAATTCTGTTTTGCTAACTTCTTTCTCCGTTTGCTTTCCTGCACTTCCCTATTCCACCACCCAGCTCGTTGTCTTCCTTTCTCTTTTCAAATGTCACACCTAATACCTTTCTAGCTGTCTCCCTTATCACTTCTGCAGTAGTTGCCCATTCATCCAGCACCTCTTCACCACCTCCGAGCCCCTGTCTGTTCTCTTCCCAGGATACCATACTACAGTCTTCCTCCTTTAGTTTCCACTATCTTATTCTTCTTTCAGTTCTCACTCTCCTCCTCTTCTTCTTCAACTCCAAAATCATCCTACAGACCACCATCCTATGCTGTCTAGCTACACTGTCCCCTGCCAACACCTTACAGTCTCCAATCTTCTTCAGGTTGCATCTCCTGCATAGAAGATAATCCACCTGTGTGCACCTTCCTCCACTTTTACACGTCACCCTATGATCCTCCTTCTTCTTAAAATAAGTATTTACCACTGCCATTTCCATCCTTTTAGCAAAATTCTAGGCATGCTAGCACCATTTGCCTCTCCCTAAGACCATACCTACCCTTCACTTACTCATCACCTCTGTTCATTTCACCAACATGGCACCAACAATCCCACCTCCAATCTTCCTAGCCTTACTCCCTTTCCACTTGGTCTCCTGAACACACAACATATCTATCTTTCTCCTCTCCATCATATCAGCTATCTCTCTACCTTTACCAGTCATAGTACCAACATTTAAAATATCAACTATAACCGCCACTCTCCCACACTTCTCCATTACCTGCTGTCTTTGTAGATGTCTTCCTCCTTCTCTTCCTTCGAACAAACAGTAGCCCAACTTCCACCAGTACCCTGTTGGCTAATGATATGTATTAAAAGTTACAAAGTTTATGTTTAGGATAAGCCGCTTATTTTAATCATATTTGCCCAAATATTTACACAAGATCAGACTTGTGAAGATTTACACAAGATCAGAAAGACAGGTCAGGCTGGTCAAACAGTTTTACCAGTTAGTAAAAGAAAAGAATGCTACATCATAGACGTCATTAATAACTTATTAAAAATAAAATTAAACAATCAGTCCCTCTTCTAATACATTAAAACATAATGAATGAGGATCACATCTGCCTATGCTGAAGCTTAATTTAGAAAAACCACTTGCAAAATTGCAGTTTGTCAGTAGACCGCAATCTTTTGCATACAACAAATGGAAAATGAGGAACACCACAGGATGTAGGTGGCCACTTGTGATAGGCTCATTTACATAGTATATGATCCAGCAAATAGATTTAATCTGAAATACTGTGTAATGGATAACAAGGGAGAATGTATATGGTTAATATTTTCAGTACAGTACATCTAAACGTCCTCATTGGATCAAGATCTCTATTGTTAAAAAGTGCTATTCAAATGAAATTATGTAAATTGAAACATTTACAAATAGGACATGAATGATCACTCATAATTTGTTTGCTTTATACACTACAGATACCAGAGTGTTCAGCATTATTCACCTTCATCATGGCAACCGTAGTGATGGAGCAGATTGGCCGCTTGTTTATAAACGTACAGCAACTGCGTCAGATCCCCCAGCTGCTGGAGTCTGCCTTTCCCACACTGCCATGCACTGTGAGCATCTGCGATGTGCCCCAAGTCTTCAGAGAGTCGCACATCCTCACAGGCTACCGCCCACCTGACCACAGCTGGCGCTATTACTTCCTCTCGCTCTTCCAGCGGCATAACGAGACGCTAAATGTGTGGACGCACTTGCTAGCCTCACTTATCATCTTGGCCAAGTTCCGGGAAGTGTCTGAGACGGTGGACTTCCTGCGTGACCCTCACACACAGCCGCTCTTCATCGGCCTCCTGACTGCGTTCACCTATCTGGCTTGCAGCACTATCGCCCACCTGCTCTCTGCCAAGTCTGAGCTCTCCAGTTACACGTTCTACTTCCTGGACTACGTCGGTGTCGCTGTGTACCAGTACGGCAGTGCCCTGGTGCATTTCTACTACGCGGTGGACGAAACCTGGCATGCTCACATTCGAGGCTTCTTTTTGCCCACTGCTGCTTTTATGGCATGGCTCTCATGCGCTGGTTGCTGCTATGGCAAGTATGCCAGTCGACGCCTGCCTAGGTTTGGCCACAAATTCTGTCAGATGATGCCCTCAACCCTGGCCTACTGCTTAGATATCAGCCCCGTGGTGCACCGCATTTACACGTGTTACAGTTCACAACAGGGTTGCACCGACCCAGCTGTAACTTTCCACATTTATCAGATCCTTTTCTTTCTGGTCAGTGCCTTCTTTTTCTCGTACCCTCATCCAGAGTGCTGGTTCCCTGGGCGCTGCGACTTTATCGGCCAGGGCCACCAGATCTTTCACGTTTTTCTCGTGTTGTGCACACTGATGCAGATCGAGGCCGTTCGCATGGACTTCACAGAGCGAAGGCACTTGTACGAGCGCCTGCACGGTGATTTGGCTCACGATGCTGCAGCTCTCTTCGTCTTCACGACTTGCTGCAGTGCCCTCACTGCGTTCTATGTGCGGAAGAGAGTGAAAGTCTACCTTGAGGAAAAACAAGAATAACTCAAAAGCAGATGTGAAGAGACTCTGGATGGCAAGAACTGAGCAGGAGACTTTGTTGGCACTGATATACTAATTACATTGAAAGTTATGGACCTGTTGTCATTTAATGACATTTTTGGTGGCAAGATGTATTTGTATGTTGGACTATTTTTAATCAGTAATGTACTGTTCACAACATTTATAGTTTAAAACACACAGAAAGACAGGAAACTAAAGGAAACATTAGCAAAATCTACTCTAAAGGCTCTTGAAAGTCCAGTCACATGAATGTGTGTTGTTTTGTGGGTGCAAAGGCACAGTGGGCCGCATTGCAAAAAAAACATTAATGGACTAAAATCCTGACCTCATTCTAACATTCATAGTACCTCAGATGGCGTACTATGCATATTTAATTTTAAGTAACGTTTTCAAATTGTGAAAGCTGAGAGTATTAGTGTAGTATTAATACCCTGATAATGGACTAAAACCAACTTTTTTTTTTTTTACAAGTGGTTGCATTATAAAGCCAGCAGGGGGTGCTGTCGTCTATGTTTGACTTAAAATCAGCTTTGATTGAGAACAACACTGGACACAAATGTTGTTACAAAAGGGTTCCTTTTGCCGTCTGATGTAGTTCAGTGATGCGAGGTACCTAATAGTCAAGTCAGCACTTATCGTCATATGTACAAGTGCGGTACACGAAAATGATCTGTTTTGCTAGGAAGACTGGGCCATGTCTCAGACTCAGTCACTGATTGACATTTCTGCAGCATGCAGTGTTAATTGGCTGCACAGGGGCTAGCAGTGGGAGCTTGTCAGTGCTGGGATTTAAAAGCAGTTCCTTCTAAACAGTTTGCCAAAACCCTTACAACTGAGCCATGACCAGCTACCTAATTTTGTGTTTAATTTCCTGCATAAATGAACAAATTTGCAGAACATCTGCCTGCTATATTTACTAATGAACTTAGATCACATTAGATATGATTCCCAAAATATAAATGATCAGTGAATCAAAAAAACAAATACCACTGTATCCTTGTCCATTTAAGGCAATGTAGAAAATGAATGATTGAGCATTGAGAACACAGTGCCACATGTCAATGAATTTCACCTTTATCTCATGTGTTTCACATCTGACTACCCACCCCCGTCTGTGTGAACGGAAAAAGCGGTTGCTTCCATGGCTTTTGGTCCCATAGTCCCGATTCACACCTTCAGTGTATAGTATGTGGAACATATTACATAGTACGCCATTCGAGACACAGCTACAGTCTCACAAAAAGCCAATCAACTTTTGCACTCCATCCATATTCTCTTTTAAAACATTCTCAGTGCGACACTCCTGATCACGTTCATACAGCATCAGGTAGCAGCATGAAAAATGAGATCTGAAATGAGTTTGTCTCAAATGAGCTCATTTTTATTGGTGCTTTAAAGGGCATTTAGGGCATGACTGATAGAAGGGACATTTTATATAATCTTTTACATCCTTAAATTGGCAGATATTATATATATATATATAATATATATTTTTTGTATATTATATATATCATTCATCAAACTGTTGGTTTAAACCTGAAATTGTTCCATAATTGTGTGAATGCAATCACTCCGTGTCGTGTGTGCCTCTAAACACTGCCACTTGTCATTGCCCTGACAGATTGAAATCAATATGCCTGCTTTGTTCAGAACGCACTTGTGCCAAAATGCTTTATAGTCACTCTAATGGTTAATAGATTTCTACTTGGCACTGCAGTAAAACAGGTTAGCTTTCATATCTTTTTTTTTTTCTGGAGAATTAAGAGATAGAACGACTTGAATAGATTTAGCTTGAAAGTCCAAACCAGTGTTGGATGCTGATTGGAGTCGATGATTGACATTTGATCGCAGGCGCTTCATAGAAATGGATTGCATGCCCTTCGACTACGTAATAAAGTGTTGCCCGCTTTCGTAATCAAGATATTGTGGGTTTCTAACCCAAAGGGCTTAAGTGTTGAAATTTGCCTTTTAACACTTCATGATGTCAATACCATTGTGCTTATAGGGAAAGTGTTCTGTGTTGCGGTGTGTGTTTAATGTGCCTGAATATGTGCATGCATCTTTGTGGGCCAGTGAACGTACAGGTGTTAGTGAGTGTGTGCAGTTTCTTAGTTAATACACCACTTAGCTGCTCGTGATAAGAAACGCAGTACGAGATTGTATAATGAACACCGGTTTATACGAGATCTACCTTAATTCTACACTCATTGCCTTTATCTTTTTCAAATAGCCTGCGGTTTGTAGATAAACCACTGAATGTCGACGATAAGTTTTACAGCCTGCCTAGATGATCACTGGAAAGCGACCACAACAGAACCACTAGACTTTCCTAGACTAGAGTACATTTTATTAGGGTGCTGGACTTATTCTCAGCACAGCTTGAGTCAGTAATCATCACTACTCATCTCATCTACACTTGAACGTGCATGTAGCCAATAAAATGACCAGCTGAGTGTATTTCCAAGGTAGTTGCGTTTAATAAACCGGCAAATAAGTGTTAGAAGGCATTTTTCCTTAATTATATTGTTTTGCTTTTAGTTTTAGTGCACATTCTTTTATATTGAATGACATTCTGCACATGCCATTAAAATGAAGGGTTTGATGGAACATGTTACCTGAAGTTTCCCATATGATTTGCAGCACAAGTGAAAGAAGTGCAAGATGAAGCATCACTTTCGAACACTCTGCAACTCGACAGTGCTTTTGGGAAACGGAATGTTTTCGGTGTATGAATTGTGTGTTATGTAGCGCTTCTGCACCAGCAGAGTACAAAAAAGTATGATGTCACTGATAGATGGACTCACAGACTGAGGAGGTCTTTGACTGTCTCATGATGTCTGATGGATTGCTGGACCATCGATGATTTCTGTGGCAAGAGTATGTGCCATAAAATGACTGCATTTTATTTTTTTCTTATGAATGGAAATAACCAGTTTTCAAGGTTTAATAATAATTGGGACTAATTTGTATGAAGAAATATTAACAGAATGAAAATGTGTGCTGTTATAACAGAGTTTGCTTTTTTTCTGGCACCACATCATCGTGAATACATCCATGCTGAGGTCATGGCCAGGCACGAGCAGGCTCCAACAGCCTGTCACCGTTTAGTTTAGCAATAAAAAAAATGGGAATAAAACACTAGATAATACTGACACAACTAAACTGTGAACTTGATTAGACATTCAATCTGGCTCATTAACCAATCTTAGCAGATACTTATAATATTCTATTTTACTAAATAAAATTAATAAGTTCAATACAAGTTGGGGTTTGTGTTATAATTAGGACCAGATATATATCATGAGGAAACGTTTGCCCTGAATGTGTTTAGTGTCTCACTGAGGTTAGCCCTGTCTTGTTCAACTAGAGCTCAGTGAAAAAACTCTGCTCTCGTTCTGACTAACACTCGCATGTCACACTGCAGAGACACAAGGGGGAGTAAAAATGTCTGGGGTCTATTTAAAACAGAGCAGCAACAACAAAACCAACAATGTATAAAAATGACTCATGTTGCATTGTGAAACTAAAATAAATAAACAAGTGTTGATCTGCCCTTGTTTTCCTGTGAATTGTGATACACCATATTTTAATGGCATTATATATTCTTTTTAATAGCTATGGATAAAGCCAGGTACATGTAAAACTCATGTAATTAAGAGTTAAAATTACAATGATAATTGTGTAAAAATTCACGTAAACTTTTTTTGGAACACAGATCAAACACAAACTGTTCACTTTTTCCCCACTACCTTGAAAATAATCAAAAATTACACTGCTTCATCAGAGGTAACATTGCACCTCAGCTCTGTACAGCTCTTACTTCCTGTATTCAGTATTCAGGGTTTCTTCCAAGTTCATCAGTTTCCTCTCAGCTCTCCAAAAAAAAGCCAGTAGGTGGGGGACTGGCATAACATCCAGGCTCACACACAATATCATCAGGATATGATCCAGATCTAGTGCGACCGTAACTAGCACAAAGTGATATCTGAAGGTATATGAATAACATTAAATTAATTTAAAATAATAAAACAAAGATGGTACATTTACTTTGGAATCTTGTTACGGTACTGCCATGTGGATAGTCAGTTCTTAAAGTTGAAAAATGGACAATAATCTGAGTGAATTTGACAAGGAATAAATTGTGACATTAAGACGACATAGCTGCAGGTCTTGTAGCGTGTTAGCATGCAGTGGATGAGGATAAGTGGAGAGTAATTAAATGACGGAAACTCAAAAATGTATATAAAATCAATGCAAGCAATTCTTTTTCATTTTGACTGCTTGTCAGCCCAGGCTGTCCTCTGTCCACCACCATGTTGACATGGCTTCCAAATTCCTCAATTCTCAGTCCAATTTATTAATTTGTCTGTCTGTTTGTCTGTCTGTCCGTCCGTCCGTCTGTGGGATGTGTTGGACAAACAGGTCTGATCCATAGAAGCCCTTCCTGGCATCTTCCAGGACTTGGCTGTTATCGTCTTGGTGCCTCTCACCACATCCACTTCCGAAGTCTTGTGAAGTCACTGCCTTAATGGATCAGAGCTGTTTTGGTGCTACAAGGGAAACCTACAAAATAATTAAGTTATGGCTGATCAACGTACAACAAATCTGCACTTGATTTACCAATGTCAATGAAATATTTACAGTATTAAGATGAATACTTCCTCAATAGAAAACAGAAGCGCCTCTATTTTCAGCAGGCATTCCAGAGTATTTATTAGGCTGCTTTGGCTATGCATTTTAATCCCTTTATTGACCTGAATTTCGTGGAATATGAGATTTTGCTGCACTGTATTTTTAAAACTGAGACAACATATGAATAAGTGAAGAGGGAGCCAAGAAAGGAAGATTTTAAATAAAATCAATGCAAGTGAATCATTCTAATTCTTGATCGTTTCTCTACCTTTCTATTATACAATCTTATTATACCTTTATTATACTACAGTGGAACCCGGTTATTTGGATGTCCTAGGGGGTCGCCAAAAAGCATCGAGGTAACCGATGATCGAGATAAACGAACATGATGTGTGTTAATAAATGAGAATGTGCATGCACGTATACATACAGAACATGTTTATCTGTCAGGAATCCACCTGCCACGCCCCCTTCGGCCGTCTTCAGCGTGTCAGGTGTTTTCTCGGCCGCTTTCTCTGAAGCTCCCCCGGCTTCAATCGCGCACATATGGTGCTCGTTTATCATCATCACCAGCTTCTATTTAAACTTTCACACTCTCACTGTCCGTTATTGTTGGTATATGTTGGTTTACGGCCGTCGTTGTTATCGCTCATGCGTATCCCGGTACGTGCCTTCCCACCGGCACTCTCTCAACGGCTGCTCTTTTCTTCCCAAAGCTCACCGCGGACTATGCTTTTGGATGGTCATCACACGTTCCGCGCCGCCAATCGCGGCTTTCGCCTCCCGTTCATCGCATAACATTTAACAACAAAAGGCATATGTGCACTAACTAACAGCAGAGATTCACCAGTATACAATACAACACCTGTAGCAGCTGTAAGACTTGATTTTTCCGCCACTTCCACGAGTTCCGAGATAACCGACGTTAAATGGCAAATTTTTCCCCCCTTGTGCTCGAGATATTAGGGTAACGATAAAACCGACATAACCGATAAAAAATTCTCGAGAATTTGGCGGTTCCACTTCAAAAACGCCGAATTAATAGGGTTGTCGAGGTAACCGAGGGCGAGATAACCGGGTTCCACTGTATTCACATATCGAGCCCTTTATACAGTAAATTCACAATATCCAGTACATTGTAAAACGAATCTTTCTTGGTAGGCAATATTGGTGATGTCCATGTGTTGTGAGTGAACACTTTCTTGTACACTACAGTATATCAATAATAATTCTGTCCTTGAACTATGTATAGAATAAACAAAATAAATAAAGTGTACACATTAAAATAATTGTACATATTATAAATACATCATGGCTAAAATGCTGATAAATTAAAAAGATGTATAAACTCTAAAGATGTATATTATTGAATACGATTAATGTACCGTAATCTCCGGATTATAAAGCGCACCCATATATAGCCGTACCTGTCTATACTGTGTCTACACTAATGTACTTTACACAGGCTTTAATGAAAGACACGTTACACACGGTGTAACGGGTGAAATATGTTGCGCTTCTTTTAGGAGCATAGCGGTATTTTGGGAATAGCATGCCACAGCATTTTCCTGCTATTACTGCATGTGTGGAGACCGAGGATTATGTCCTTATTATTTTCTGATGCTCATTTCTAAGTTTTATTTGACTAACCCTTAATGCTGTTGCCAAAAAAATAAAAAAGCACGAGTTTTGGAAACCTGTCTGTGCTTATATGATTTTTGTTACAACTGGAGTTACAACTCGAGTTATCCCTTCACCCAGACTCAACGCGCTACAATGGCTTGTATCTAAACAGTAGCCTACCGAGTAACAAACGTTTTTTCGTTTACGTTCGGAAATTTCATTGGTCTAATGTTATGTCGCTCACTTTTTTGGCTTGAAGTTTGTGAAACCAGGAAAAACCCAGGCTAAATTCATAAATTAGGTGGTTCGTTGTTTAAGCTGGGGGGTTCAAAATGTAGGAAAAAAGTAGCGGCTTATAGTCAGAAAAATACGGTATATGAAATAAAACCTGCAAAAAGCAAATAATTGAATAACAATCTTGAAAACAAAAGAATCAGATTGTGTAGCTTATATATAAACCATTTACAAAGAACAAATGTCACAACTATCATAACAAGAGTATCAATTAAATCGGACAATCTACGTTATATTTGCAACAAGGTAGTGTTAAGATCTGCTAACAAAATCCCCATTTTAACAGAGATGGCCACAAGATGGCAGTCTTGCTAAAGCCTAAAGCAGCTAAAAAACCTCTGAGCACACATTTTCCTTCTTGCTGAAAGAACATTGAAATAGAGAACCACTTTTAGCACACGATATAACCAGCTATTATAAACATAATTCCTTGCATAGCTTTGCTAATTAGATTTTAATTTGAATATACTGCAAAGATGTATGAACTTGTATCCCAGAAATGTCATTCTTTCTTCTGATGCAGATGCATTGATATGTGCTACTTTTCTCTCTTTTCCCCTTTGAGAAAAGGCAGGAAGACTACAGATAAGAGCTCTGTGTGCTTCACTGCCTATCTTAGCCTTCCATTTCCTGCCCATTCAAGCTCTTGAGCTGTTGTGTTAAAAAAAGAAAGAAAAAAGAAACGTGAAGTCTGATACCTGTGCTTTGATGGCTGCATCTTAGCAGGATTTATTATGTGATCTATAAAGACCACCTTTTTATCACTCTCACGGTCATTCTACTTGAAATCTGATTGACTTGGATCTTGATTTTTTTAATCTTTGCCCACTTCATTCTAACATATGCTAGTAACACATCTAGTTATATGCTGTGATGAATATCAGATATGCTTATGAAAATTCCCACTGCAGGTTTGCACCAGAACCATGGCAAAAGAACACCAGTGCTGAATCTTGTTCCAAATCTGAAACGCATTTCCCTTTAACACAGAATCAGTGTGCACTTTTTACCCTTGGGATTCATGGGTTTCATATTTTGTGCTCTATACATCTTAATCCAAGCAGGGAGTGAAAGTGAGAGTGTGAAGGACCACATGCTGTAACGCAGCCTGACTCATGAGAGCCTGAGCTCCGGATTGCCTCATCGGGAACATGGCTGAAAAGTCACTTCTTGCTGAGGAAACCACGCTGCACATCCTATCATAGTGTTCTGCATTTCACCGCTGGCAGTGAGCAGAGAAATGTACTGCAGCTCCAAATGAGAATTGCATCACATTTACATAAGAAAATAGAGTCGAACAGAAGGAACGGGAATAAATAACAAGTGAAAGTTGTTTATTTTAGGAAAATGTTATTCATTCCTTTGTCTTGTTCATTTGTCTCCCACTTTTACAACATGCAGATCTATAAGAAGCAATACACAAGAACATATTATTTAATGTGGGGTTTGTGAAGCATTGCTGGTGGGACTATGACTTTTATTCTACCCCAATCCTTTTTTTTTATTACAGTGGTGGAAATCACATCTCATCATTAGTTATTACTCTTATTATTTAGATTTAGAGTAATATGCTTAAGCACTAGTTGAATTTAATGTTTATTCCAATATCCATCTGTCCACCTATTAGATTTTGGGGGAATTTAATGACACTTTTAATAATGCGATTCAGTAATAAAAAGTAATAATGTGTGATACAGAAAAAAAGGTTATCTGGCTCCAGTAAATAGGTATATAACATTGCACACATTTAAATACTGTGCCTAATTTTGAAAGATAGGTTATGCTTATGAAATAGAACAATGCAAAAGGGATCTCTGAGATTCGTTTTGCATTTGAACGGATTCATAGATGCCAAAATAAAAAAATAAAAAAGCTGACTTGAAAAAAGTCTAGCAATCGAGCTGAATAAATCCCAGCACAGTCTTGCATGTTAGGAGCATTTTAAAAATAGTAATTACACCTATAAGAAGGTGCAAGAGTACAGTGAATTTCAACATTTTAACACTGATGCACATGCTTATCTTGTTTCTAAGAGACTGTAAACATTTTTTTTTAGTTATGCATATGTAAAAAAAAAAAAAAAAAAAAAAGGGAGTGACAATGGTTGAAGGCTCTGTGGGCAGGTGATAATTAAGTGCAGCTTAAGGATAATTATACGTTTGTTAATTCTGCCCACGTAGAGGAACAAGACAAGTGGTACACACATCCAACCTTTTGCTGTACAGAGAGCTATGTCAGCAGAATACATACTGTCTGCAAGTGAGTGAGTGTTTGTGTGTGTGTGTGTGTGTGCATGTGTATGTATGGGTGAGAGAGATTGCATGTGTGTGTATGTATATAGACTATCACTCACATTGATGTATGTGTCAGCACATTATATATTAAGCTCTCAAATTCACCACACTCTACACTCCACATCACACTCCACACCTCACAGAACTGTGTTTACTTCTGCAGATATTTTCCCTGATACATAAGGAAAGTGCAAATTGGTACTTCTGCTCTGATGAATTCCTTGTGTTGTATTATGTGGTTAGAGGCCTCTAAATCACACAGGCAAGACAGCAATAATCACCTTGCTGGTCGCTTCCTGTCCTCGAAATATCAATTCCCTCTCTTGTCTCCATCAATTTTTCAATCTGACTTGATGCTATACCGGTCCGTATTTCCTCTCACCATCATTCCAGAGCATAGCTTCTCTCCAAAGTTGAGCAACGTTTCATTTGCTTCACCAGAACATGATTTGTATCAAGGTTGGTAAAGTAATATCAGGGGGTCTGCGTCTCCGATCATGCAGGGTAATTAAAATTTGGACTTACTGAAAGACTCAGCTTTGTTCAGAGTTATAAAATTGCCCTATTATTTCACCGTGACCACAAACTCTTCTCTCTTTCTTTCCTCTTCAATATTGCTGGCGCCTAAACAAGTTACATTATTTTCTACCTCTTTGCCAGTTATCTATCATTCTCTTCTCCTTAAGTAATGTTTCGTGTCTTGTGGCTAATCCTATATACATACCACTATATTATATGCAGAAGTATGGATTCTTTAGCATGTTATGTGCAGCTTCAAGAATTTCAAGGAAATCCTGACATTCCTGGGGTCTAAAAAATGAAAACGATTTAATTTTATTTCCCTATTTATTAAATGTAATCCATTTGATCTGTGCAAATTTAATTAATTACTAAAATTAATCAATATAATGAAGGTGTATTGCATTATTATTTTATACATTATTTAACCAAGCAGGCCGACACACACACACACACACACACACACACACACACACACACACACACACACACACACACACACACATATATATATATAAGAAGCATATCAAGGTTCTGGCGTGGCCTAGCCAATCTCCAGACCTAAACTCAATAAGGAATCTTTGGAGGGAGCTCAAACTTCGTGTTTCTCAGCGACAGGCCAGAAACCTGATTGATCTAGAGAAGATCTGTGTGGAGGAGTGGGCCAAAATCCCTCCTGCAGTGTGTGCAAACCTGGTGAAAAACTACAGGAAACATTTGACCTCTGTAAGCGCAAACAAAGGCTACTGTACCAAATATTAACATTGACTTTCTCAGGTGTTCAAATACTTATTTGCAGCTGTATCATACAAATAAATAGTTAAAAAATCATACATTGTGATTTCTGGATTTTTTTTTTGGATTATGTCTCTCAAAGTAGACATGCACCTACGATGACAATTTCAGACCCCTCCATGATTTCTAAGTGGGAGAACTTGCAAAATAGCAGGGTGTTCAAATACTTATTTTCCTCACTGTATATATATATATATATAGGATGTAGACATAGGATGCAGTGCTCTCACCGCTGCAGCCCGGGTTCGATCCTCGGTCAGGGAACCAACCACAGCTATTAGGGTTGCACAAGCCAGTGCACTCTTAGTGCCGGTCCCAAGCCTGGATAAATGGGGAGGGTTGCATTAGGGAAGGGCATCCAGCCTAAAACGTGCCAAATCAAACATGCGGATCATGAATTCGGATGATCCACTGTGGCGACCACTAATGAAAGAAGCCGAAAGAAGTGTGTGTGTACGTATTTTTTCTCTAAGCTGTTACCAAAACATTGGAGGCACCCAATTGTATAGAATGTCTTTGGATGTGGTAGCATTTCATTTTCCCTTTACTTAATCTTCCTTTACTTGATCTCCAAGATATGGTCCTCATAGGTTGAAGTAGAAGATCTTAAGTGGACAGAGAGAGCTCTGACCTAAACCCTATTGTCTGAACCCCCTGAGCCTTGTCACCCTTAAACACTGTCTGACTTTCCTAATACCCTTGTGGCTTAATACACCAGCACAAGCACACTGCAAAGTCCAGTGGAACATCTTCCCAAGAAAGTGGAATATTATGTAATAATAACTTTTGTTCATATAGAGTGGGTAAATATATTATCATAAATATTCACTATATTATTATATAATGAGCAGCAGATGAACCGATTAGAGTTTGCAATTGATCCAACTAGGTCAAAGTCACAAAATCATCCTGAAATATCAGAAATAATTTTTGCTCAGTAAATTAAGATGCTTTACCCTCTGTGCTCCAGGGGCACCATATCATGGCTGACCCTGCACTCTGACCCCAGCTTCCGAGCAAGCTTGGATATGGAAAGAAATAATTTCACTATGCTGTAATGTATATGTGACAAGTAAAGTCTATTCTATTCTATTATTGGTCTTGTTTAGCCTATTTTATGCCAATCTATGTTTTTTTGTCAATTTGTCTGTCTGTGCATCCGTCCAAGCTTATCATTAGCATATCTCTGGAGCGAGTGGTCAAATATTTGCAGGATTTGAATGGAATTAGCATTGTAACTAGCAGATGAACTGATTAGATTTTGGAATTGATCCAAGCAGTGCTAAGGTTACAGCAATGTCAAATGTCCTCAATATCTTTGCTTGAAGTATATTTTCGGGGTATTTCCAGCATACAAATGAGTACAAAGATTAGCTTGCAGTGAATTCGTCTCTGTCAATACTGTTGCTGTTAATTTCTACTATGTCAAGCTAATGCTTATTTACTTAATACTGATATCTTGAACAACAACAACAAAAAAACAACAATAAATTGCAGTCATTAATGACATTTCAATATACAAAATAACTAAACAATTCCACAAATTTGCTTGCAATTAATTAAATGTATTACATCATTCAAATACTATTTAAATGTAATATTTATTTAATTTATTAATTAGTAATTTTTGGAAAACACAATAAACTTTCTGTACAGGGAATACATCATAGTGTCAATAAAACAGGCTTTAATATTTACTATATAAGAAAATAGAGTAGTAATCTTATCAGACAATTGTAGAAATTCGATGTAAGCCATTAAAATACACGTTTTCAGCTTAAATGACGCATAATAACAGGATATCAGTTCATTCTTTTAAATGATTTTAAGAGATTTGAGATCCACAGCAGGATCAATGTTAAAAGGATAAAGTGCTTTCAGCTGACAACACAGTTCAATAGATCAACATGAACATTATGGGGATTCAGATGGCTAATGATTGTGCAAGAAGTTGTATTTTAGCTTGGCTGTGAGAGGTGCTCTGTCTACCCTGACTTAACTGACGTGAATGGTCTCATTAAGAAGGAGTAATGGCTTTGTAGCAGAGCATATGTGCTAAGAACTTTTCCTTTCCAATCTCTGCTTTTTCATGGAGGGAGCTAAAATGAACATTTCTGTCAGAAAGCAAAAATTCAATTTAAAATTTTTGTCACCATCATCATATAATTAATGAAAGGAGTCCCCTTTGTATCTGTTGATTTTATTCAATTTTATTATAATCTAAATGATATGATGTTTCTCTATTCTCTATTCTTGAATATGCATAATTTTTATCCTTTTCATTTCTTTATTCTTTTTACTCTCAAAGACTGGTTACATTAAGCATTTCATTGCACATTTTATTGTATATGAATCATGTAAAATCTGAATTTGAAGGTAAAATAATGTGAAACATAAAATAAACAAGGAGTGAAATTTCATCTGGTGTGTGTGTGTATGTGAGAGTAAGTGACCTCCAGTGTTACAGCTCTGGATCCATTGAGACCCTGACCTGGATAAAATGTTTACCGAAGATAAATTACCAGCAGTGGTTTGTGGCCATGGATTTTGGCAGAGCAGGGCAACATTAATAATGACATAGCCTCATACAAACTTAAACTGAGAGACTGTCATGCTATAGGGTTTCTATCCAGTGAATCTTTAGAGTAACCTCATAATATGCAGTTGAGATTCGACAACATAAAATCATCCAGTCTATGCAGCAGTTCATATTGAGCGGTTTGTTCACCTTTGATCGCATATATTCAGCAAGCATGCAAGCACAGAGCAGCTAATATCATTAATAAGGGATGCCAGGATTCAGAAAAATGAACTCCCAAAAACTATATATACAAAAAGCCCTAAAACTATCCCAAGAATTTATGCATTGACAAAACATGTTCTTTATTTTCTCATCCTTTACATTGGAAACAAGGTCATGGTGGTGCACATGCATTTCTTATATACAAACATTCTTATGTAGTTTTCCCTACCTAGTTTTTGCAATATTTCTATTTATACAGCTATACATTATGGACAAACACATTTAATCAATTTCTTACAGTTTTATCTATTCACAGGGTCACAGAGGAGCCTGGAGCCAATGAAATTCAGTTTATTTTCATTCAGTTTAATTTAATTCAGTTCAATTGAATTCATGTGGCAAATTAAACAATAGACACTGCCAAAAATCAGCTTTCACTGAAAATATACATTTAAAATTAAGGTTTTCCCTGTAGGTTAAGCCCTATTGAGCAAGCCAGCGGTATAAGTGGCAAGAAAAAAAAACCTGAGACAACATGATAAAGAAATCTTGAGAGAGACCAGACTCTCTCAAGAGAGAGACTTGAAATTGAAAAGTCATACACACTCAGTACTCATTTCAATTGACATACATACATGTCGTTAGCACCAGCCTTTAAATTATTACTTTATTATAACTATATAACTGTTTACATGCTGTTTTGCACATCTACTTGATTGCTGCTGTTGCTGTCTATTCACAACTTTTTGTGTTTACATTTTGTGTATATACAGTGTTTATTCAGTGGAACCCGGTTATGTCGCCGGCCTAGGGGGACGCCAAAAAGCGTCGAGATAACCGATCATCGAGAAAAAACAAAACCAATATGGCGGCAGTATATTAACGTGCTTGAAATTTCTTTATGTACATGATGTGTGTTATTAAATAAGAATGTGCATGCATGTGTTTTTGAAGGTTTTTTTACACAACAGCGTTTTCGCGATTTGTTTGTTTGGTCATGCGGATCGAGATAACCTGTAATGCGGATGAAGAGGCGTAAGCCGAAGTAAACGCAAACAAAGTTTATTGAGAATACTCAGGAGAAAATCGACCAATACTTGTAGAGAAGCAGTAATATCCAGTGGTGTGCTCAGAGAGCGCGGTCCACGAAGTTCTGTGAAAGCAGTGACAGTTCGTGTAGAGAATCCACGGATCCGTGCTATGGAAAGCGCAGCTCTGGGCAGCAACGGATAAACATCCGTTGAAGAAGGGTACGTAGCAGGATGAGTATACGGGATTACACAGACCGCCATGAACCAACACATACGATCATGCACAAACATGCATGAGTGAGTGAATGAGAGTCAGGTGTGTGTGATCAGACTGACTGCGACAGGGAGAAAAAGCAGGGTGCTTCGGGGAATGTCGCCACCGAAGGGGGCGTGGCAGGGGGATTCCTGACATATCCGACATTAAGTGGCAAATTTGCCCCCCCTTGTGCTCGAGATATTAAGGTTCGGCAACATAAAAAATTGAAATAACCGAATAAAAAATGCTAAGACAAAGCGAGAATTTGGCGGTTCCATTTCAAAAACATCGACTTAATAGAGTTGGCGAGTTAATTGAGGTCAAGATAAATGGGTTCCACTGTAAATACAATCTTTTATACAGTTTTTATTTGTACACTGTACGGTATAACACATTATACAGAAGATTTATTGGCGCGCTGTTTTGTGTATCTATCCTGCACTGTCTTTACTGTGTTTGTCTCTTTTTCTTTTGTCTTGAATTGTTTGCACTTGGTTGCACACGGTGCATTTTATGTGGCCAGGGCAACTTACTTCAGTCCTTAGCTCTGTGCTCTGTTATGTAGCTCTATGTTGTTTTATGCAGTACCAGTTCTGGAGAAATGTCTCATTTCACTGTGTACAGTGTCGGCTATATATGGTTGAAATAACAATAAAATCTTCTTGATTTGACTCAAAAGTGACCCCATCCTCATCTGAGAAACACTGGATAGTGTGAAAAAAATGAATTTCTTCTAAATTCTGTATTTAATGTTCAAAAAGATAAATTATTTAATTATGAAATACATTATAGCTTTATCACAAAGTCTATTTTGGGCAGTTGTAGCCCAAAGACATATTCCTGGATTCTACATGGTGCAATTAACAGTAATCTGGTAGGTCTTTAGGTTCATGTGAGGCCATTCTCAGCATCAAAAAGTGGTTTCCATTGAATGAGAACTCCATCTGACAAGGTAAACACACATTACAGGGCACAAGAAAACATAAAACACACTTAGAAAATGCCAATCAGCCTACAAGAGAAAAATCTCAAAAAAAGGAAACATTTAGAGGTTGGATAATTCTGATTATTTGTATAAAATAATGGCAAATCCCATCATATTTTAAACATGACCAGTTTGATGTAAAAAAAAGCATCCCTGGCAGCTCTGCTACTGCTTCTTCTTCACTGAAAATATTTATAGACTGAGCATGGGTCATCAGGGTTTTTGTCTCACTCAACATTTGTTGCAGTTCCAAATTTGGTCAGTGAATGCAATAATAACTCTATGAAGCTAACTGGTGCATCCACAAATATTTTTTTTCTGAAAGGACTAGCAGACTGGGCAACATTCAGATTGAGTTATATTAAGAGTCAAGAAATATATCAAAACAACTGAACAAACTGATCAGTGTATTCAAAAGAATATGTTCCTTACATTTTTATTTTTGCTTCGTCTTAACATCAGTTCTTAGTTAATGAACTTTATCTTTTGCTAGGTTGTGTAATGTTTGATAACGTTAGTGAGGTGATTGGATTGAATTTTTGAGTGTCATTGATTTAGTTTGTTTGGCAGGCTGTTTAATGGTGTATCGAAGTTAGCTTGAGGCATCTGTTATATAAGCTTAGCTTTGTTTTACTAATCAAACTGTGTTCATGGTTCACAATGTTTGTTTCTGTCTAAACGTGGATACAGTGATTGGACTGAAGTCACTATGGATAAAAGCATGTGCCAAATACAAACAGTAAATTCAAGAAATTTAAAAGGCAGTAGAGGAAAAGATTAATTAATTTCAGTGGAACATAAAAAATAATGTTGGTAAAACATCTGATTCTGGGAAAAGAAAGGTTGGGGAAGTTGGCAAGTGATATCTGAAGAATTTATTTTGTTATAAACAAACTTATGCAAACAGAAATTAAACTGATCTACAGGAGAGTTATATAAAGCAATTTAACATAGTTTAATAAAGCATGAGGTCAAGCTGTGTTCACTTTGACATTTGGTAATTTTCTTTTCTGTGAGTAATTGCCCTCCTCTAGGGTGGCTGAAGGAAGGTTAATTTTGAGAAATCACTGTAGAGGAGTCGGTTGGCAGGAAGCTAATATCTACTGGTAAGGCCCTCAGCTAGGTGGAAAATGTCAGCAAAGTGTTTAGACACAGCATGCATGTTAAATCAATCCCATTAATTCCAAAGGAAGAACAGAAGGACAGCAATGGCCAAGGTAAAGGATCACTTGAGAGGAGTACTCGCTCCTTATAGGCTCATTAAGCCTATTAGTTCTTCTTATTGTTAACATTTACCACATGTTTTGAGATGCTGTATTATATTATATATATATTTAAGAGGTGATTTTCTACTCAGCACAACTGCAAAGAGTGGTTATTTAAGTTACCACTGTCTTTCCTCTCTGGCCATTCTCCTCAGACCTCTCTCATAAACGTGTTTCTGCTGGCAAAATGTTACTTTTTTGGTGTTTAGTATTCTTTCTTTCTTTCCTTCTTTCTTTCTTTCTTTCTTTCTTTACTTTACCAACCTTTCTTTCTTTCTTTCTTTCTTTCTTTCTTTCTTTCTTTCTTTCTTTCTTTCTTTCTTTCTTTCTTTCAATCTAAACCTTTTAGACTATTGTCTGAGAAAATCTCATATCAACAGTTCATCTGGTTCATCATAACGTTTTTTTCCTCTCATAATAATTGATGGAACGATAACTAAAGCTCTTTCCCTGTGTCTGCATAAATGTATTCCCTGCTGACACCTGAGTGGTTGGTTTGTTATTTAACATTAATGTACATATAAACATGGCTTCTGTTACCTTGAGTTTTTTGTTACCTGATCAAAGCCTATAGAAAAGGTACACAGACTGAGGAATATTTTCGTTTTAAATTCAGCTAAAGTATACACCAGATTAAAAAGCATTCTTTCGCTTGCTGCTTTAGGGAAATAAGGTAATCTGAATAAAGTGCTTCGAGTTTTGAGTGGCTTGGGTTTGGGTTCACCAATTCAATTACCATTATGTTTCCTTGCAAATAGGACAATTACCATACTTAGAGATTTGAAGTGTTTGCATAGTCTTTTGTCTTTTACTAAAACAAATGATTCATGCAATTTTAGGCAGTTTTGTAACAAAGAAATCCTCATCAGCAGCAAAAATGCTGCTTGTGCACTCTAGAATGTCTCTTTTCTTTTTGCAGAATAAAAAAAATAGAAGCGCAGAAAAGGAACCTTGCCCTAGTCTTTACAAAAACACAACAGCATGTTGCAAATATCTTGACAAAATCTAAATGGAATTGTCTGAGCGAGCTCAAGGAATGAGCAGGCATTTGCTGAAAGCTTGAAATGGCTTGTCGTAGGATCAACACATTCATACAGGTGGAATCAGTGGTGACACTTTGGCACATGGCCTTAAATCATGAGGAGCAAGAGTGGAGACTAAAGTTGATAAGAATTCTGAAGTTGCCAGATAACTACTGATACAAAGCTCAATACAAATTGCTCTTCTACACTCTTTAAACCTTCGGATATGTGGTATATATGGTTTAAATCGACAAAATTCTTATGACAATGGTTTATTCATACTGTATTTTTTAAATTCACCCTAAAATAGTACATAGGTGCACTCAGCTGTAATTTAAAATTCTCTTCAAGTAGCATTCAACCCTGCTTCAATGTGGATATCTCTTCTAAATAAACACATTAAAAGGAGCCCCTTATTAAATAAAGAGTAAAATTTACAGTATTAATTCATGCCCTCTTGGTGAAAATTTTAGTGGTATGCTATGCAGTCCTTTCTTGATATTTAAAGGTCCTTGGCTTTGCATTTTTGTTTGTCTGCCCTGGCTAGTTTTAGCTGTAAATATTTATAGAGGGACTGGCAGAAGGTGATAAGGAGTTCGGGCCTTCTGATGATAACACCTGTGAATTTGGAAAGGCATGTATAATTAATTGCTTTTTGCATCTAAGTGGGACTTGTTCCATGGGATCAGTAAAGGATAAGAGAGGCTTGACTGACCCTTTTTAGCTTAGTAGAGGAATGCTAATAATGAAGACATAACTATAACTACAGTTACATCAGATCATAAGGCTATTTTTTTAACAGGATAGATAGATAGATAGATAGATAGATAGATAGATAGATAGATAGATAGATGAAAATTACATGCCCTACTAAAATTCAATTAATTATTAATTACAGGTATTTTTTCTTACTCCAGCTGAATATGTATTTCTCACATGATCTTCAAAGGATAGAGACAGGAAAGCCTCTGTTCGTTTTAATAAATTAAAAGAGTTTTACCTGGAGATATATATAAATCTCCAAACTGCATCATGCATGTTGAAACGTATGCAGATGAATTTGCATTCTTAGTTTGTATTGCATTTAGGAAAAGTGTTTAATACATACAATACAAGTGCAAAACACTTTTCTACTTCTCGAAGTTTGAAGGTTTCACCCTGTGTGGGCATCTGCAAACAATGTTTTGAAATGCACGCAGATACACTCTAACTGAAGTTTAAATCAGTCTTTAGACTCACAGTGAGAGTGATGAGGTTCAGCTAAGGTTACATGTCGGACTAGATGTTATGGATATATGAATATATATAGTGGTCAATAAAACAGGCACATATTTCTGAGAGAGCAAAAATGGGCTTGGACCCTGAATATTAGGTTCAGAGTCAGCCCATCCAACAGAAAAATAAAGAATCACTCTTCCCAAATGTGTCTTGCATTTAAATAGGTCATTTGCAAACCTGGCTATTACTTCTAATGTTATTCTTCTTGCTACTTGTTAACTTACTAGCAAACTTGGTGTAAATATAGACTAAGATCTATCAAACTTTAGAATAAGAAAAAAACACAATATAATGAGATATTTGGTAGCACAATCTCATCAGTTTCCTTGCACCTGCTTTTAATTCATCCACTTAGTCACTGAAGACAGCCCACAAAAAGAGCTAATTGGAAGAATTTCAAGTAGAGCCATTTGACCAGCTCTACTCTAAATGCCTACCTTAATTACAGAGGAAAGAACCAAAGAACAGCGTCCTTTTATCTTTACTCTGACTTGGATCTCAAGTGGTCATGTGGCAGTTGGAGCATTGGACATATGGAGTGAGGGAGAACGTGCCAAGAAGGAGAAAGTGATAAACAAAATAGTAGTGCTCCTTCAGGCACCTGACAGGCACTGCCAGTAAGTAAAAGGCTTCTCTATCTCTCCAACTGATGACTGAAGGAAGTGGAATAAATACAAGGAAAAGAAGAAAAAGTACAAAAATCATCATGACCATATTTTACATGTGTTAATATGCATCTATATGCACTATGCTTCTATCTATCTATCTATCAAGCATGCAGACTAGAAAATCTGTGTTGCCAGTGAGCTTGGCAACATGCTCTCTGCAATTGAGCAGCTGTCTTACAGACAACAACCAATCGATTAGGTATAATGTGCTCATCAGTAGAATACACCATGCAGTTTGGTCTGCAATTTACAACAACAGAGAATCTATTAGAAAGTTTCTATGCTAAAACTTTTCAATGTATAAAGCCCAGCCTTGTATAAAATAAAAATCTGAAATAAAACACAAAATGTCTGCTGTCGGCACTGACTTCTCACCTCCTACACTGTACTGCTAGGCATATGACTTTGTCTATTACAAGCTATCTCAGTAGTGTTCTCCAACAAAAATCCTTGAAAAAAAGAAAAAAAAAAAATACAGCAGTAATATCTGATTTCTCCCTAGTTGGCCGATGGCAATGTAATAATGTGATATTATATGTTTGTAATTTTGTTTTGCTATACAAGCTTCAAGAACTAACGTGGGCCACCTTCAGCATTTGTCTGATGTGTGCAATACCTGGATACCCTGTGGCAAATGCTGTGTACGCACCAAACACACAACAGCCAATCTTCTACTTCCAATGACTGTAGTTCTGAACATACATTCAGTGCAAGGCCTGGTTCATGTTCATTATGAATCTCATAAGATTTTCTAAGAGGTGATGAGCACCAGAATGCAGAGCTGTGATGGAATGTGCCTCTTGCTTGTTAAAAGGGTTTGCCATTCTAAACATCAGTCATTCATTTGTTTTCAGGTACTGGTATATCCTAGTCAGTTGTTATGAATCCAGAGGATATCCAGCGAGCACTGGGTGCTAGGCAGAAATATTACCTGAATGGGACACCAGTCTATGGCAACACTTATAAGATATAGCAAAATCTATTCACAAAATAAAGTGTCTATCTGATTATTTAGTCACTTTTCAATTTACTTACTTAAGAACTGGTTGTATGGATTAAATCCTTATCGGAAATACTCCATTGCATTTTGCAGGAGAATGGATGAATGTGGTTCTGTGGAGGTGTGGCACTATTTAGGAGTTTGATTGCACAATCACAGGTTGGTGAAAGTCTAGTGACTCTTTTCTTGCTGAATACATCATTCAGCTATGAAATAACAGAGAGCAATTCTGAATTTTTGAGATGATTCTCAGCCTTCTAAGGAGAGATGAGCAATAAGCATGTAGTCTATGCTCTACTAGTCTAAAGTTAGATTATGCCACGGTAACCAAGGTAACCCAAGGAATCTTTGGCATTTCAGGGAGTGAATTGGATGTAAACTATGTTTGGAACCAACAATCAAAGAAAAAGGATCAGTGAAGTGATGGTGCCTTGTGAAATCCCACTATAGGCTTAGATTCCAATCCTGGTTCTTGAGTGGGTTGTCATTTATTTCAAGAATGCAGTTAAATGTTAATAAATTCTCGGTTGGACAGATGCATAGGTTTAGCTGTTTTTAATATCTAGTGAGATTAATGAGGGAGACACTTGGACAAAGACGAATAACTGGTGTAAAACTTATCTGAAACAGCAGGGACAATAGACTCGGTAAGATATGAGGATTTGCAGAGAGAGAGAAAGCTAGCGGATACAGAGTTTGCAATCTGTATTCGAAATGCTTAAGCCAGTCCCTGTGCTGCATCAGGCATGGCGAGACAAATAAATATCCCTCTTACAAGGTATTAAAAGCGCCGCACTAATCATTTGCTGAAAAATAAATGAAGCCAGATGGAAGACCAAGAAGATGCTCATTGGAAGGATTTCTCCATAATAATCACACAAACTCGCAATTTACAGCACAAATGCAGACAGACCATCATCATGCTACCAAATAGTTTTAGAGGCAAAAAAACATGCCATTTAGAATTCCCATAGGCCTCTTCAGTGGCAGAATGATAACAGCATTGAATATGATTTCATAATAATAAAGACAATTAAATCAAGCTTCTTTCAGGATTTCTATCTTATTATTTCTCTATTACAATAATAAAGTCTAAAACTATGATTCACAACATAAGTATATGGAATATTGTAGCAGATGCTGCAGACTGACAAGACCAGATTCTTGCATAAATGTATAAATGTTTAAGTATTGCTATCAATCCACACCAAATGACTTGAAGCAACTGCTACTAAAATACTTCACAAGCTGGTATGAAGAAAGGAACTGCAGAAATGGCACTTAACTCATGTTCTCAGGTGCTGAATATGTGGTATGTATCTTATTATAATATAATGACCAGTAAATCCATTGGAATAATAGGGTAATCATGACCTCAGGAAGTCACTGTGGTTTTTATATAATTGTTTCTAGGGTCCCTGGTTTAATCCTGACCTTGACTCACTCTATGCGAGGGGTTCTGCGTGTTGTCCCTGTGTGCCCGTTGATTTTCCATAGTTTTGCCAGTTTAATCTTACCTCCCAAATATATTGTAGGTAGTCCCTCTCAACTCGTACATCATGCATGTTACCTATCAGAATGACTTACTGTATTGCGTAGTGGAGCTCCCTTGATGGAAATGCACAAACAGGAATAGATGTTCTGCAATTGTTTATTCCTCTGACAATATAAATAGCAGATTTGCAGAATGGTTTTAAGCAAGACTCTAAGCCTCTTTTAGACAGTCAGAGAGCAAGAGATATGGGTAAGATGAGGATTATGGTCTAAGATGATATGATGTAGGGTGGACTGTAGATATCCTGTTGGAGAATAGTGATTTAGGGGGAGTGTGTTGGCTCAAATCAGCTGTAATTCTGTCATCTCTTCAAGGAAGTGAGGGTATCTTTTTTTATGGGTAGCTAAAATTTTCAAGCAAGGAACATGAGCCTCAGAAAGGACAAGGTCAAAAAGATGAGCAATTTCAATTTATCTTTGCTATGCTACCCATGCCTGGTCTGTTGCACAGGAAACTGAGTAATGCATCTGTAAATCAATAGCAATTATGGCCTGTTTAATTCTCATTATCATATCCATCTGTGCTATCAATCTTTAGTGAAAGAGCTGGTTTGCTTTATGGTTTGAAAAGACTTTGCCGAATGACTCAGACATTATAGATTATGGTATATGCCGGCATAGATACACACACTTTCTACAATTTTGTGATAAATCTTTCTGCCTCTGGATAGTAAAATCAGCATAACAATTTCCCTCCTCTAACACTACACCAAGTACAGACTTGGTGTTTAAAATGCAATGAATTAGGTATGTCTGTCTGAGCTATAAGAAATAGTTTTTGTTAGATTAGATATTCGGTCCGACTTTGTTTGTACAAAAATAAATTATACAACAAAATAGTTTTTTTTTTCAATATTCTTTTCTAAGAAATGTTTTGTATATTTGAATACATATTTAAATCGCTCAGACAGCAATGCTCCAAGGTTTATCTGAATGTTCCGAAATCTACTCATTTGAATTCTATTATTTCTATGGATACAACTTGTAGAGACTTGGCAGGCACTTCACACAAAAGGATCTAAACAACATGTATAATCAGCATCATATGATGCAATTTTCAGTAAGGAAATATTTAAATAATAATAATAAAAAAAACATATTTATTTTTTGCTTTTTGCTTTCTTAGTAAATTGCTCTACATTATTAAATGTTACCTTGAATGGATAAAATGAACAAAATGTATTAAATAATTACACAATTATAAGTGTTGGCAAATTGCTGAAGAAAAAGAAGAAGAAAAAGTTAACAAGAAAAGAAATTCAGTGGTACATAGTTTTACATTTCAATCCTTATGAAGAAACAATAGCTGCATTCTATTAGAAAATTATCGTAGTTAGGATTTTAAAGGGACAGTTAAAGATATTACAGGACCGGGTTCAGGATTGCTCCTGGCATTTATGTCTCAATTACGCTATCAATAAATACTTTATCGAAACGCTTTTATGGCCAAGCTCTAAGATAAGCAGCCATTTATGCCCACTGATTCTATCTATCACAAACAAACAATAAAAACATACGTATGCTTCTTTTTTGCCCCAAAGAAATTGAAACCACCAGTTTATGTCCAAAACTCAAGCGGTAGGAGTCCTGCTAATAAAAACAAACAAACAAACAAACAAAAAAAACCCCATCTATGTAATAAAAAAGGAAAGGCCCATCCAGGTATACTGTGTCCTGTTTCATGTAGCATTTCATGGGGCAAGGGCCACCCCAGGAGACACTTTTATATCACTGTGGTGTAATTTGAGTTTTGCATTTGCATAATGAAGTCTTCTGTTTATTACAAACTTGCTCATTCATTTCAGTGAGGACCATTAAACAAGCAAAAGAACACAAAAGCCTTGGTACAAAATAGCAAATTAAAATGCAAATGTGACTTAATCATGATCCAGGGCTCTCTACAGGCCAGTGTAACATGAGTCGAGCAGGTAATGCATACTGTTTTTTTGCTTGCCTCTGTGATGCCAGGTTGCAGTCCGTATGGTGAGGAGAGTTGGCAAAACCTACGAGATGCAGATGGTAACTCTTGTTATTGGGATTGTGGCTACAATCCCTGTGTGGTGTGGACGTGGATTGGGAAAAGAGACTAGACTGTAGGAAACACTGTCAGTGAACTGTATACACATCAGCCTTTCACAACATGTACTGTAGTTGCTAACAAGAAGAGTTTACTTACAAGATGATGTGCTAGTCACAATACAGAGAAGGTGCCACCTGGAGTTTGATCATGCAAATCAATGCAGTTTGCTAACACACTAATCATTTGTTTACCTTGTGAGTTTCAACACAGAATGGAAAAAGAGGCAAATGCAATAAAATGTGAATAAATGTGTTGTATTACTGCAGTAAAATTTTTGCTATTGCAATTGTTTGAAGCTTGTATAGCATTAAATATTGAAATCATTTACACTCAAATCTCATGCTTATTAATATTTCCCAGACAAAGGAGCTGAAGATAAATGCACGTACTGACAGATGCTGACTCAGATGGTGGGGAGGAGAATGCAGTAGTAAACTTAAAAATGGCAATCACATTGCCATCCTCTTTCAATTATTTTCCTGGATTTGTTGTTTCTCGGCAAGCAGCCATAAGAGCTATTGGAATGTGGAGAGAACATGTGTTGTGATTGTCTCCACTTTTGTCTTGAACACTATACAAAAGGAGACTAATAGAGCCAAAATACAATGAAAAAATGTTGAGCAGTAGTTTTTTTCCTACATGACAGCACATGTTGGAAAACTACCTATATTCATTTGATCAAGTACACCTGACACATGTACCACTTTGTAGATATGAAATTGCAGACTGTAGCCAGTTGCTATGCAATTTGTTAGCATTCGTCCATCTTTCCATCAATGCAAAAAGACCTTCACAGGCCACTGTAAATATTTTTTAGCACAGCAGCTGGCTGGCTATTTTCATTTTACAATTTAAACGATCATGCACAATTTTCTTTCCCTAACAACCCATCAGAAACATAAAAGTTTAAAAATGAATAGCCAATAACCTATCTATCTATCTATCTATCTATCTATCTATCTATCTATCTATCTATCTATCTATCTATCTATCTATCTATAACTTTTCTAGCCATATGAGTTTCTTCCCCTGTTAGCACAAAGTTGGAGGCAGAGATCTGAGTTTAACTGTATTAACCGTATCAACACCTTTTTTTAATGAACTGGAATACTGACTGCACCACCACTAATAATGGGGCAATTAAAGCCTCTTGCCATCAACAATTAAATTCAATTTACCGTTTTTTTAGTTTTTTTAATAGTACAGTACCTATATCACTGGGCACAAAGGTGTTTTAAAGAAATCCAGATGTAGGTTTAGATCCCTAATGAGCATGCAGCCAGTCTCCTAAAGATGACTAAAACCTCATTAGCTAAGCATTTTGATCATTTCTTTACATAGCTACAGTGTAATAGGTGCTTTTGCAAAAAGGATTTATACAAAGCTAATTTAGTTTAGTCAGTGATCAGATACTGACTGTTAAATTATTCCTTATAACCATCACACCATTACACCATCATCATAAACAAGCAATTACACATTCTGTGCAGATGACAGCAGGCAGAGTTTCAAATGTTTGAATGACCAAAGATAAATTTAGTCAAGAGAACAGAATTGATGAAATTAATCATAATTTATTTCCCCATAGGTGTTAGCATTAACAAATAGATGATGAGGCTTGACTTTAAATGGTGTGGATTGGCCTCAGGAGATGAGGATGATGCTGATAAAAGTGATAATGTGTTTCTCATTGCAAACTTTAGCAGTAATTTAGTTTTTTAAAATGTAACGCTAGTGGTGTTTTTAATTACGTAAATCTTCAGGACACCAGAAGAAATTTTGCTGTGTTTCCACACGGATGGTTTTAATTGCCGGATGTTTGCATAATGGCGGATTTAGGTGCTTGATTTCAGACTTGTGAATAAATGTGTGTTGTGCAGTCAGTGTATATATATATACACACAGCTGATTAGACAAAAAAAACATCCACATACATGTACTGGAAGCAGTGCAGCAAGAAAAACGCTACAAAATGTAGAGAATAAACTGTTGGGAATATATTAATACAATTCATGGAACAAATATTAGAATTTAGGTTGTAAATGTAGGTCAGTGCTTTGATAGCGGAAAGAGAAGGCTTTGCTGGCCCTGACGCCCGTCACTGATATATATATATGTATATACATTCTATATTTATATATGATCTTGTACATCTTGTATATCAGTGCACTGGTGGATATGCATGTAACTAATTAAGGAGACATTGCTTATTTTTCTCAGAGAGGGTCAAGAAAAGGATGTTGAGTTGTTCTGATCCCCCCGTAGAGGCCATTGCCATGCCTAAGGGACCCTATCTATCCCTGCCTTCTATATTTTATGAGCTGAGTTTACTACCTGAAGCGTTTGATGAGCCTGGACTAATACTACTGTGGAATAATGAAAGGGAAATTGTGCTGACTGGGACTGGCTGCATTTCTTTTGTGCAGACAGATCTGGCCCAAGCAGGAGCTCTGGGAAATAAAAACTGGGCTTTATTAGCTTTAACCCAACACAAGGAGGATGTATGTTATGGTAAAAAATCGATCCGATCTAGTAGTGCCTTTTTTCATGACAAAATACATGTATGTGAACCAGTGGAATTTTGTGATTAATAAGCAATGTTTCAATCTTTCACAATTCTCTGTAAAGAATGCTCTACATTCAGATGTTCAATAAACAGAGAGTGGTCTTATGATCTCTCAATATATTTGGTTTACCTCTAGGCAGTGAAATATGAGTTTGCGGTAGTGCTGGATCAGGAAATTGTGCTTCATCTTTTTGCACCTAAAGCTGCTACACCTGACAGGTTCCAGATGCCTTACTACAGAACACTTATAAATAATTATTGGAAAATGCAATTTTGATTAAGTGCAAGTGAGTTAGTGCATAGGTGACACTATTCTTTCTGTTTAAGACTTGAAAGTATCATTATAGAAAGATGTTTGTGTATCTCATAACCACAACTTCTCCTCTCCTAACAATAGTGCTCCATAAGCTTGTTTCTGTAATTGCAGCCTGTAGGTTTCATTCTCTTTTGTTATTTATTGCTTTGCTCAGTTCAATCTGCTTTCTGTTGTTTCGCTCCCTTATCTCTCCCTCTCAGCAGCTCAGCTTAACCTGGTTGTAGCATTAACACTGAAGACAACACAGTGAGCCTGAGATGCAGAGTTCTGGCAAGACTGCCACTCACACAAAGAACAATGTCACGTGTTTACCTGAAGCACACAATAGAGGGTTGAGCATCACAGAGATATAAATGGTATTTATGGCAACATATGTATGTTGAACCTGTATAAATGCATGAGAGGAAAGATCATGTTAGTGTTTAGCACAGTAAAGTAGTTGACAGATAATGTGCGTAACAACCAAAATAAAAATGTAATTCTCTTGGGTATTGCTCTGGGGCTGTTGCTCTTTGATGCTGGCATAGTGAATAACATTAAAAGCCATGTTTTTATGTAGTTTCCAATTTATTAGATGTCAAGCTACAGGCCCACAATCAAGCAAGAAGAAAAAAATACAAGCTGTAACATGGATCATTTAAGAGGAAAATGAAAATGGCCTCTGCCTTAAGCTTAGTTATTGTCCTGTATCACTTTAAGACTGCGGGAAAGCAATACTGTGCTTCTTTTCGAAGACAGAAAGGACATATAGCTATATAGTAGAGGTTAGAGTTTTCTATAATGATAAATGATCAGACTAAATTTATCCAAAGAATTATAATGAGGAATATTTCAATACATGTAGACGTGGTATTTCTTTTTGTATTCATACACATCTTTACTTAGTGGGGTGTTAGGTTCTCAGGATATACTCACCCAGTAGCTGTAGAATGAAGGATTCTGGTGTAAACAAGGCAATACAACACTAAAGTAAGGTGACACATATACTGCCACATTCCAATTGTTTTTCTATTTTCAACTGAGTGATTTTATTGGAGGCAGCCTGGTGGTAAAATGGGAAGCACTGCATCCTAACAGCTTTATGCTTCATGCTTTAATCCTGATCTTGGATTATTGTGTGTGCAGAGTTTTGAACCTGCGCCTACATAAGATTCCTTCAAGATTCCTCAGACTGTCCATTAACATACAAAGAAGTAAGTATGTTAATTGTGTTCTGGTGTTTCATTCAGAGTGAATTTTTCAGCTTTTTCTCTTATTTCAACCAAATTAACAAGTTACTTCACAATGTTGAAAAAAGTAAATCTGGATTTTTTAAATACTGTAAATATTGTTTTTGTGTACAAAATGAATAGCTCATGGCAATGATTAATGATTTAAAACCAGTCAAAAATGAAACCACCTTAGTTATAAGGCTTGTTAGGGACATGATATGGTTAAGGCGTGTACAACTAATTACAAATTAATTTCAAGGGACTTTATCGCTATGCTAACATGTAACACATCATAAATAATTTGAAATAGAAAACTAATTCCTTTATTTAATTTGTTAATAGCTGACAAGAAGCTGAAATACACTGTGACGACCTATTTATAAAAAATTAGTTAGAATGATTTTACACATGTATACAGTGCACACAGACACAGACTGTTGTGTGGCAGATCTTGGTGTCTATGAAGTTTGTGGAAGAGATTTACGAGTATTTTTGTTACACTTAGAACTGAGCACAAAAAGAGGTTGAAGAGAATCGGCCGAGCAGAGAATGATGCAATTATATATCAACCAGCAGATCAAACTGAGTTTCTCATGTTACTTTGATTATTTCTAGAAGTCTTTGACATTGTGAGAAAGACTTCTGACAACTGTAGTGTCTGGCTAAATCGCTTTAAAATTTTACATCCATCCAGGCCAATGTCAGTTGATTTTATATAACCAGCACATAAAAGACAGCACAGCAACTTAAACATTTGATAAATACGCTGCTCAAGGACTTGAACTTCTATACTTGTTGTCCCAGATATTTCTCTATTTCTATCAAAATGGGAGTTCATTACCAATATACATTTTTTAATGCATTGATTCCATTGCTCTGGAAGACAATCAGTGCACTACATCCGTGCACTGGCCAACTCCTGATGGTACAAAAATAAATTTGTATGCACCCATGTCAAAATTGCAGGTTAGTGTTGTGTAAAAAGATAAAGAAGTTGTTCAGCTTCTAGCATGATTACGATCCAAAGCCCAAATACAAATCTACAAATAGAATTGAAAAATATATGAAAACCTGTGGAATGGCATGAAAAATTGCACAGAGTGGGAAATATCATCACAATTTGCTATATTTTTGAAGTTAGCACATGATTGGGATGTGCTTAGTTACCCTAAAAGACTGAGTGCTTAAATACAAGCAAAAGGTCAAAAGGTGCTTTGACAAGCAGCGTGCATGTTGTAGCAAGGTGTTATAACTTTAGTAAGTAAGTTATGCATACAGTTCAAAATAATTTTAGATATACTGAAAGTAATTTTATATATATATATATATATATATACTGTATATATTTATTTTTTCTTTCTAATATAGATTTGTCTTGGTTTCATAGTGTGCATCACAAAATCTGCAATTTAGCAGCGGATGTGAAGACTTTTTTTAACACTATATACAGTCACGAGACACAAGGAGCCACAGATGCAAATACACAAATCCAAATAAATCCAAAAGAGGTCACAAAAACCCTCAGTCCTGGAGCATAAACAGTTCAAGTGAGCTAACAGTATAAAAGCTCCAAAGCATGCTCCAAAGCATGTCAAATATCAAAAGGCAAAAAAGTCGTAAGTGTTTAAGATAGATTTTGGATTGGAAGGCCATGAGTTCGAATCCCAGCACTACTAAGCTGCCATTGCTGGAAGTGAAGTTATTTGTTTGCTGTGACCTGCATATACCAATCAAAAGAAGTCTAGGTACTGCATTGAATCTCCTAAATTAGATTAAACAGCAATAGTGAGGCACATTGCAATTTATGATGCTGCGACAGTAATACACTGAATCACAATAGAATCTTTTGAATTGTATTTGATATGTAAACATTTGGATGGAGTTTTAGCTCCCGAAAATGATAAATGATAAATGTGTTGCCACCATGTTGTCAATTGAGTTATTACCAATATAATTTAGTTTACATAAGATTATCTTAGAAAGTTTATGACAGCTCCTTTGTCCTATTCAAAATCAGTTCATTCATTTAGAATATCAAATCAGGCAATTAATACTGCAATCAGACAATTATATGCAAACCATTAGAAATCAACTATGATAGTCTCAGGTATGTCATTGGGGTTTTTTGCTTCGTTTGGCATTTTGTCTCTAATCTGATAGACTGTCTGTTGAGTTGAAAAATAAAGAGCATAAAATACAGGTAAAAACCCATATGAAGCTATTAACTGCACTGTTAATTAGTATAAAGCCTGTACAATTGTTCGAGCAGCAGCAGGGACAATAAACAGCTTTAATTAACATAAAAGTTAATTCACTGGGTGGAAAATTTAAACAGATTCACTGTTAAATTTTATAGTGATTACCCTTTGAGAAGAAAACTGACAGTTACTGTTATTTTTGCATTCATTTACCATTTTAATTTTGTTTATTGTCATTGTTAATCATTGTAATGAGAATGCAAACATGATTATTGCATAATTAAACAATTAGCACAACATACATGCTTACACTTCAAATAACTACCGTTTTCCTATTAAACATTATAAGGAAAACAAAACCCACACAATACTATGATTTCAGTGTTTGACAAATAAAACACCGGAACAACAAATGAGCATAAGTGCTTCAGAATTTAATAACTTTAAGGAACATGATAAATAGATGAGAAAATTGACATTAAAAACAGAAAAAACAACATCAACTTTGATGAATACTATTTTCATAAATTGTGATCAGCCTTAACATTTAAACCACCTGCCTAATACTGCAGGTCCTCCTTGTGCTATCAAATCAGCCCTGAACTGTTGAGACATAGACACTACCCTACAAGTCCTCTGAAGGTGAACGGAGCAGGCGGGCTAGCCTTTGCTCCCTACACTCAAAAATGAGCCTCAGGCAGCCATGAACCTATTTCCGGTTCACTGGTTGTCCTTCCTTGGACCACTTTTTTTAGGTTACTTACCATTGCATTCCAGGAACACCCCTCAAGACATGCTGTTTTTGAAGATGCTCTGAGCTAGTTGTCTAGCCTTGACCATTTTATTATTGTAAAAGTCACTTTGATCCTTATGCATGCCCATTTTCTCTGTTTTCAATTAAGTATCTATAATGATAGTCTAAATAGCCATTATTATTTGTCTAAATTTGCTGTCCAAGAACAATGACACCCAAGAAACGAGCAAAAGCTAGAAAGTTAGGTTTAGTCATGTAAGTTGCACACGATGCAATGCATCTGACCAAAATGGACGAATGAACTTAAATATATATTAGACAGATAATATGGGAAAGTAACAAGTAGATTTGATGTCAAATGTAGACCATACAAGTTAGGCATTAAAAGTTAGGGCATTAAAAAAAAAACAGTCCAGATATGCTTGCAATCAACTGCCACTGGACACAATGAGCAATGATTCTGTGAAAAGACCTGAAGGCAACACAATTAATGATAAATTACAATATAAATGTTTCCTTTTAACAGTTTAATCTCTAGTCTCTAGTACCAGCTAGATGAATTCAAACTCTTAATCACCAACAGTAATGTTATTGGAGCTGGTTATTTTAGATGGTGTTAGTGAACTAATTATCATAGGCAAAAAGATGAAATTATTACAAACATAATAGTAGAAAGAAACACCAACCTGTTTTTGTGGACATGCAGTTCAAAACAAGTTCACACATTTAGGACATTCAATACTGTGTATATTCAGCTTTGTTTTCAGGTTTTAAATGTAATGTTAACCAATTACTATAATTAACATTTTCATGATTTTCAACTATAATTGTGTATATATATATATATATATATATATATAT
>MU551666.1:806052-858130 GCA_024362625.1 Silurus asotus
ATATATAATGGCCAAGGCTAAAAGAAGAGAAAAACAGAAAAACATAAGCAAGGACAAAAACATCTTTAGAAAAATACCACGAGTGAAAAAAGGACAGACACATATGCATTATATGTGAACACTGAAAATTACATAAATTGCATTAGATTAAAGTAATCAATAGTTAAATCATTTATCTTTTATAATGTCATTATGGGAAAATAGAAAATTCTCCAAAGCACCCCCAAGTGAGGATCCTAAAGGCCTTCATAAACTGCCAATAACAAGCACTGGCAATAGTAGTATTTATTCACCTATATAATCCCCAAAATAAACTTTCTACCCATTTAGCACAGCTAGGTAAAAATTATAATATTAAATGTGGGGATTAAATCTAACAGAAGTGCTCAACATTCATAATTATTGGTAAAGAAAAAATAATCCTAAAATTTACATTTAAGAATAGATTCATTTGCTATTAATTATCTGGGGGATGTCATCTACTTGATTTTTGTTCTTTGAATCGCTTTTCTCTATGCGCATATGAAAATGAAAGGAGAAAATCATTTATGAATTAATTTCAAATTAAAGAATGATCTATCAATTCAGGGCAACTCCTATGCTCTGCCCCTACCTTTGAGACAGTACTGCATCTAACAATATTTAGATAAAAATTCTCAAATGACATTCTAACTTTGTTGTGTGCATACAGTTATTTATAACATGCACGCATGAATGATTAAACACGATGGAATGATTCATCCTTGTCAAACCATCTGCTTTCTCATACATTAATGATTATAGTGGAATTTATAATAGTGGTCTATTCAACTGTAAATGCTCAGAGGTTTTGAATCAGTATGCAGAACAGTTTTGTTGAAGATCCCCAGATTTCCATGCAAGAAGTAGGCAAGTATCTGGCGTTCAGCAGGGGGAGCAAGTGAGCCAGAAATTGTTGGAGTTTTTCTTCACTACAAGCATAAGACAGATTTTTGTTATTCAGGAGGAAAAAGATTCGTTCCCCCATGGGCTTAGTAAAAGATCTTTATTTTTTGTCAGACAAAACTATTTTGCTTTTTTACTGCTGCTGATGCACTTTTAAAAGCTTTGGTCAACGTCATATGGACACCAACAAAATCTGTAATAAGGTTAAGTCAACAAAATACTAAAAGTTGCAATGCTGTTGCTGTTGCTGCTTTGACACAAAAGTGTCACAAAGATAATTCTTCCCACATCTATAACAACATACTGCACCATTAACTGATTGACATAACAGTAGGACATTTGGCTTAACATGCAAAAAGATTACGATCTATGCACACAAGACTATTTGAGATGAGAAACATGTTTTATAAACACCCTTCACAAAGGAGACACTTTCCCACCACAACACTGTGAATGTTCACTGTGGCTGACTTTAGTTCACAGCCTGTGCTGTACAAAAATTCTTGTTGACATTGAAATGTTGCATGTAGCAAAGCAGAGACCTATAAAATGTGAATGTAAATACAAAAAGAACATAAAAATAGTTTTATAACCAGAGTACATTTACTAACACAATCTAATGGACATGTATTTCATGTATATTAGACTAGTATTGGTATGAATACTATTGTTTGTCAAAGTCAGCACACACACTGAATTAGCATTGCACACACATGCTGCCTGGGTCACCCTCATGCACAGAATGTGTAGTTATCAGTCCTGTGACTAAATTTTTTTCATCTACACTTATTATTCTTTTAATTTGAATTAATGTACATTGCTCATTTTTACACACATTTTAAAGCACCTGATTTAGCCCTGTGTTCATACTATATTGTGCATGGGAATGGAACAATTTTATACCCTCTTCTAATATACAAAAAAATATGTACAAAAAAACAACAGACTAATCAAGTTAGGATTAAGGTCAGGGAACATATATTTTGTTTTAAAAAATAATATACCCTCATCTAATATACAAAAAATATGAACATCTATAGTATATTTATTATTGGAGAACCTATCCATTTAGATTATGGTAAAAAACAAAACAAAAAAAACCAACAACAAACTAATCAAGTTAAGATTAAGGTCAGGGAACCTATGTTTTGTCTTAAAAAAACTTAAACAAGACAAGGCAATTTAACTCTCAGAAAATTGACAAATATGGAACATGCACACTACTGACTATTAATTCTTTTTTAGGACTGGTGGAGTTTGACATCTCATTGGAGGAAAAACCTGACACACACACACACACACACACACACACACACACACACACACACACACAGACACACAAAGTGGAGGGATTAGTAAACTTTTTAGCCCAACAACCAAAGATAAATACTAGAATTACATTAAGGATTGAAAAAAAGCTTCCCTTTGATTTTTCACTATGGGCTTATAAGATTCAAACAAATGTCAAGGGGAATGTTGAGTTTACATGAAAGAGCTAATGCACCTTTTAAAATCAGAGACAGGCAGACATTTGTGTGTGTGTGTGTATGTGTGTGTGTGTGTGTGTGTGTGTGTGTGTGTGTGTGTGTGTGTGTGTGTGTGAGAGACAGAGAGAGAATCAGATGTCTCCTTCAAATATAAAAAAAAAGAAAAAAGAGCTTAAATGATGAGAACAGTTAACTGTGTATGTGTATATAATGTTTGTCATGTATTTGATTGTAAATGTTCTTTGAGGCTAGTGTCACTTTACAATAAAGATAATTTAAACATTTAAAATTAAATCAGTGGTTGTTCAGAAATTTCAAAACAAATCTAATTGAAATAAATGTGTAAATTCTGTATTACTGTTTGAGCCTACTGTTTAAATGGTCTGTGTGCTGGTGCAGTGCAAGGCAGAGCAATAGAGTGATGAGCTAAGAATATCTTAAAAAATAACCCAGTTCAATAAAATAACAGAGCAAAGTTCTCATTTAAGACTTTGAAATTGTATAATAATCTAACCAAACTCTTATGCAAAGTGGTTTGTTTCAGTATAATAACAGAGATGTAGATTTTAATTCCGGGGGAAAAACACAAAAAGCTTTATTTTGCTTCTGCTTTGTTTCCTAAGAGCCCAGTGTAGTAAAGAAAAAAATTTGAATAAGGTAAAAATTATGAAAAGCTACAGCAACACTTTTTTCCTCTCTGTGTTTATAGAAATAGATTGAAAAGTAGTAACTGAAAGGGACACAAAACATTTCATATATGGTTTACACTCATGATTAATAAACATGCTCAATTAAAAGGAGGCTAATGAACTCTTAAGGCAATAGCCAAGTGGTCCTATCATTAGAGATACACCAACGGCCAAAGGTTCTTCTGTATCACATAATCGTACTGTCGTGTTATGCATCTATTTAATATGTTAAAGATGTTCTTCATAGTGAAAATCTGTCTTTGACATGGATATGAGCTTATTTTGACATTTGTAGATGTAAAATGGGTAACATGGCTTAAAATTTGTTGCACCAGTAATAACTCAGCAAAGGGTATTTTTACAATACTTTCCTCAACTGTATGTTTATTTACAAATGAAAATTAGCTTAATGCAAATGATCTTGTTTTCCTTTGGCTGCTCATGTTAGGGGTCACCACAGTGGATCATTGGTCTGCATATTTGATTTGGCACAGGCCCTTCCTGATGCAACCTTCCCATTATCTGGGCTTAAAGCGGCACAGAAAGTGCACTGGAGTGTGCACTTTCAGTGGCTGGGTTGGTTCCCTGCCTGCGAAACAAACCTTGGCCTTAGCAATGAGAGTGCAAAACCCTTACAATCCTGTTCCCAGACCACCAGGGAACAAAGTGTGCATATTGCAAATCTATGCAAATAAAATCTGTGACACACACCTAATAGAAATAATTGCATAGCTCACTGGTGCTACAGGATATTTTAGTAACAAAGGACTTACTTATAGGTGAATAACTTCAGTAGCACAGTATTGGTACCACAGTGTTATCTAAGATATTCAACAAGGGCAAAAAAAAATCAAACTTAACACAGAGGGAGTGCAGTACCAAAATATTCTACTATACCCGTATGTGCTTAAACATCCTATGTGAAAGGGTTGGTATTAGTATACAGTACACCTCCCCTTCTGTGCTTTCACAGCCTCTACTTATCTGGGAAGGTTTTATACTAGATTTTGAAATGCTGTTTGGGCATTTGTGCTCATTCAACACCAGAGCATCAGTGAGTTTGGACTAATGTCAAGTAAGGAGGCCTGGTGTTCAAGGTCAAGCCACTTGAGTGCTTCTATGCATTCTGTGCTTCTATGGTTTACCCGATATTGCTATTCCTATGAGTTTTTAAATTCATGCAAGGAACTCCTTGAAGGAACAATCATATTAAATGACATCTGCCACATACAGACACTTCACTGGTGTCCCGCAGGACACAGAGACTTTTTGGCTTCAAATGATTACTAAAGATGTACCACTTCACTAAGTAATTACATTTTAATACAGTTTAATTGTGTTTTTCTACTACTGTATGAAGCTCTGCATTAGAGGGATAGGTTAGTTTCTGCTGAGATTTAGTCCCTTTTTTTCTTTAAGGAATTCTATTAAAACCAGCGAAACTACATTACCTAAACATATATAACTTTGTTCAAGGACAAATAAAAAATTATATAATAAAACAAGCACACAACAGACTTAATGGATACACATATTTTTTATTACTATTTTTCCCTTTATAAAATTCATGGAGTACCATGGAACCCACAACCATTAAGAAAATTATTGAACTGTATCCATGTAGATTTTTGACCTATTCGTGTACATATGCTGTTATATTCTTTTAATAAATCACTGAGGGCTATTTTTAGGACCATGTAGCCCACTAGCTACCATTGATTATTTTAGGATTGCGTGCAATTTAAGAAAACAGTTTTTCCTCTACATTTCCTTATTTTAATGTTGCATCATATTTCTGATTTGTCCACATTTTCTTATTTACATTCCAGTGGTTTCCCTCTCTTAGTTTTTTCAAATCATCATTGTGCACTCTTCTCAATTATCTCAGTTTCAATCCTTCATCTGTTAATCAGTTATTCCTGGTTAATACATTTTTACCCACTGTTGACCTTCATGGTCAGCCAGAATTTTTATTTTTTTTTATAACATAATGTTGCTTTTGACATGCTGGGTACAACACAAATATATTCAGATTTTTGTTTGCACTCATGAAAGTCTTTGTTCTGGTCATTTTACAATCTTTGGATGTCATTGTGTAATCTTGTCTTTGCTTGTGTCACATGGAAGTAACACATCTGGAATCAGCATTTATCAGCACTATTCTGTATATTATGTTTAGTATAATGTATATAATCCATAATGAAAGCTGTTTGCTGACAGGTGTGCAGGCAGTAACATAATTGATTGGGTGCCTTAAGGTGAGCTGCTGTGCAGGTTTTTGTTGCTGGTATGCAGTGTACCTGGCAGAGAGCATCGTCCTATATTAAATGCACCAAGGTGGCAATGAATATGAGGATGACCTTATATGGAGCCTTAATTAATCTAATATGCTACAACAATTAAAACAATTGTTTTAATGACTTGGCTAGCCTGCATTGAACAGCAAGTGTTAAACCAACAAGAAAGAGAGAAGAACATCCTTACTTTTGCTTTAACAAACAAACAAACAAGCAAATCAATACAAATAATGTAAACCTATTGCATAAACCAGTCATAGAATTGATGGATATAATGTTTTGGAGTGCCACTCCTGTAGTTAGAACAGAATGTGTTCTGTGTTGAAAGGAAAATGAGGAAGAACACTGAGTGACTAACCATTGCCAATCATTGTTCTTTCAGAAGTTCAGCACATACCAGACACAGGGCTGAGCTTTCTAAAGACCAATTTCAAACATAATTTCCATGATTTTAAGTTGTAGGATTGTACCATTGTGAATCAGTACTGTAAAGATGTGTGTTGTGTACGATTACAAAGACTTTATTGAATAAATAAATGTAATGTTATTTTCCTCAATAGACAACAAATGGCATTATAATTGTGTGTAAAAACTTAATGCACCATTGAGAAGCCTGAATACCAAAGCAATGAATCGTTGTGTTCCAAGCATGTTTATAACTGAAAAAAGATTTATTTATTTTTTTAAACAAACAATAATTTGACAAGAGCCGCGCTTGCTTGCAATGATGATTTTCCTGTTCAATGGTTATACCTAATAAAAGACACATAAGCCATCAAAATATAAATTAAATACCCAGGGCCTGCAGTGAAAGAACCAATAGAGATTATTAATACAGTAATGTGTAGAAAGTTTTGCATGCATAAAGCAAACAAAATGACACCTAAAACAATGCAATACAGAAATTATTTTACACAAAATTAATTTTCAAGTCAAAATACTGCTCTAACAATATATGCATTTTGTGTCAATACTAGTAAGTATACAAATTATTGTTATACTGCAATGATTACTATATTTACTAGGTTTATCTAAGGAGTTTTCATTAGTATTTGTTTAGTTTCTAAAACACTCCTTGGTTGCTAGACAATTTACTTTGTGTCTTTGGCTGTAAGATCAATCACTGGAAAATAGAATTGGATGTTGCAGAGCTGACTGCACACCTAGAATTAGTTTTTATATAAACTGCCAGATTACCTTTTAAAATCTGCTCTTGACCAAACCATAACATATCTGCTTTAGCTTAATATCCTCTTTTGTGCACATACCGTGATATTTTACTCTTAATGGGTTTTTCCTAGAGGCCATACGATCTAAGTTTAAAGCCACCAAATCAGTACCAGTAGTTTAATTATTATAACAATTGTAAAGACAATGCATTCTGACATTCTGACACTCTCATGAGGCTTTTCTGCTTTTAATAGAATGAGACAGAGAAAAGCCATACGGCACCAGTTACTACTTATTACAGACCAGTATGTGGTAATTTGTTTATTTAATATTTCAGTAACCGCTTTATCCTTGTCACGGATGGAATTAATCTGAACCCTATTCTGGGAACATTGGTTGTGAAAAAGAATGGGCATCAGTCTATCACAGAGCACCAGTCACTCACACACACACACACACACACACACACACACACACACACACACACACACACACACACACACACACACACAAACACACAGACACACATATTCAAGTGTGAGAAAAAACATTTGAAAACCTGCAAATTCCACACATGCAGAACCCCAGCTAAAGACTATGGTGTATTAAAATACCTTTTTTCAAATTAGGTGTCACTGAAACTAGTCAACATGCACAGGTGTGACTTGACAAAGTGGCTATGAGGTGAATAATTTATAAAACATCTCTATTACATGTAGATATTGTTTTAAGCATTTTTTAACTGTACATCCTTGTGGTCTTACAACTTATGGACTGTAACAACAGGACATTAATTTAATAGGCTCAGAGTTCGTCTTATGACTGTCTATGCAGCTTGGTTATAGGGATTGCAGTAAGAACAAGAATAGAATAAATACAATCACGTGGCTACAAAGATCTGTTAAACTAAGCAGTGTACCTCTGTCATGTCATCAACCATTGCGGTGTGCTCCCGTAGGTATTCCCATTAATGTTAAAGACACCATTAATGTTAATTTGCATCAATTTATTAAAGCATCCTATTACTGTCCATCATGGCTGCCATTCTGCAATGCTTTTGTGGAGAGATTAGGGCCTTAATGCATATCCCCAAGTCTCATTAAAATACAAGGTGCATGTCCACCTGTCATCACTTTCTGGCACACTGTCTTATCTTTTTGTCACAGAAAAAAGACAGAGTGCTGCTTAGGGGAAGTAGAAACAGTTCTACTAAATAAAACACTAACTTTTATAAAGAAAAAAGTTAATACAGTATAAATATGTAATTACAAATGCTCATATTCTAATACCTTTGCAACTTACTTCCTTATACCAACAATATTAAATCATTTATTTAATCTTTTTAAATGAACACTTCACACTCCAGGGTGTACACATAAGTGTATAATGACCCATCACAAATAATTTATTTGATGCATTTTACTTATTATTTTCACTGATATTATTTTGGTGTAGCCAAAACAGAGAGGAATATATTTTGTTGTACCTCAAGCTATATGTTTTCAATTTAGCAATTATTATATATAATTACTGTGCATGCATGGATATGCCTACCACCTTTGCAGGTACATTAGTGTATCTTCTCAGACACGCATACAGATCCTTGTGCCACTCAGTAAAATCAATTTGGTTTGCAACAAATGAGTCTGTTCACTTAATCTACTATGATAATGAATTGGATTTAGTCTCAGGAAAGTGCAAGAATGTTCTGAGATCCCATTTTATTCTATAGCTCTTAGACCTGGACAGAATTTAGTCAATTCCCTGAGGTGCTTCCTTGACTTCAGTTTTTGCTTCTACCATCACAACTGTGTGACTTTGTGTAGGTTGTCCCCTTTTTTTTGCTACAACTGTTCAATAATTTACAAAACGGCAAATGTGAAGTAATGCCAGAGCAAGTAGAAAAGCAGATTTAATGGAGAGAGAGAAAAAGAGTAGCATTATGCTCGAGAGAAATAAGCAGGCCTACTAAAATATTTAATACACTTCTTTAAAGTTATTTTCCTCTTCTTGTCTTGTTGGGCCATGAAATATATTACACATGTGCAAGACAAGATTGGATCAGGAGTGTCAGAAGTCAGATATAAAATCAATTCTACTGCAGGACACGCTTAAACTATGCAGAGCTGTGAAAGTACTTAAATTTAATAGCATAATGCAGACAAATACAAATTAACTAAACTAAAACAAATATCATTTCATAAAATTTTTCTTGAGGTCTTTAAGATCTGTCCAGCATATATTAACCCAAAAAACCCCCCCAAAAAAACAAATAAAAAACAATGCTATTAAATGTTTAGGTGCAGTGGATAGCTCCAGGTTTTGATCCTGATCTTGGGTTATTGTTTGTGTGATGTTTTGCATTCTCTCTTTTCTCAGGGTTCTCTTGTTTCCACCTACCTCATATTGTCAGAATCTTCCGGGCACACAGCCCGCACTTCCTGGTCGGCAACCATCTTGCCATTTTTCCTGCGCCTCCCGGTATTTAAGAACACACAAGACTTCAGCTCGGAGCCAGATTATTTTACCGGCTCCCTAGCCCATGAGAATATTCTTGCCACAATGCCTGCTCTGGTTCCTAAACCTGATGCTGATCATGACCTTGTTCCTGACCCCTTTGTTTTTGCCTTTGCCCCATTACCCATTCTGCTGGCTCTATTGTTTGCCTGTGCCCCATCAAAGCCTTTATTTTTCTCTGTATCTTACTCCCTGTCGCATCCTGCATTTGGGTCCTCTTAGTCTTCAGTCACCATGTCTGACAGAATAATCTGGGCAAAGAGGGACCCAGCAGATGTATTACAGCAGTGGGCTTGCTCTGTCACAGACTGGCAATTCAGGGACCCAACCGAGACGATCGTTATTTTTAAGCTCAGCCTTAATGCCTGACTGGGAACGTTGCCCCGCTTTTCCGACCTGCCAAGATCACCTCTATGCCTGTCTGCCCTGCCGAGCATGCCCCCAAGCCTGTCCAGAGTCCCGCAGAGGGCGTCGCTCCACCTCAGACCACCGAAGAGGGTGTTGCTCTGCGTCAGACCGCCGCAGAGGGCGTCGCTCCACCTCAGACCGCCTGCAGAGGCCATCACATCGGCTAGAAAGTGCTTGGGGCATCCACTTGGAGGCTTGCTCCACACTTTATTTGGCCTTTCCTGACCACCAAGGCGTTCCACCGGAGGCAGTTCACCTCAAGTCCCGCTGTGTCTGCCGCTGGCACCCGACTTTCCTTGTGCCCCAGGATTTTCGTGCCTGTCAAATATTTGCCTATCCCCTATTAAAGCCTGTATTTTTCTTACTCTTACTCCCTCTCGCATCCTGAATTTGGGTCCTCTCAGTGTTAGGGTTAGGGTAATGTTTGCACCTATATACATTTAAAAATATATATTTATACTATTAGATACTATTATATATATATATATATATATATAATAATGAAATAAACCTATTTGTGAATCTAAACAAAATAAGGCCAGGACATTTGGAGAAAAATCTGCATACAGTAAGAGACTTTTTTTAATGAGTTTACAGTCAGCAGCTGCATGGCTGTTTAAAAATTCATGGGATTAAGAACAAATGGGCAGCAGTAACATCAATAATGCCTGACTGAGTATGCCAGTGCCAGGGCAGCAAAATGACATTCGACAGTTTCCAGCACTGATGCAAAGGCATTCACAGTAACCTCTGAATGCTGTACCTGACACTCACTGCCCTTCGAGCGTCTCTTCCAGCTCTTTTTTGATGACTTTTTACTTTTTACTTTGGCTGTTTATTTATACATTTACATTTGCGGCATTTAGCAGACGCCCTTATCCAGAGCGACGTACAAAAGTGCTTTAAATCTCTAGTAGTGATATACCTTATATATAGTCTTATACCTGTAATACCCTGCCATATTCTGGATTTTTTTCTATGTATTAGTGTGCTACATAGAGCACATGGAAAATAGCAGATGTCTCAGAGTGTTTGCACAGTTTTATAACCTTCTAGATAAAGACAGCACAGTTCTGTTCAATAACTGTCATGGCAGTCTCTTCAATCAAAAATTCATTCACTGCACACTGATGGGATCAGATTCTGAGGTTATCATTCCTGGATACAGTGGCAAAGAGACTTAATAACCATAAATGTCACCAACATTCGTATTTACTGAAGTATGCAAATTACATCAAATATATGATCTGTTGAATGTCTTACTAGTTATGAACTAAATGCTATGAGTGGGGGGGGGGGGGGGGGGGAAAAGGGGGGGGGGGGGGATGACACAAAGCTGCTAACACATCACCCAGTAACATGAAGACCTACTGTAGAAGAGGATTTATTAATAGTGAATTATTTAACAGCTTCTTCTGTCTTAGAGTAAATGTTGTGCAAGTTATTAACTATTGGTGAGGAAGAAATGCTGCAGAGGGACAATTACAAAGAGAGACAGATGAGAACAGAACATGACTGCACATTAATTATCCCATGGGACGACCTGAGTGAGCATGATAAGAGAAGACAACCACAAGCTCTTCACTTAGCCACTGATAATTAATTCCATGAAAAGGTGAAATTCTATTATAGCCATAGCAGAACAACAAGTGCGATAATGGTGCAATATGTTTTCATAGAATTTTTAGGAGAAATAAATGCATCAAACATTGCAATATCATACCTTGAGATTATTGTTTTGTTGTAGTATAACTTTTCTGAATCAATCTGCACCAATTAAATGTTTTAATTTGTAAAGCTTCTAAAAGTAGAGACGTTATCAATTTGGAGAGATGATTGCAGACATTGTTGTAGTGCACTCTTAGTTTCAATCCCGGATAAATTAAGAGGCTTGCTTTAGGAAGGGCATCCAGTGTAAAACATGCAAAATCAAATATGCGGATCACGGACCAGAATTTCATACCGGATCAGTTGAGGCCCGGGTTACCAACGACCGCCACAGGAATTGTTAGCCAACAGACCCAAAGATTTAGAGCTATTAATTAGGGTAACGAAAATAGACAGGATTAGAAATGAGTTTATTAGAGGGACAGCACATGTTAGATGTTTTGGAGACAAAGTAAGGGAGGTGTGATTTGATGGTTTAGACATGTGCAGAGGACTGACATGGGGTATATCGGTAGGAAAATTCTGAGGATGGAGCCGACAGGAAAGAGGAAGTTTATGGATGTGGTGAGGGAAAACATGCAGGTTGTTGGTTTGAAAGAGGCAGATGTAGAGGACAGGGGGTATGGAGACTGATGATCCTCTCTGGTGACCTCTAATGGGAGCAGCCGAAAGAAGAAGAAGAAGAAGAAGAGGAAGGAGAAGAAGAAGAAGAAGAAGAAGAAGTGCAGACATTGTTATATATAGGAAAAACATCATAGTGCAGTGTTATTTCATTATAGTGGGGACATGTTACATTTTAGTAGAGACATGTTATTATATCAAAGCAGACTTGTATATTGTAATTGTCTATTGGAGGAATGTTACTATATCATAGTGGAGACATTGTAGAATGGCATAACTAAGACATGCCTTAAAAGAGGAACTTGAGAATTCTCATTTTCACCCACACCCTGACAATTCTTCCTTGCTGTATATCGATTTCTATTTTCTCAGTCTACGCTCTCAAATGTCCAATCACCAGACTGCTCCTTCCTCAGATTACAGCAATCCTAAAACTGTAGGTGAATGCAATCGAAGTGTAAAAGGCAGAATTAGTCTCACTATGGATTGACAAAAATAACCCTAATAGTATTCTTTGTTACACTTTTGCTATGAACAGCTCAAGTGGTGTTTACCTAGTGTCTTTGCAATGACAGGTCTGTATGTTTGGCAAGTTTTCTGTATGCCCTGGTTCTTATGTTGAGTTCCTAGTATTTGGCCTTGTGCTGAGATTATAAATCACACCATTATTGCACTGTTTTATTTTGTAGCTTGTAACAATGGCAATTTTCAAATGATTTCAAGCCACACTAAACATAACAAGGTCAGTTTGGTGAATGCTGCACATTTCCAAAATTTTAAACCAAGATCATTTCTGGTTATTAAAAAAATAAGTTGACATCTTTTTTACCAATGCAATTTCTTTTGCTTCTGTCACATTTAAAGCTATTTAAGAAAGAATTTGTTGTGACAGCAGAATAGGGATTGCCTATTTCATTTCTCATTTTTTTTCTTTATTAATACCACACAAACACAGACACACATGGACATGCACACATACGCACAACTGAGCACTGTGCAAAAGTTTTAGGCACTTGTGACAAAATGCTGTAAAGTAAGAATGCTTTTTAAATTTTTTTCAAAATTAATTAACAAATTGGAAAGTAAATTAACAGAAGGGACATCCAAATCAAACCAATATTTGGTGTGACCACCCTTTGCTTGTAAAAGCACAACAATTCTTTTACGTTCACTTGCACACAGTTTTTGAAGAAAATTGACAGGTAGTTTGTTAGAGAACTAACCACAGATCTTCTGTGAATTTAGGCTGCATCAAATCCTTCTGTCTCTTCATTTAATCCCAGACAGACTTGATGATTTTGAGATCAGATGCTCTGTAAAGGCAAAAACTATAACTTCCAGGAGTGCTTTTTCTTCTCTACACTAAGCATAGTTCTTAATTATTTTGGCTGTATGTTTGGGGTCATTGTCTTGTTGCAGAATATATTTTACTTGTGCCTAATCTTTTATGTAAGACCTATCAAGTCCACAGGGTAATAGGCAATGCACTGATGCTTACTTTTACATAAACAAGGTTAATGTGTAAATAATTTATTTATTTACTTATTTAATAATTAAATTAATTTATCTTCAGTAATCATTTTATCCTGAATAGGGTCACAGTGGATCTGGAGCCTATGCCAGGAACTTTGGGAGTGTGGCAGCGAGAGAACATTCCCACAGAGAGAACATCTGAAACTTGAGTTTAGGATCGAGCCAGGATGTAATGCTACCTGCTGCACTTTATTTAAACTAGCTATTTGACTGAACCATTTTGTTTAAAATGAAGATGATGGCATGTTTTTGTATGAATGTGTGTGTTCTTGTTTGTGCACGGTAAACATTGCAAATATTATCCCTGTAACACCTTACTATTTTCTATTAACAAGCATGCTTTCATGACCTGGCTAAGTGTGCACTTCACTTTTCCCAGGTTTTATTAATTAATTAAAACTTTTTTTGTATTGCACTGTGTAATCCTAAATGAAAGCCTAATAAAAAATAAGTAGTAGTTGCGTTGGATTTAGTCAAATGCAACTTTTTTCTTTTTGAATATACAGTGTCTCACAAAAGTAAGTTCATCCCTTACATTTCAGCAACCATTTTAGCATGTCTTCTTAAGCAACAATGCTACAGCAATGAAACTTGGGATATTTTAGAGTAGTCAATGTGCAGTTTGTATAGCAGCACAGATTTACTGTCCTTAAAAAAAATAACTCAGCATGCAGCAATTATTGTCAAAACTGCTGGCAACAAAAGTGAATACACCCTAAATCAGGGGTGTCCAATCTTTTCATGAAAGCTTGCACCCACACCGGCCCTTTCTGGAAAAGATTGGACACCCCTGTTCAAGTGATAACACCTGTATGTTGTGTAACCATGCAATGCCACATTTCCTATTCATAATGTTCATGTTTTTGTCTGCTTGACAGGTTAATACACATTTGAGCATCTCGTATAAGAGCAGTTAGAATTTGGTGCTTTGTGTACAATTCTCTCATACATACCACTGGATGTTCAACATGGCACTTCATGGCAAATACCTCTCTGAGGATTTGGGAATTAAAATTGTTGCTCTCCGCAAAGATGGCCTAGTCTATAAGAAGATCGGTAACACCCTGAAACTGAGCTACAGTCAGTGGCCATGGTCATATAAAGGTTTTCCAAGACAGGTTCAACTCGAAACATGCCTCGCAAGTCGATTAAAGAAATTAATGCTCGTGCTGTGCATCAGGTTCAGAAGCTGCTTCAAAAAACAGATGCATGCTTGAAGCCAGCTTTACTTTAAAGGTTGCAGAAGTGGAAGTCCCGCTTGTCAGTGCTCAGCTCATATGCCGCCACTGCAACAAATCGGTTTGCATGGCCATTATCCCAAATGGAAGCCTCTTCTGAAGCTGGCTCACAAGAAAACCTGCAAACTGAAGACAACTTGTCCAAGGTATCCTCTGATCTGATGAGACTAAGATATAGTTTGGCTCAGATGGTGTCCAACAGGTATGGTGACACACTGGTAAGGAGCACCATGAAATTGTGTCTTGTTTACAGTCAACCATGGTGGTGATAGCATCATGGTACTGGAGAGCTATGGTTCATTGATATAGACATGGTTCCAAACCTGTGGGACATCCTCAAGCGTAAGATGGAGAAGTGACACGTGTGCAACATCCAGCAGCTCCCGTGATGTCATTATGGAGTGGAAGAGGACCCCAGCAACAACCTGTGCAGCAATGGTGAATTTTCTTTGCCCCGGCGGTCAAAGGCAGTGCTAGATGAGAGTGGTACTCACACAAAATATTGAATCTTTGGACCCAGTATTGTACTCAGTTTGGTTGCCATCTATTTTGACAGTAATGGTTAGGTGAGTTATATGAGGACAATAAATGGTTGCTGAAATGTGAGGGGTGTACTCACGTTTGTTAAATACTATTAAATGTTTTACTGAATTACTCATTTTAATAAAAAAATTTTACTTGTATTTTCATCATCACTAGCACCACAAGCACGCTGACACTTTGGCTTATATTACAGTGAATTGCCTAAAATGTGACTGGAGAAGAAATAGAATTAGTGAAAAGATGTAAATTAATTTTTATAAACCAAAAATAAATTGTAATGTGCTATTGTAATTAATTTGGTGCAGACTACGTGTGCTGAACTTGAGCTAAAATAATACCACTGGACAGAATCATATTAATTTCAGCCTTCATGATTTGTGGTAGACAGTTAAATAATTTGCTGTCCCTTGAAGTAATGGACCTTCACTAATTTCAGTGAAAACAAAAGAAAATGGATGAGTATTTATGCACTTAGTAGACAACACATTAAGCATCGGAATCAAGTGAAAGTGACTCTGAAAAGTCAAGCAACCGTTGATTTTATTCAAGCGTATTAAAACAATTCTCAAAACTTATTGTTGACAAAGACTTAATAAGAAATTCAGCAGAAATGTAAGGGATTGAGTAGATTGAGTAAGATTGCTTGAATTATTTCATTAGGCAATGATTTTACACCTGTCAAAAGATGGTAAAGTTTCACCCTTGGCACTTTCCTGGGATAGATTTTAATGTCAGAATCAGCCAAGCTTTTATAGTATGTAAAAAAAAAAGTTTTTGGGCAAAAGAATGCCATCAATTTCTCAAGTCTCTCACAGTCTCCCTCCCATTTCCTCATAATGATCTCATTTAGCAAGCGGCACTTCAAACCAAGTCCCTATCCAATGAAGAAACAACCGATGCGTGAACCCTTTTGTATTTGAAGACACACTGATTTGTCTCTCCGAAGGATGTGAGGGTTGTCAGTGCCTCTTATATTTCCAGCTCCATTTCTCCCTCTGGGTGTCCTTTCACTTGTCAGTTGGAAATATGGCAGACATCAGATAGCCATTAGGAACAACCACACAGCCAGGTCACACAGTGCTAATTATGAGATGAAGTCATTGTGAATAGGACATGTGTCTAGGGACTGCAGGTTGGGTTTTCTGGATTCTTTTTAGACAAATTAGTTAAATGGTCCTATTACCACACCAAAGACGAATGCATTAAGAGTACTTTAACAGCATGATGCACATTATGATTAGAAGCTATTCTGAATCTAGAACAATGTGAAATGTATGACAGATCTTTTCTGGCATTTTCAACAGATAAAACAATGTATAAGAAACAAACGAAGAAACGAAACATGACTGAAGTAAAGCTATCTAATCAAGAGCTGCCTCCTTAGTCACAGGCAGAACTGGTGCACCTTGGATACACTGATTCAGCATTGGAGAGGAACCACATTAAAATCTTAAACTCAGTGACACATGACTCTTCGTCTGACATGTTAGACAGGTGCACACTGGGTGATTTATAATGGCATCATTTCTTGGGTCCCATGGAGCAAATATTGGCTGTTTATTTATTTCAGCTAAAGGCAAATAGGATCAAATTTAGGCTTGGTTGAATGTAACTTGCAAAAAATGCGAACACTAAAGACAAGGAGGTATTTTTCATTTCTGTTAGCCTTCAGATAACGCTGAAGATAAAGAGTGATAAATGTCTATTAATAAATATACGTATTCTCATGTATGCAGATCCTCTCTATTTCATTGATGAACAGGCTAATTGCATTTTCATAAATTTTTATCTGATTATTTACTCAATATGCTGACAAGATCTGTGACAAGATCTTGAAAACTGTATACAAAATTCTATTCGGCTCTCATTTATTAGCTGTAGGATTTGATTTTTGAATTAAAACACAAACCCACTTTCCATCTACTATACAACGCATATTATTTGTGACCTGTAGTTTGCACAGATTTTAAAAAGTCATACATTTCTCAATTACCACATCAGTACTTTAACATTAGTAGATTTTCAATAAAAGAGTCTTCTTAAGCCCTCTCTCATCAATGTCTCTACTGCTCAATATTTGCTCAAAGTGCTAAACTCTGTGTATCTGCTGCTGTATAACTGTGCTGAGGACAACAGTGAGAGAGCTACAGCAGTTTAGTCGACTGGAACAAGCAATTACAGCTCTGAGGGCATTGCTGGGCTTTCTCAGTCAAGCCCTGAAGATAGTACCTTTGCCAAAGAAAGGAGTAGACTGTGGATTATGCAGGATTGAATAAGGACGGACAAAAAGGAACAATCCGTGGGTCACTTTCTCCTATAAATATTTTAGCTTTAGTTTGCCTCTCATGTAAATGTCCTTTTCTTTTTAACTACCTAATATTGTAGTCTAGCCACTTCCTGCCAAAGCTGTACCTTATGTAGATAGGGCTGGTGCGTATTGTGAAAACTATTCACATTTGTCATCAAAAAGCTCTTCATTGGTTAATTGAGTAGTACATTTGTCACTGCAATACTACATTCCACTACATAATTGAGATAGGAACAGCTACATTAGGCATGCTGGAGCAAAAACAAACAAACAAAAACCAAAAAACTTCCTTAATGGAGATCTTTGGACATGGCAACCTACATTTGTAAATGTAAAAATATGTACGTTGTTATATGTTATATAATACCACTACTACTACTACTACTACTACTACTACTACTACTACTACTAATGATAATAATAATAATAATACAATAATAATAATAATAATAATAATAATAATAATAATAATAAATAATAATAATAATTAATCTACAATCATGATACATTCTTTTAAAAAAGTATGACAATTCCACAAAATTCAAATGTCTGAGCATTTAATAATCTTTTAATTCTAACCCTTAGATCACGCCTGACACAGTGATCGCTTCTGTATGGACCCTCACTCTGAGTGCACTTCTCTTTAAATATACATAGCTTGTTTGTTTGATGTATGTGAAGCGTTTGATATTACATGTACTTAAATAAATTGTTCCAGAGTGCTCTTCTCAGCTCTCTGCCACCATCACTGTTTCCAGCTTTTGGATTATTAAATAGATATGCAGTGATATTGGAGAATTGATTCATGGTGTGCTTGTAGCACCTGATTCGGCAGAACCCAATCTACTGTATATCTGCACATTAAAATGGAATAGTAATAATTCAGTACCTAAGATTTAGCTGTTTATCAAGCCATAAACATAATAAAAAAAAGTTAAATTATTTATAAAAATACATACATGTCAAATATTTTGGATTTTGGATTGGTCATGAACTTGGCACATGCTCTCAGATCCAGGAAAATGTCATGTCAACACTTTCAGACAAATAGGTATGTGGTTATTAACAGATGATGTCATGTATATATAATGGTGCTTGTGTTTGCATTTATAAACCTAGAGTTAAATAAGCAGACATTAACAGAATAATACAACATTGCTCTATTTATTGTACTGTACCTGGCTGACTGTATGTATGGATTCTTATTGCATGTCTCTTATTCATAGAAACTTTTCATCTAATCATTTAACCTAAAGACTCTTTGGGAACAGTGCCTTTTTATCAGCATTACATCAAATGCTTGTGTTTCCTTTGTACAGAATGAACTTTGCATTTTACACCTGATCTGTGTTTTTGCTCACTACTCCATTCAACTGCTTTAATGGCACTTATCAAAGAATAAGTATGTGCAATATACTGTACACTGTTTCCCAGCTGTAAGAATGGCCAAGACTGGCTGTAGTGCTCTGTTTTCTTTGTAATGAGCTCCATGAATACTAGAACCATATACATTTGTATTCATCATTCATCTAATGCATTACCTTAAATGGCTATGTTTCTAAAGTAGAAATCTGTAAAAAATACCTGTAAAAACTTGATTCACTGTGTGCAGTCAGTCATTAAGTTCTTTATACAGAGGGCTTATATTTATTAATGGTTTTATACAGAGTGTTAACATACATGTCCAAGGGGAACAACATTAATTATGCATCCAGCTCAGTCTCCTTTCACTAAATCTTTATTTGCGCTACAGTGCTACAGATATTTTAGTTTTACAGTCATTTTTGTCATGAGGCCAATTAGATTCTGATATATTTTCCATTCTTTTTTAAACAGACTGAAATAGAGATATACAGTGGGGCAAAAAAGTATTTATTCAGCCACCAATTGTGCAAGTTCTCCCACTTAAAAAGATGAGAGAGGGCTGTAATTTTCATCATAGGTACACTTCAACTATGAGAGACAAAATGAGAAAAAAATACAGAAAATCACATTGTCTGATTTTTAAAGAAGTTATTTGCAAATTATGGTGGAAAATAAGTATTTGGTCAATAACAAAAGTTCATCTCAATACTTTGTTATATACCCTTTGTTGGCAATGACAGAGATCAAACATTTTCTGTAAGTCTCCACAAGGTTTTTACACACTGTTGCTGGTAGTTCGGCCCAGTCCTCCATGCAGATCCTCTCTAGAGCAGATTTTCAACAACCTCCAATGATTTTCTATGGGGTTGAGATCTGGAGACTGACTAGGCCACTCCAGGACCTTGAAATGCTTCTTACAAAGCCACTCCTTCATTGCCTGGGTGGTGTGTTTAGGATCATAGTCATGCTGAAAGACCCAGCCATGTTTCATCTTTAATGCCCTTGCTGATGGAAGGAGGTTTTCACTCAAAATCTCACAATACATGGCCCCATTCATTCTTTCCTTTACACGGATCAGTTGTCCTGGTCCCTTCGCAGAAAAACAGCCCCTAAGCATGATGTTTCCACCCCATGCTTCAGTAGGTATGGTGTTGGAGTTGGATGCAACTCAGCATTCTTTCTCCTCCAAACACGACAAGTTGAGTTTTTACCAAAAAGTTCTATTTTGGTTTTATCTGACCATATGACATTCCCCTCTCTTCTGGATCATCCAAATGCTCTCATCAGACGGGCCCGGACATGTACTGGCTTAAACAGGGGGACACATCTGGCACTGCAGGATTTGAGTCCCTGGCGGCATAGTGTGTTACTGATGGTAGCCTTTGTTACTTTGGTCCTAGCTCTCTGCAGGTCATTTACTAGATCCCCCTGTGTAGGTTCTGGGATTTTTGCTCACCGTTCTTGTGATCATTTCGACCCCACAGAGTGAGATCCCCAGGAGCCCCAGTTTGAGGGAGATTATCAGTGGTCTTGTATGTCTTCCATTTTTAAATAATTGCTCCCACAATTGATTTCTTCGCACCAAGCTGCTTACCTATTGCAGATTCAGTCTTCCCAGCCTGGTGCAGGTCTACAATTTAGTTTCTAGTGTCTTTTGACAGCAATTTGGTCTTAGCTATAGTGGAGTTTGGAGTCTGAGTGTTTGAGGTTGTGGACAGGTGTCTTTTTTACTGATAACAAGTTCAAACAGGTGCCAATAATACAGGTAACAAGTGGAGGACAGAGGAGCCTCTTAAAGAAGTTAAAGGTCTGTGAGAGCCAGAAATCTTTTTTTTTTTTGGGGGGGGGGACGTTGGGGGCTCAAGCCCCTGCCCCTTTTGTCTAAAAGTGTAAAGTGCCCCTCTCTTATTAGTAGTATTATTATTATAAATAACAATACACTTCTTTAATATTTGGCAGTAACAATAATAATCAACACAACACACACACACACGCGGAGGTGAAGCGGAAGGCGGATTTACCTTTACAGCGCTTTGCAGCCGCATCTTAGCCTCGAGTCTTCAAAACAAAAGCAGCAGACAGGTAACGTGGAAAATGGACATTTATCCTACCAAAATGTTGTTGTAAACTTAGCAAATATGGTAGCACAGGACTTATGATTAATTATAATATAAGTATTACTTGATTGCTGCCACGTTTCTGACATTGACGTCTTTTTTTTTTTTTTTTTACTCAAGGCCATTAATAGGCACTAGCATAGTTTAGAATGTACTCATGTCATTAGCTCGAGGAAATGCATTTAGTGAAGTTAAATCTAATTCCACATCCAACTCTAATTTAAAACACATTTATATCTTTGATTTAATGATAGCTAACGCTTCATCCATGTAATACAAATAAAAAAATTTTAAGCTAGTAAGCTATTACTTATTTTACAGTCTAAACAATACTAAAGACATTTTTGTTAAATGAATAAATTACCCAAATTGATTATTCTTTCATTTAATCATCTATATGTTTCAATACTGTATGACTTTCTTCTGTTAAACATTTACAAGATTTGTTTTGTCCATATATTCAAAGCCAGTGGGGACCAAAATTGAGTCCCCATAAATTCCATTCATTATATGGCCATTTGCTTTTCATAGAGAGCTGCAGTTCAGATAAGGAAAGTATTGAAGAGATTCAAGGGAAAGCAGTTGAGACAAGTGGGAAAGATGAAGGAGATGTTAGAGCCAATGAGGAAGAAAGTGAGGAAATACAAGGAGACATTAGGCTCAGCGAGTAAGCTGACCCAGCTCATGTTGATCAGCTTAAAATACAGGTTAATAGCGACAACATACAGTTCTGCTGCTCTCTTGGGCCATGTCAGCCAGTAGCTGGCTTTCCAAAAAATCCACAAGGATGGTCTTTTCAGAGCCAGTGGTATGCTGGTAACAAATGACTGGAGTATTCTCTGAAAAAAGATGCCATGTACTGCTTCAGTTGTCATCTCTTTTTGACAGAAGACAAGGTTAAAGCCAGGACTGCATGGAGAACAAGTGGAGTTGTCAACTGGAAGAAGGCTGTTGAAAAGATCCATGAGCATTCAGCCACTGAAGCCCATATGATCAGTATGGTGAAGTGGGCCAACTATAGAAAAGGGCCTTCAGTTAAAGCTTTTAAAGCTCAGGCTGCAGAATGTGGGTTAGAAAGAAAGACAGAAGAACAGAGAAATCGATGGGTTACTTAACGTAATCCTGGGTTCTTTGATAACAGAGTGAGGTGTTTCACTATGGGAATCGATTTGGGCGTGACCAACTACGGAAGCTCTAATGACACCACGTCTGTCTTGACAGACAGGTCGACCTGAGATCAGGCTCCGCCCCACCTTTATCCCTCAGGTCGACCCCTTCTAACATCATTGCAGCAAGATTTCTTCCCGTCCCCGTGCAAGGAGGGAAGTGCTGGTGAAACACCTCACTCTGTTATCAAAGAACCCGGGATTACGTTAAGTAACCCATCGTTCTTTTTCTAACTTCGTTCGGTGTTTCACTATGGGAAATATAGATCGCTCCCGGATTGCACAGGTCAATCACATAGGCTCAGAACGCCTGGCACTCAGCACTGCATGTGCCAAGGATGACTCAGACACATCTAGTCTATAAAACCGCACAAAGGTGTGTGGCGTGGCCCAGCCAGCTGCCGCACAAATATCCTGAACAGAAACACCCTTAAGCAGGGCCCATGATGTCGCCATCCCTCTAGTAGAGTGGGCCCTCAGACCCACGGGAGCCTGAGAACCACAGCATTCATACGCTATAGATATAGCCTCCACAATCCAGCGGGACAGCCGCTGACTCGACAACGGCTTCCCTTTGTGAGGGGTAGCCCAAGACACAAACAGCTGGTCCGATTTTCTGAAACCCGCTGTCCTCTTGACATACGTATGGAGGGCCTGCACCGGGCACAAGGAACTCAAGCCATCCTCCTCCTGAGGTGGGTGAAAAGCCGAAAGTTCTGTAACGGGACATCTATGAGAAGAATCCACCACTTTAGGCACGAACGCCGGGTTCGCCCCTGGGCTCACTGTAGACAGGACAGACTGACAGACAGGGCTTGCAGCTCGCTCACACGCTTAGCAGTCACTAGAGCCACAAGCAGCACCGTCTTAAGAGAAAGAATTTTCAGCCCTACGCAATCCACCGGCTCGAAGGGGTGATGAGAAAGGGCTTCCAAAACCAAGAACAGGTCCCACTGAGGCACTAACCGCCGAGACACCAGCCTCATACGGCGTGCACCTTTCATAAACCGGCTAATCAAAGGGTGCCGACCCGCAGGTTCGTTATTAAACCCGACGTGACACGCAGAAATAGCCGCCAGATACACTTTCAAAGTAAAAAAAGCTTTCCCTTCATCCAGCAAATTCTGGAGAAAGCACAAAATGTCTCCCACAGAACACTGGAAAGAGACAATGTGACTGCGGCCACACCACTCCTCAAAAACTTGCCCTTTATTGTCATAAAGCGTGCGAGTAGACGAGGCCCTTGCACTCTGGATAGTGTGTATAACCGATTGTGGCAAACCAGCCACACTCAAGTTCCACCTCTCACGGGCCAGGCCCAGAGAGCAGTTCTGTCCGGGCGCGGATGATAAATCTCCCCGCCCGCCTGGAGCCCAACGTGGAGCTATCAGAATCAGTGACAAGCTAAGTTCTCTGACCCTGGCCAGGGTGGGGGAAATCAAGCTCAGTGGAGGGAACGTGGAGAGAAGAACGTTTGGCCACGGGTGGGCTAACGCATCCACACCCAATGGTGCATCTTCGTCCCTTAGAGAAAAGAACAGAGGACACTGTTCTCGCAAGGCGTAGAGATCTACGGCGGCCCGGCCGTATCTCTGCCATATCTGCTCCACCACCAGGGTGTGCAGTTTCCATTCCCCATACAGGGGGTTTCCCCTGGACAATAGATCTGCACCCCTGTTCCATATGCCTGGAACATGAGTTGCTCTGATGGACAAAAACCTTGTGTCGCACCACATTATCAGTTTCCTCGCCAACTGATGCAGCTGGAGGGAGCACACACCTCCCTGCCGGTTGATGTACGCGACCACTGTGGAATTGTCTGCCCACAACTGCACGACCTATCTCTGAAAATATCTCATCATGAGAAGTCCCAGACACACCACAGAAATCACTGAGGCCATTAAACCCAGCATTCGTAGGCACACTCGGAACGGGACTATAGTCCCCGCCCGAAAACGGGAGCGACACTGAATGAGAGATGCGACTCTTCTCTCTGTCAGCATGACTTGATAAGAGAGGGAATTTATACTGAGTCCCAGATATTCCGCGCACTGCGCGGGACACAAGCGGCTCTTTTCCCTGTTTATTTTGAAACCCAAGCTGCAGAGATGAGTGTCTACGCTCTCCGCATCTCTGACCGCTTGCTCTCTTGACGAGGAGCATATCAGATAATCGTCTATATAAGACAAAATCTGAATCCCGCTATTTCTCAACGGCAAAAGAGCCGCCTTCACACACTTGCTGAAAGTTTTCGGAGCGAGAGACAGTCCGAACGGAATGGTTTGAAACTTGTAGGCAGTGCTTCTGTGCGCAAACCTGAAATATTTTCTGTGTGACGGGTAAACGTCTATGTGAAAATACGGGTCTGACAGATGTCAACATTCTAACTGAATATTTTCTCAGGCGTTTGTTTAACACACGCAAATCCAAGATTGGATGGAGAGATGTGCTCCCTCTTGTTGGGATTACAAAGTACCGGGAGTAAAAACCCTGACGGCTTTCCGCCCCCGGAACAACTCTGATTGCCCTTTTGCCCAAAAGAGAGACACCGTTGAATCTGGGTGGTTTTATTGCGAATTGAAGCGTGTAAAACCCACGAAGGAACCGCGCATGCGTGCCAATTGACGAGGTGCGCAGAAAGGGAACCTGCGCGTACACAACTCTGGTCGCGCATTGATGACGTCACAACTGTCGCCGCGCAGGGCTTCGCTGACAGAGCGAGCGCGCCCTCCAGTGGTAAAACTAGGGGGGTGCACGCCAGAATCTCGGGATTTTCGCACACCATTGCCCTCGGCTGATCGCCTGGATGTGAAAGTACCACATTTATTGTGTTTTGTATTTTTGAACACATCGCCCTCAGCCCGTGGCTTGGATGCGATGATGTAATCTTTATTGAGCAATCGTCTGAGCTGACGGGCGAGAGAACAAATGTCGGGAGTGCTTGGTGACACTGACCATCTTCCCTTAAGCCTTAAGCCTTGTTGGAATAGGAATAGCTCGCCTCGACACGGACGCTATTCCGTGATGTCGCTCAGCACGATTCCGTACGACTGACCTCGCGTTCGGTGGCGGAATCCAATGACAGCCCGCACGATGAACAGTTAAGCAAAACCAGCCGAGAACTGGAAGTGCTGAGAGAGCTAAGTGTAGTCCCTCACAGGAAAAAAGCACGAATGATGTTCGAAGGGGTCGACCTGTCTGTCAAGATTGACGTGGTGTCATTAGAGCTTCCGTAGTTGGTCACGCCCAAAGCAATTCCCATAGTGAAACACCGAGCGAAGTTAGAAAAAGAACCTGTTTCGCTTAATAGACATCACAGTATATTTGGCAAGACAAGGACTGGCATTTAGGGGACATGACGCAAGCAGCACCAGTTCTAACAGAGGAAACTCTGTCCCAATCCCAAAAGAAGAAGGCACAGGTGACACTTTTATCCAACAGGACCCAAAATGACCTGATACGATCTCTTGGAACACAAGAAAGAAATTTCATTCTGAAAGAGATTAATGAGGCCAAGATATTTTCAATTCTTCTGGATGAAACTACAGATGTGTCACACTCCGAGCAAGTATCCTTTGTGGTCAGGTTCATCCATGACATGGAAATAAAGGAGCGTTTCATCCAAGTGTAAGGTTAAATGGGAATTAAAACAGCTGAGTGACACACGCTGAGCCTGTCGTGAAAATGCATTAAAAGCACTGCAAAAAGCCTTTTCTGCACTTATACAGCTGTTGAGAAAAATCTCAGACAGCATTCGACCAGATCCAGCTGCAGGTGATGCTCTAATGTTGTTTTGCAGCATAAATTTTGAGTTTATGCTTTGTTTAAAGGTGGCCAACTCAGTGTTTCAGGAGACTGTTGCCTCAGCTGCTCTTCAGCATAAAGATGTATATTTAGCAGTGTTATACACATTGGTGGAAGGAGTGCTAGAAAAGCTTCAAGAACTGAGGACAGAAAGTGAAGTCAAGGTCGTTTTTGAAAAAGCAAAGGAGCGGGCTGAGGCTGCTGGAATTAAGTTTCCTGACAAAATACCTGGAAGGTATCAAGACCCAGAAAAATACCTGCAAGGTATAAGTACAGTTCCAAGTCAACAGGAGAAGACCATCACTCTGAGAATTTGGAGGAGTTCTACCGAACAAGGGTGTACTACACTTTTTTGTATACCATTAATCAAGAGATGCTCAGACGATTCAAAGGAAAGGATAATAGTTCAACTGGCATTATCCTCAAATGCCTACACAGTCTGACAGTAGCATCCAATTGGTCAAAAGGAGTAGAACCTGGAGATGCCTGACTTGTCATAACAGTTAGTAAGTTCTACGGGATTGAGGAAGAGAAGGTCTTAACAGAACTTAAAGTGTTTTATGCATCCTACTCCTTCACCAAAAGTAATGTCCAGGAAATGCTAACGTGCCTAAAAGACATTGAGATTGAGTCTATTTTCCCCTCTCTTTCTGAACTCCTAAAAATTTATGCAACATTGCCTGTCTCCACTTCTACAGTTGAGAGGTTATTTTCTAAGTTAAAACTTGTGAATTCCAGTCTTCGAAGTCTGTGTAATGAAGAGAGGCTTTCTGACCTGCAGCTCTCCATTGAGCGAGACATTCCAATTAATCGTGATGAAGTCATTCAAATATTTAAAAAGACAGCAAATGGACGAATGCTGATTTAAATACAGGTAATTTTATAAATAAGTTAGAATCTGTACAAAAATACATTTATGTTTATTAAAGTCATATTTTTGTCTTTTTTTTTAGTGCCCTTTTTGGTCCTTCCACCCCTGCCCCACTGCAGGTCTGTGCACGCCACTGTTTTCCACCATCATTTGCAAATAAATTCTTTAAAAATCAGACAATGTGATTTTTTGGATTTCTCATTTTGTCTCTTATAGTTGACATGTACCTATGAAAATTACAGGCCTCTCTCATCTTTTAAAGTGGGAGAACTTGCACAACTGGGGGCTGATTAAATACTTTTTTGCCCCACTGTAACAAAGGGGTGTGAACTGTATAATTATAAAGTTTGACAGGAGGCCAATATAAACACAGAGAGAAGCATGTCATACTGAACCGCAGGCTTGCAAATAGGTTTTCTTAGATATATATATATATATATATAACACAATTTTGTTGTTGCAATTGCTTAAAAATATTTTTTTTCTATCATATTCTGGACATGATAAATGCAGACTCATTTATACCAGTAAGAAATAATGAAAATGATTATTGTACCTTAAGCCATTCAGTTCAGTTCAGCTGAAAATACAGATAAAGTCTATCCTGATGAAGGCGCCAGCTTTCCATTTCACACCAAGCTGCTATGATATCCTTCCTCCTAAAACCACATTAATGCAAAGTCATATCATTGATTTTTGCACCTTCCAGCACTCATACCTTTTATTGATTTTTCCATTGCCGCTTTTTTGCTTTTTTTTATCATGAGCACAGAAGAATGGCTTTGCATCTCTATTCCTGCTTGAGGAATTCAGAAATGTCCTTATTTCCTTTTGTAGACTTTTGCGCTACTAATACAGAAAGAAAATGATGGAAGGCACTTCTATTATGAAACAGCTTTATTCGTTCATTTAGAATTTGTCAGTGTCTTTTATTTCAATATCCAATTTCACTTATATGTAATAAAAAAAAAGCAACAAACAAAACAACCCCAGCTAATTAGTGTTCACCTTAAAATGCAAAGTTTGTTTTAAAAACAAGAAATCTTCTGTGTTATGTTGAAATGTATGTACTGTAAATAAGAACATAGTACAAGCCACAGAATGAAAAATTCTAAATGTATAATCCAAGTAACCGGGTAATTTTGTTTTCAGGTTCTAAAATCATTAATTTTGATGGTCTAGGAATATTTAAATGTATTCTATTCTGCATATGTTTATAGGTTTATTGAATAGACATGCTTTTGTCAAATATTGTTCATATTAACAGAAATTTTAACCTTCTAATGTTATGCTCCTCCTTAAAAATACAGGTCAGGGACAGGTTTAACCCACTAATTTCGTGAACATAAAGTAGTTACACAGAAAATAGTTATCTGCATTTAATTGAGACATAAGTAGCTATTAAAATATATACCAGATCATGACTGTTGAAAATGAAATGTACAGTCATGGGGGAAAAGAACTAACACCCTCCTTCAAATCAAGTTTTTTATTTATCAGAGCCTTAACTGTTCTGTAGTCCTTATGTATATATATTTATAGAAGTTCTATTATTCAACCTGCAGTCTCGATCCCTTTCCTACAGGTTTCCTCTAACAGATAATTCCAGAGGTAATTGAACCTGTTTTAAAAATAATAAACTCTTCCATTAGCACTGGTTATGTACCTACATCATTCAAACTAGCAGTTATCAAATAAAATAAAATAAAATGATATAAAAAAAAAAATAATTTAATTTGTCACATACACATACATTCAGAGTACGACATGCAGTGAAATGCTTTATACGACTGTCCAGCATGAGGGAATAGAATGGGAAGAAAAAAAAACAAAGAAAAAGGCATATAAATAAAGTATAAACTATGTAAAATATAAAATATATAAAGATATATATGAGGAAAAAGTGTATGTACAAGGTATGCTTATGACAGTAAACAGTAATCACATAAGGTTGTTGATGTGATTGTTCTTAAAGTGACCGTGTGCGGTGTGGTGTGGTAGAGAGTATAAAGTGCACTGTGTTGTGCAAGTCCACAGTTAAAGTGACAGTCCAGAGATTAAAGTGTAGTAGGGTGAAAAGGTAAATTTATGTGAAGAAAATGTGGCGATGGAGAGAGTGGACCAGTTTTTAGATCCTGGGTGTTTCCTGGTTCAAACTCTGAATGGCCTGCGGCAAGAAGCTCCTCCTCATTCTCTCTGTGTTCTCTTTCAGGGAGATGAAGCGTTTTCCTGAACGCAACAAAGAAAAGTGTCTATTGTTGGGATGGCTGAGGTCCTTCACAATCTTCCTGGCTCTGGTCTGGCCCCACGTGCTGTAGATGTCCTGCAGGTTAAGAAGCTCGGTGTGGATGTAACGTTCAGCTGAACCCTCTAATTTAACCCCATAATTATGAAACCTGACCTTGACCCATGTCAGCTGTCCAACTACAGGCCAATATCAAACCTCCCCTTTATATCCAAAATTTTTAAAAAGGTTGTAACACAGCAGGTATGCTCACATCTACTTAGGAATAACATTTTTGAAATGTATCAGTCAGGATCCAGGCCTCATCATAGCACAGAGTCAGCTCAAAGTGTCCTCTTTAATAAATAAAGATATTTAAATTGTGTATGTAGCCCACTTTTATCAGGAACTGTTGACATTTAAAGTTAGGTAGGGCATTTCAGCTGTGAGTCCCAAAATCTGTGTCGAAGGCTAAGAGGTTAAATTACCTGTTATTTGCCTATGTTTAGGGTTTTGTCTCTTTACTTGTTTTGCTCCAGCTTTGTGCAGCTTTGGACACTACTGATCATACTATACGGCTTGCTAGACTTGAAAACGTTGTTGGAATAAAGGAAACAGCTCTCTCCTGGCTTAGGTCTTATTTGACTGAACGGTATCAGTTTATTGATGTTAATGGTGAGTGTTCCACACTCTCTGAGGTAAAGTTTGGTGTTCCGCAAGGATCTGTCTTAGGCCCACTGCTTTTCTCTTTATATATGCTGCCTGTCAGGAATCCACCCGCCACGCCTCCTTCAGAGGCTGCCGTTGCCTCAGCATGCTTCCAAGCAAATCACGCACAGCTAAAGCACATTATCCACTCACTCCCTGCCTCTATATAAACGGCTCATTCACCAACACCCGCTGTCGGTTATTGCACGTTCATGCCAGTTAGCGCGTGCCCCTGTGCGTTGGTTGTATTACGGCTTTGCGTATGCTTAACCCCGCTACGTACCGCATCGACTCGGACTCCCTCCCCGTCTCTCTCTCTTCGCGTGGACCGCGTCTCTTTCCAGATGCACCCGGGATAGTGCTTCCCATAATCCACAGGCCTTGAACTGTCGTGGGCCGCGTTGTGTGCGCGCCCCCGGATTATCCTTATTTCTCGGACTCCGTTATCCGGATTCTCCCTGCGAGCGCAGGTATTTGGTTTGGCTCTGCCTTTGTTGTCAATAAAGTTTTGTTTGCCGTTACTCCGGCTTCCGCCTCCGTTTCCCGCATGACACTGCCTCTGTGTAAAATTATACATGAACATGGTATTCACATCCATTCCTAAGCTGATAATACATAGCTGTATATTTCAGCAAAGCCAGATAATATAGATCAGCTTAACAATGTTGAGAAGTGTGTAAAGGACATTGATGCAAGACAGTGAATGCTTAATATTTTCTTCTGCTTAACTTAGATAAGACGGAAGTACTTTTTCTAGGAACACATGCAGTTAGAAGCAAACTTTCCGATTACATAGCATCTTTGGATGGTGTTTCTGTTTCAGTGTGTACAGCAGTCAAAGACCTTGGTGTGATTATTGACCTTAGTCTTTCCTTTGAGGCTCATGTGAATAATATTACCAGGATCGCTTTCTTTCACCTTCACCAAAAACTAGTTCATGCTTTTGTTACATCTAGATTAGACTACTGTAATTCTTTACTGTCTGGTGTTCGAGTAAGTGCATAAATAAGCTTTAGTTAGTTCAGAATGCAGTAGCAAGAGTCCTCACTAGATCTAGAAAATATGACCACATTACCCCTGTTTTAATCAGTGTACACTGGCTCAAATGGTTTCTCATCAACGCCTTGGGTGTTTCCAGAGTAAGAACAGGAGCTTTGAGGATTGATTTGGACTGTAGTTTATGTCAACAGTCTGATACATTGACTCAGGACTACAGTTTGCTTCTGATTACCATCACTGTACCCCACAACATCATATATCCGCAATAAATGGACATTCGGTGAAAACCAGATGAAGATGGGTTCCCTCTTGAGTCTGGCCCCTCTCAAGGTTTCTTCCTTATGCCATTTTGGGGAGTTTTTCCTTGCCACAGTCGCCACCGGCTCGTTCATCAAAGACAAACTTACACTTATAAAGAACGTATTAATTTTTTATCACCACATCATCTGTTGTAAAGCTGCTTTGAGACAATGTTCATTGTTAAAAGCACTATACAAATAGAAATGAATTGAATTGAATTCAATATAAACAACAACAAAAACAACAACAACAACAACAACAATTAAACCAATGTTCATAAACCATGTAGGGAAAAATAAGTACATCCTTCATACTTCACAATTCTTAAAAGAGTAATTAGCAGCCAGCTGTAACTAATGAAATATTTGTATTATCATTATCAAGCAAACTTGTGTGTCCCATTAAGTAAACAGGTCAGATTTACATGCTTCATTGCTAATGTTGGCTCATCATTGCAAATGTTATGAAACAAACCTTGCTAGGTGTAATTCAGTCTAGAAATATATGTAAAATTATGCTTTCTGTTTCTAATTAGCACATTTATATCCTGGAGTCTAGCCATACAATGCATGATTTTGCAGAGAGCAGTCATGTATCATAATCAGAACACAGAATTCTGTTCTGGTAAAGGTTGTTTATATTTCACACAGCATTTCTTTTTGTTTTTGTGGGTTGTGGTTTGGATTATTTTTAAATATATATGTTGTTAAGACATAACCTTTTTAATAAAAATCAACGATATTACTCAAAGTAATGTAAATTATTGTATTTTGTATATGTTTACAATATTGTAGTCATTTATTTATATATTAGAGTTGTGTTGTATTCTTTGTAAAACATCAGTTTTGGAAGATTTTTTCTTTAGGATATTTTCTTGTTTGGTCCAATTTTAGAAAGAAAAGTAGTTTAATGAAGCTTGACTCATACTTGAGTGAAATGCAAAGCATCATAAAGCTTACAGTGTGGCAGTGTGTTGCTTTTATTCCTTATTTTAAATCACACTGATTGGCAATCCCAAATTTGTTTCAGATGCTTTCAGATTTTATTGTTTTTCTGCTCTGTTATGCAAGTGCATGGAATAAACAAAAATATTTGAATTATTTAGCAAGTGTATTTTCAATACATTAATGAACTGATTAATGAAACAAAAAAAATGTTGGTTTTATAAATTTCATAAATCCTAGCTGGTCAGGAATGTTATGCACAAAAAAGGGGAAATGGATACACAAGAACATTCTAACAGTAATAAATGCGGCAGCATTATTAATAGCAAAAGTCTCATAAGTGTTTTTCAATGTCTGATCCATCTTATTTTAATGCTTGTATACAGTAGTATTGAGTCACATTGGGTTAGGTGTGTGAATAATCCAGGCTAGCATTGGGAGCCAGCATGATGTTGAGCAGTTTGACTGCCTCAAGGAAGAAACTGCTGCAGAGTCTGGTAGCGGTGGTGGTGATGGTGAAACGGATGCTCTGGTATCTTCTGCCAGGTGAACATTTCATTGCAGTGACTTGCTTAAAGTCATAAACTAAGAAATACATACTGTCCTTATCCCAACCTGCCAATACAAACGTTAAGTCTAAATGGGTCGATATGGTTTCTGAACTTAAGGTATACTTCACCCTCTAAAGAAAATATTGTAAAATTTTATTTAATATTTTTGCCTGCTATTCTGAGCTAGGACAGAAGTGCATCTTATTCCTTAGTTATCAGACATAATAACAGCCTATTAGACCCGCATGTAGTTGTGTGGTATTCATACCTGACCAGCTTTAAATTAGTGCCAAAGTGATGTCACATTTGGGAAAAATCCACTTTGTTCCAGTCTCGCTTTCTTCTAGCACAATTTCACACACCCATACAAGCATCCTTCCCTCCCTCCAAAACCCAGCTTTGCATTTTCATTTTCAAATGCTAGTGGCCAACGGAGCAGGAGATGATACATCAATCATGCTCTGGCTAAGAGTAATCTTTGCCTTACCACATACCTGCCAGCCAATAGGATGACAGTTTGTTGACACCTAGTCTCTTGTGAGGTTTTGCCTCTGTAAACCCATCACACTGAACCACCCACCCGCAGGGTGACAAATCCCCCCTTCTGCAGAGACATGTAGACTGATAGCTGATATCCTCACTAGCCAGGAACCACTCTGGCTTCATCTCAGAAATGTGTCTAACGTTGAGAGAGCTCAGAAGGAACCTGACAGCTCAAAGCACTTGATCTCTTATGCGCTGTGCTTTATGGCTTAAAGCACAGCACTAAACGCCAATTTGCATATGTTTTTACATTGGTAAAAAAAAGTTGATTGTTTATAGGAACAATTACCTTATTATATTGCACATTTAAAAGAGTTAAAAGAGTTAAAAGATTATTTAAAGTGTCATGCTCATACACTAGGTTATGTACTTTTTTAGCTTTTTGTTTTAATGTCGTTTTCAGTCACTCAAATAAATGAATGTGTGTGAAAAATGCATTCCTCTAGCTTCCAACAGGAATTAAAAAAATATTGTGAATTAATTAATGATAGTGTTATGTCTTTTATACTTTATAATATCGCCATAAGCCAAGCCTCCTGTGAAATCTTACACATTAAAAAAATTTTAATGTTGCTTGTCAAAAATGTCATTCTAAAGCTCCCTCTAGTAAGCTGACAAAAAACACGAAGAATGAATCACATTAAGCATTCAAAACATATTCTTTGAATGAGTTCTTTATTAAACAAGCCTAAACCTGTGTTTATTTATCACATAACATTGTGTAACTAAGTTGTAAATTATAAGCAGTAGATTGCTAGGTGTTGTGTGAGTCTATTTGTATTTTAGGCTGGTTACTGTCTCCCACATTAGCTTTATATTTATAGGTGCTAATGATAGATTGTTATGGCTGTACCTGATGCAATATTAATTTCCGTGACTGTTGAGTTCATAAATGTGCTTTATCTGATAATGAATTCTTGGTTAAGAAAATAATTCTTGCTCATGTATATTAATGGTATAGCGGTGAAGTTGGTACTAATATTGCCTCACAGCTTAACATTCATTGGTTTGATTTAGAGCTCAGGATTACATAGAATACATTAAAAAATTCATAAAAAAATTTAAAAAGTGGATTCCTTACCCAGGATTGTACCTGAACCCCAAACAGAATTTAGAGGTTTCTGATGAGTATAGTTCTCTCTCTCTCTCTCTCTCTCTCTCTCTCTCTCTCTACATACATACATACATACATACATATATATATAGTGAGGAAAATAAGTATTTGAACACCCTGCTATTTTGCAAGTTCTCCCACTTACAAATCATGGAGGGGTCTGAAATGGTCATCATAGGTGCATGTCCACTGTGAGAGACATAATCTAAAAAAAATATATAGAAATCACAATATATGATTTTTAAACTATTTTTTTGTATGATACAGCTGCAAATAAATATTTGAACACCTGTCTATCAGCTAGAATTCTGACCTTCAAAGACCTGTTAGTCCGCCTTTAAAATGTCCACCTTCACTACATTTATTATCCTAAATTAGATGCACCTGTTTGAGGTCGTTAGCTGCATAAAGACACCTGTCCACCCCATACAATCAGTAAGAATCCAACTCTTAACATGGCCAAGACAAAAGAGCTGTCCCAAGACACTAGAGACAAAATTGTACACCTCCACATGGCTGGAAAGGGCTACGGGGAAATTGCCAAGCAGTTTGGTGAAAAAAGCTCCACTGTTGGAGCAATCATTAGAAAATGGAAGAAGCTAAACATGACTAACAATCTCCCTCAGACTGGGGCTCCATGCAAGATCTCACCTCGTGGGGTCTCAATGATCCTAAGTGTGACAGAATGAATGAGGTTCAGGTGGTGATTGACACTCCTGACTACCAATCAGTAGCGAGCAGGCACTATTTAGAGTGGGTTGGTTTGAGCCTGGCATGTGTCATGCCCGGATTCTCCCCTTTTGCGGTTGCTAAAGACTTTTCAGGTATGTGCTGCTAGTATGTAGCGTTGGCTTATAAGTTTTTCTTTGCTCATTGAACTAATGGCTCATTTGTGTATCCTTAGCCTGTCTTTTCAGTGTGTGTCCATTTTGGATGCTGCTTTGGATCTGTTTATTGCCCTCCCTGCAGGTATGAGGAAGTTGTTTAGCTCTAATGCGTGTCAGGTGGCGTGAGTAATGTGCAGTCTTTGAACTTCAGTTTAACAGCAGGTTATTTGAAGGCTGCGTATCCTGAGCGGTGAATTGATTCTCAGGAACTTATCTATCCGCGTTTTGTAAGTTGCTTCGATTTGTTAGGGGGAATTACAGCATGTAGTTGCGCAATTACTTTTTATTTATATCTTGTATCATTGTTTGTATTATAGGATCCTCCTTCTCTCCTGGTATATCTATTGGTATATCTCCGTGACTATAGCGTGAGAGGTCGACATAAAATCCATGACCTGTGGAGCTCCGTGGTGTACCAGATTGTGAAGGCACCTAAGGAAGAAGGTGTGGTGTATACAATTGCCACAGATCTAGGCAAGTTAAAGCACATGCACTGATCTTTGCTGAAACTTCAGATTGGCAGGAACTCTCCCCCCATGTTGCAGGACATTCCATTAGTGGAAACTGTGCGGCCTCGAGAAGAATTGGACGAGGGAGATTTTTGTTCTGGTACCTGAAACACCGCAGGTTAGTGGTAGGCAAGCACCTAGGAGTATGCTTCAGTCTGAACCTCAGGGTTCTGGTGAAGTCCAGGAATCAGAAGAAATCCCTGAGGTAAGATTGAATGAGCAGCCACTAATAAACCCTCCTTTACACTCTGCTTTGGTGGTGGAGAGTGTGGTGAGAAGGACTGGAAGGAGTACTGCTGGGCAGCACTCTAATGTACATCACCTCCCACGATCCTTGGGACCAGGTACAGTGTCTAGTATAGTGGATAGTACATCTGTGGTTTTATTCCGTCCTTGGGACTGAAAGTTAAGAGGGTGGGCTTTTGGGTTTAGTTCATCGTCGGGGCGACGATGCAGAAGCCGGGGGTGGATTGTGACAGAATGAATGAGGTTCAGGTGGTGATTGATACTCCTGACCACCAATCAGTAGCGAGCAGGCACTATTTAGAGTGGGTTGGTTTGAGCCTGGCATGTCACGCCCGGATCCTCCGCTTTTGCGGTTGCTAAAGACATTTCAGGTATGTGCTGCTAGTATGTAGCGTTGGCTAATAAGTTTTTCCTTGCTCATTGCACAAATGGCTCATTTGTGTATCCTTAGCCTGTCTTTTTATTGTGTGCCCCTTTTGGATGCTGCTTTGGATCTGTTTATTGCCCTCCCTGCAGGTATGAGGAAGTTGTTTAGCAATGTTTAGCTTTAACGCGTGTCAGGTGGCGTGAGTAATGTGCAGTTCTTGAACTTCAGTTTAACAGCAGGTTATTTGAAGGCTGCGTATCCTGAGCGGTGAATTGATTCTCAGGAAATTAGGGGGAATTACAGCATGTAGTTGCACAATTACTTGTGTAATTTATATCTTGTATCATTGTTTGTATTATAGGATTCTCCTTCTCTTCTTTTTCGTCATGGGTGATTATTGCTGCGATTCGACTTCTCCCTCGCTGCGCGCCGAGTGAACAACCTCGGCTTACAACTATTTAAAAGGTAAATTCTGCTGCTGCCATTTGGCTTCTGTGATTTGTTTTAACCGGTATTGTCTGGTCTACTGTGGGGTCGAGCAACGTGCAAGTATCTGGGCTGGCTTGAAGGCGACGTGGCCGCTCCTTTTGGGTTTTGCTTCCCTCAACCTTTTAATCAAGTTCTTCATTGGTTTTTGTTTAAGCGGTGTATATGGTGAATCATATTGTGCTTGGTGACTATCCATCATATTACGGTGGAATTGTGACCTTAATTCGCTGTTTCCTTCCTTTCTGTCTGAGATTTATTTTGCTTTTGGTTTCTTTCAGGAGCTGGGGTCCCACGGGTGAAGGGTCTTTGGTGGTGCTATTTCTACATTTGCTGTACGACACTTTTGACGTGTATGAGTGGGTGTTTTGAGTTCACGGTGAGGTGTGTGTGGAAGTGTGCTTTTTGATAATTAGTGCTGATCACTCCGGTGGGTAACTCCAGCCCTGTATGCAATGATTTTATGTTGTTTTGTTCATTTGGAAGTTGTGTAAATGTATTGTTTAATATTTTGTGTCCGATTGTTTATTTTTTGTTATTTGTGTAATTGTCACCGGACCATATTCACCAGCGAGAACATTTTCATTTTCTGTTTTATATTTTAAAGCTAAGTTTTCAATAAACTTTGTATTGTTTTATACAATGCCCACGTTTCCTGCCTACACTCAATAATAAGGGAATCGAACTTGTGTGACCTAATAAACTCTGGGGTTTACTTCTATTTCCTGGGTATAACCCTCCCAGGTGGCGTATTCGACTTGGTTAGTATATAAAGTTGAGCTTGGGTGTGACGAGCCCTTTGGCTCTCCCTCCCTGCACCATCCGCACCTCTCGCGCCACATAAGGAAGGTGAGAAATCAGCCCAGAACTACACGGGAGGAGCTGGTCAATGACCTGAAAAGTGCTGGGACCACCGTTTCCAAGGTTACTCTTGGTAATACACTAAGACGTCATGGTTTAAAATCATGCCTGGCACGGCAGGTTCCCCTGCTTAAACCAGCACATGTCCAGGCACATCTCAAGTTTGCCAATGACCATTTGGATGATCCAGAGGAGTCATGGGAGAAAGTCATGTGGTCAGATGAGACCAAAATAGAACTTTTGGGTCATAAATCCACTAAACATGTTTGGAGGAAGAAGAATGATGAGTACCATCCCAAGAACACCATCCCTACTGTGAAGCATGGGGGTGGTAGCATCATGCTTTGGGGGTGTATTTCTGCACATGGGACTGCACTGTATTAAGGAGAGGATGACTGGGGCTATGTATTGCGAGATTTTGGGGAACAACCTCCTTCCCTCAGTTAGAGCATTAAAGATGGGTCGAGGCTGGGTTTTCCAACATGACAATGACCTGAAGCACAAAGCAAGGATAACCAAGGAGTGGCTCTGTTAGAAGCATATCAAGGTTTTGGCGTGGTCTAGCCAGTCTCCAGACCTAAACCCAATAGAGAATCTTTGGAGGGAGCTCAAACGCCGTGTTTCTCAGCGACAGGCCGGAAACCTGACTGATCTTAAGAAGATCTGTGTGGAGGAGTGGGCCAAAATCCCTCCTGCAGTGTGTGCAAACCTGGTAAAAAACTTCAGGACACATTTGACCTCTGTCATTGCAAACAAAGGCTACTGTACCAAATATTAACATTGACTTTCTCAGGTGTTCAAATACTTATTTGCAGCTGTATCATACAAATAAATAGTTAAAAAAATCATACATTGTGATTTCTGGATTTTTTTAAGATTGTCTTTCACAGTGGACATGCACCTACGATGACAATTTCAGACCCCTCCATGATTTCTAAGTGGGAGAACTTGCAAAATAGCAGGGTGTTCAAATACTTATTTTCCTCAGTGTATATATTCCTAAGGTACCTGGGCCTTCAGTCGGACTTACCCCACTGAATCCACCTATTAATACCACCAATATAACACCTATAGATAGTGGTGGTATTAAGATGGTATTAATTTTCACAATTATAGAAACCATCAATAATTTACAAAAACGCAATACAACACGTAGCATTACAGAGAGAGAGAGGCATTTTGCATATGAAGGGTGAATACCGTTTTACTAAACCAAGCTCCAAACCTCTACACTACAACCATGACTGTGCCACCTACATCATTTGGAGCAGTTCAGAATCAATATTTGTCTAATAACATGACAAAAACACGAAAAATGTAATAAAATACAAAATACTCAGTAGAGATGCATAATTATAATTTATACCGCTCCTCTGAGGCTGTAAGCCAGTGGTACCGCTCGTATTCACTGGTCTGGAAGAGGAAAACAAACCATTCAAATCAATTTCTCTATTAAAGTCTATTCATGTATTCATGTGTGCAGAGCGCTACACACGTGTTTTACCAGTCAAACTTGGCTGTAACAGTTTCCCTCTGAACAACCAATCAAAGGACGGAAAAATGCTGACGCTATTCTGGGCCCGCTAGCTGGCCCTGTGAGGCTAATATGAAATCTAATTGGTTAAAGAAACAGACCCGTTGCTTATAGAGACTAAGGTGAAAAAGCTAGCCCCTAAAACTAACTTTAAAGGCTCTGGGCAGATTAGAGTGACATGGCAGCATATAGAGGCTGAATTCTGAATTGACAAAAAATCTAACATCCACATACACGTACTGGAAGCAGTGCACTACGTAATGAAGAGAATAAACTTTTGGGAAAAGAAATTATATAAAAAATATATATTTTATATATATATATATATAAAAAAAAACATATGTAATTCTTTTGAATAAGTATATCTTTTTACCTCAATTCTTTTTGTTTTATCTTTTGTTTTATTTTGTTCTTTATAACCAGTCCTGGACTTTAGGTGTACAAATAAACTTGAATTGTACATTGGCTTTCATCTTAAAATGCCCTTACAGCCCGATGAACTCTTCCATGTATGTGACTTCGTCATAGTTGTCATGTAATTATAAGAGGATTCAAACAAAAAATGTCTAATGTATTAAGTACATGCTGTTCTACATACCTCTAACTTGCAGAGTGACTCAATTAAAATGACTGATTCATATTAAAGGTTCTTGCATCCTCGGCATATGACATGCTGTGCTCTGTAGGGCTGATCAGCTGGATGTATCCTATTATTAAGCTGTCATGATTTCAGTTGGGGAAATTGCTGTGAAAAAAATAAATAAATGAAAGCAATCTCTGGTTCATCAGATAATTACTGTGTTCTTGGGGCATGGTGCAAGAATGCCTTGGAGACTGGCTCTGTTTTAAAGCCTTACACCCTGAGACATTCTTCTCCACTTCACTTAAAGGATGCTTTGCTCTGTCAGTACATGACTTTTTCTACACTAAATACTATGTTGTAGTTCACTCCTGCTCAATTTAATGTTTGTATAATGCAACAAATCCATCTAAAGCAAAATCTATAGTCAATAGACAGATTAACAGTTTAGATCCCAAATTTTAATAGTGGACATTGTCAAGTCAGAAATTGTTATAATACATTAAACTCAGTTTCTACCACCACAAGTCACTATCAAACAATTTGCATATAAAACTATTTTTGCAACGTAATTCTAAAAACTTGACTTAAGCACTATCTAATGATATAATACTTTACTTTCAATGTGCATTCATCTTTCTGAATATGCTACTGTAAGGTTAAACTTGAGATAAGTGCATTCCATGTCTGTGTTGAAATAATACGGTGGTCATGAGGGGATTCTTTTAAAGTTAGGTCTGACATTAGAGAGAAAGCAATACTTTTAACTACGCCTCATGGTCTGAACACAGAGATAGATAAAATATCTGCATTGCTTTTTGTACCCATCACTTTCTTCTTGTTTGGGGGAAGATAATGAATTCCCCTATTGTTTTAGAGGTGGATTTCTGTTATTAGTTTCTTCCGATCTCTACCTCATACAGTAAAAGCTGAACATTCATCAAAATCCACAAACACAGCATTTATTTGTCTATGCTCTCTAGACAGGAGCAGGAAACAGAGTCAGGCAACATGTTTTATAATATGCAAATATCCATTTCTATCAATAAATCATTAACCACACATTTAATTGTATTCCATCCTGTGCTCATTTATTCCAAGGTTTATACATTGCTGCACATAAAACAGTTCGAGTCTTAGTCCTCAACCTTATCCCCAGAGTTGTGTATGCTCAATTCGCTTTGCCATGTATGTGGCTGACATTCATTTAAATTCTGAGTTGATTCTGAATTGTAAATTTCAGTACACTACAAGCTTGACATTTTGACGAGTTTAACAAACTCAGGCAGACGAGGGAGCACATTTGAGTAAGTGGGCTGAAAGGAGCACTTCAGAGATAGGATGCAGAATGCTCGCAGGCTGCTGTCACTGTTTTACTAAATATGAGTGGGTGATATCTGAAAGGGAGGATGCAGTCCACTAAGTAAAGACCGGAACAAAATGTTTTTCAAGTTTTTGCTTTTTCATTTTTGTCGTCTTTGTTGTTTTTCAGGTATTCTTTATATCAGTGTGGGTTTTTTGTGGGCTCTACCACATACAGTACATGCCAGAAGGTAAATTGACAACTCTAAATTGCCCCAGGTGTGTTTTTCCTGCCCAATTTCATGCCTAAGCTGGAAGCTGGAAGTTGCAGTTGTAGTCTCCAGTATTATTTTGTCTTTGCTGTGCTTTAAGTTATGTTCTTTTAAAAATAGTATAGTATAGTATAGTTCAAATTAACTTCTGGTTATCTCAGTTTGCTGTATGTCTGGAGTTTTACATGTTGAATGACTTTGTGTAATTAAAACAGGTGCTAGTAACCTGTAAAATACAGGTGCCAATCCATGGTGTATTCTACAGTACCTAGCACTGTGTTCTCATGTTAGGCCCTAATGCCAACACAATCCAAAGATCAAAACAGATACTAAAGAAAAGTGAATGAATGAATACATTTGCATTACTGTGCATATGATACTATTTATTATCATTATTATAAGCTAAATAAAGAGAGCATGAACACAATGAATTCATGAATTTCTGTCAGTTTTCTTGTAAATACTATTTTAGTAATATTTATTCGACTAAGCCAGCTTGGGGTAATGTTTAGACATATGCATTATACTTCATTTCATGTGCACATATAGATTTGCATCCTAAACCACATTCTACCTATAAAAAAATGCCAAAACAACAATAATGTCATTCCTACTTACAGTTTAGTGGACAGTATGGAATTTAATATGCTGTAGTCACACTAAACTGCCATTTCAAAAGTCAGCTTTGAGAAAGTCTAATGCAACAATGCTTATGTTCTGAAATATAAAATGAGGAGCTTGCAACAGTAAATGATTTTATTTATTTACTTTTTACCAGGCAGGATTTTTCCATCCGGAAGCTTTAAAATACTTTAATTGAAGCCTGCTGGTAGGAATGTTAACTTTGTTTAAAAATGTTGCCTGACTTTCTACAGCAAAATTCAGGAAAATGTTTATTTTCAGCACTCGGGCAGAAATTAGACAGCTGATTATTGCTGCACTTTGACAAGGTTGACAACAGCTTTTCACATTGGTTCACTGAGTTGTTATATTCATCTGCTACTGCAAACTTCAGATGTCCCAAAATAACAAAACAGCATGTAATTACGGCTGTGTTGTGACAACATGCCAATGTCCAATGAAATTAGTGCCTCACATCTTACATACACACACGCACACACACACGCACACACGCCGCGTTATCCATGCTTTGAAATAACCTGTGCAATTAGTCAAAATTGGAGGGAGGCCGTCATCGGCAGGGTCACGACTAGAAAGCTATAAAATGCACATGGACAGTGGACATGGCAATGTGACATAGAGACGCATCGTCCCATTCCCTCAGGGAACTAGGGTAACATACGTAACCTAGAGATGTTCTCTCTCAGGAACTAGAGCTGCATCGTAATGCTTTGGGAACGAGAGTCCAATACCAACACACTGACCAGTTCCTGCCCATGTCAATTTGGGCAAGAGAGTCCAATACCACCACACTGACCAGTTCTTGCCCATGTCAATTTCTCTCTGTGTATGTTAGCGTGGCAATGGACCAGCCAATGGCCTTAGTGGTGTCTTTTGTGGCTCAAAGGGCCAAGTCCACCATACAGTGGAGCTCTTGCACCTGGTTGTCTATGATGTCTCACACATTCAACTGCCACAGCAATTTGGCTTATTATGCCTGTAAAAACATAACAGTGTGCAGGCATCCAGCGGCCTTACCCACCAGTGCTAACGTAGTACGCAGGGGCTTACTACGGCCTACTAGGGGATAGCTTGCTATCATCTCTTCAACACATGGCATGACTCCATAACCGTGATCCCTGAGCCCCATGATGTTGGAATACAGGTCAGGGAAAAACGGTAGACCCTGAAGTGGAGGTTGCGACGCCTTGCGGGCTTTATGCTCATCAGTTGGCCAAGCTATATCTAGCTTCTCTACAGTGCGTGTCACAACCTCCAGGAGCTCCTTGCTCTCGGGTTTGCTAGACATTGCCCCCCTTCTCAGAGGAACAGAGGTGGAGCTGCATGCTCTTGTTACAGGGGGGAAGAACCTGCCGATAGGTTTGCTTCTGAAGCCTGTAAACGGGAGCCAGAACGGGCAGGTGAGGTAGGAGAAAGGGCCAAGCCCGTCTTGAAACTCTCTGCGAGGTCTATCTGAGAACCCCAGGAACTGGAATGACGCTCTGCCTCAGTGAGAACGGGACCAGAACCATAAGGAGTGAGGGCACCCTCCTTGAGGAGTGCCCAACGGGAGCAGAGCAATTGCATAGGCATGCGAGCACAGAGCTCGCAGTCGGCTCCCTTGAAAACCGACTTAGTTTGCTCCGCTTCCAAACAAACCAAACAAAGCCAAAAAGTGTGCTTGGATTTTGTCAATGCCTTTATTTTTTTTTAAGAGACAGACAAACAACATAAAATTTCACACAAAGTGCTTTGTAAACAAACAGACGTTGTCGCCGGCTTCACTCCATGTGCATTTTATAGCTTCCTGGGCATGGGCATGCCTCCAATTTTGACTGATTGCAAACATTATCTCATAGCATGGACTACGCGTTCCCAAGGGTTGCAAAGCAGCTCGAGTTCCTGAAAGGAAACAAGGAAAGTACATGTTTTTGCTTTATAAATCTGACTCTTAGGAACATTTACAATATGAGGAAAGGAAAGAAAGTAAATTGCAACTTTTTGAAAAGCATGGGCAGATACTGTAGTTTATTCATGATAATTATTTCTTTTTGTATTTAAAAAATGAGAAGTCAGATTTTTTTAACCCAGCTTTTATATAATTTAACTTAATTTTTAAGTTAAAAATGTGTTAACATGAACCCAAAAATGTAAGAATCATTTTCATTAGACTTTGCATTGCCTTACTTTCATCTATTAAAAAAGCTTTTTCCTCCAGATTATAAAAAAAAAACAACAATAAAAACACTGAAATGTAAGACTTGATTATTATAGAGAATATATAATAATCCATGCCATTATCCAAACACAGCACAGAACAATTAATCTGATCTATGCTAACTCATGTACAGTATTTATAGTATCATATTTTATTTTATATATTGTAATATTTAATAATTATTGTAAAAAAAAAATAGTCACATTAAAGGTATTCAAGAAATAATAATAATAAAATTATAAAAGCCCCACCATTATTCAATTAATTTAAATGATTAAACATGTCTGCTGAACAGAAGTTAGCTTTTTGGAATAGATTGTTTATTTATCAATGTCATGATCAACAGCTTCAGTAGCAATCAACAGCCTTAATAGCATCTAAACAAAACTATCATCTGGTGTCATCGTTTTGCATCAAGTCATGGAAGCCTACCCTAACCTTGGCTGATTTTTTTTTGTTTTGTTTTCTTTATCATTAGAATTCTGGGAATTAATTAGTCTGTGTGAAATATACAACACATACGTTCACCTCACCTTTGAAATGTGAAACAAGAAAAGTTACAAGCCAAGTGTGAATTGTGTTAACATCTAAAAATGTGTCAGAGAGGAAAACTGCTTTAGTAATCATTAGTTTTGGAGTTAGAATAATGAGTCATTTACATATTCAGCAGAGAAAAAAAGAAACAACTCAGATAATAAGTACTAGTTGCAAAGCGGATTTGTTAATGACAAAGAGTACAGGAGTTGTAAACTGACGGATTTTAATTCAAAAGGTCTGTTTCTGTGCTCACAGCTAGCACCCTAAAACAAGATACATGTTTGTATTGCATTTTTTGTGCATTTGGGAATATCGACTTTGCTGGTACCCTGGTGCTGAGTCAATACATTATTAATAGTAAATAGTGGCTAAGCTGCAAAATCTTAATCAAATCAGATTTTCTCAATCTATTTTGACCACATGCGTACTGTAGAGCAATGGTGCTAAAAGATTTATATCAGTTTTTTAGTGACACCAATAGCTGACAGATAGGACATCCAGAAAATATACAGTATATTTTGTTTTCTCTCCGACCAGAATTTATGTCAATATTCTAGTGGGTAAAGCCAGCGCTAGCTTCTGGTTGTTCATTAAATTCTATGTGTGTTTGTTTTAATGATAAGTTGTAAATGTCTGAAAAAATATATAAAATGAGGGCACCCTTTGAGGTGTTCTGGCCACACCCTCGCTGAGGCAAAGTGACACACTAGTTCCTGGGGCTCGTGGATAGACAGGTTTAGCACTCGTTTGCAAGTTTTGGAACACGCCTTTCGGCGTTTTTTTCCCCATGTGACGAAAGCATTCAGCTCCACCTCTCTTCCACAGAGCTAGGCTTCAAAGAGATTTTGGAGGTTGTGTCCCATGCCGTAGCCAAACTTAATATAGATTGGCTGGCTAACTCGCACTTCCCCTGCTAGTGACCCTGTGCGATGCTCTGGGCCAAAGACCCGAGATATGACAGATCTGAGGACTGTCATTTTCAATAAGAGGGCTTTGGCCAAAAGATCCTGACACGAGATGTTATAGGGATTTCACCAGAAAGGAATGTTGTGCACCTCATTATATGGTGCCCATCCCACCCCGGGCCCCCAGGGTGCTGGTTTGTTAACTTTGCCACATCCGGTGCTTCAGGGCCAGCTAAGGTTAGTCAGCTCCAGCAAGTACCCTCCTCGGTCTCCGCCTGGGACCGTAGCGGGCCCCTAGAGCTGCACCAGGACGTAGCCTTTACTCTAGGGTCACCAGAGTTCAGTTTTGAGATACTGATTTTCTTAGTAGACTAACTGGCAGCCTGTAAACTCCTGCCAGACATGTCTTGATGGGTCCTGCACACTGTAGAAAGAGGCTACAATATTCAGTTCAGGTCTTCCCCATCTCAGTTCAACAGGGTGTTTTCCACTCTGGTGAGTTCTGAGCAGGCTCTGGTCATGAAACAAAAAGTAAACACTCTCTTGAGAAAGGAGGCCATCAAGGTGATCCCTCCCCCGACAGAGAGTCTGGGTTTTACAGTCAATACATAGTTACCAAGAAGAATGGGGGGGGTTGCATCCCATTTTACCTCATGCTCATGCTGAAACTAGTCATGTCTTAAATCAGGTCCAAGGACTGGTTTCTTCCAGATACCCATCCTTAATCTACATGAGATGTTCCTGAGGTTTGCTTTTAAGGTTGATGCTTACCAATATCGGGTCCTTCCTTTTGTTCTTGCCCTCTCACCTTGCACCTTTACAAAGTGTGTGAATGTGGCCCTGGTCCCTCTATATAGTCTTGAACTATATGGATGATTGGTTGATCCTTGCTCAATTAGAGCATTTAGCGGTCTGGCATGAAGATGTCATTCTCACTCTTATGAAGAATCAGAATCAGAATCAGAATCAGGTTTATTGGCCAAGTGTGTTGACACACACAAGGAATTTGGTTCCAGCTGTTTGTTACTGTCAAAAATACAGACATAAATAAAAACCTATACATGACAAAACGGACACAACAAGACAAAAACAGACTATACAAGACAATACAGACATACAGACAGAAACTGGGGTTATGGCTGAATGCCAAAAAGAGTGTGGTTTCTCTCTTACAGAGAACCACTTACTTAGGCATCATATAGGATTCAACCATTATGCATAAACTACTTTCTCCTGCCTGCATTGCTTCCATCTTTACGGCCATCAGGTGGGTCAGAACAGAACAGTCACTAACTGTCATCAGTTCCAGAGACTGCTGAGGTTAATGGCAGCAGCGTCCAATATGGTTCCACTTGGCCTCCTGCACATGGGGGTCTTCAGTTCAATTTAAGACCCGAGGGTTCTCTCAGAGGGGCAATCCACTCTGTACTATCAAGGTCATGTGGTGATCTCTACTTGCCTTAGATGTTTGGAGAGATTCTAGGTTCCTGTCTCAGGGACTCATGTTAGGAGTTTTCGGTCATGACGTAAGGCTAATGACGGATGCATCTTTCATGGGTTGCGGGAAGGCCCAACCTTTTGTGGCACATCAACTGCCTAGAGATGCTGGCTGTGCTTCTAGCTCTAAAGCATTTCCTGCTGGAACTCAGAGGTTATCATTTGTTTGTCTGTTCATATATATCAACCACCAGGGGGGTCTGTGCTCGCACCTCTTGTACAAGCTGTCACGTCGGATCCTCCTGTGGGCTCAGGGGAAGCTGCTTTACTTAAAAAGAGCATATATCCCAGGTCATCTTAACGATGGAGCAGTCGCTCTTTCGAGGCATGGGCTGAAGCCCAGGTAATGGCAACTCCACCCACATGTAGTGCAGCTAAAGTAGATTTGTTCATGATTTAAGAGATGTCGCACTGTCCCCTCTGGTTCTCCCTTCCCCACGCCATGGCAGAGGTGAAGCCAACGAAGTCCATCTTCTCCTGTTGGCCCCACAGTGGCCAGGCAGACAATGGTTCATGAACCTGGTAGCTTTCCTCAAACACCATCCCTGGGAGATTCCTCTCAGGAGGGATCTTTTTTGTCAGGCAGGGGGCACAGTTGTGCTCTAGGCATTCTATCCTCGTCCCTAGAAAATGCTTAATTGTGTGTGCCCAGTGCTCCACAGAACTGCCCTGTGGAGAAAGTGGGACCAGCTATTTGTCTGATACAGTCCGTAAAAGAGGGGTCTTCCTGCATATAAGCAGTCCCTCAGCAAATGGATTGTCAATGCTATCTCCTCCTCTTAGGGGTCCTCTGGTCTCCCCGCTCCTTTTGGGGTCAGGGCTCACTCGATCCTGTTGCTTAAATATGCCCTGTTAGATTAGATTAGATTAGTTTATTTCAAGTTATTAATAGCTTCAAATGTCTACTTCTGGCTTCAGCAAGCCATTTTAAGGATGAAAAAGAGCAAGTCATTTAGAGCCATTTCACAAACATTAGGTCTAGACACTACAACAAATTTAAATTTACTTTGATCAAAAAGAAATGAATCTCAGCAGAAGTTAATGATTCAAACATTATGAGAGCTTTGAATAAAAACCGCAAAACAGTCTTTGTCAGTATCAACATCCTCCATATGGCAGGCAGGAGATATTTATATTTAAAAAAAAACTTTAATATAATGGGTTGAAAGCCACATTTATATTTTAAATTGAATGAAAATATCATAAAAAATAAGATTTCTACAAACATTTATCTAAGTCTATGTCTGTTTTGCCCCTCCCCACCCAGATTTTTGGACTCACAGCTAAAAACACATACCTAAATTTTAAATGTTAGCAGTTCCTGATAAAAATGTGCTCAAACACAATTTAAATATCTTTGGATAGAAGACACTTTAAACTTCACATCATCAAAGTTGATATTGCTCAAAAAGATTTTAAGTTGTAGATGATGAAGTGCCATAAATATACATTTTCTGCATTGAACATTATTTTTATTTTATATATAAATACATGAAATCAGTCCTGGAGCAATCCAGAAAAGTACTGGGTTGAAAGCCACATGTCTCATGAGTTTATATTTAAAATGTTATGAAGATTTTAATAACAAATAAGATTCCTACATTTATCTAAAACTGTGTCTGATCCTTTTCTCCCTCCACCTGTTTGAGAGACACCTGCTAAACTCAGGTGATCATTCATACTCCATTCATACAGTCTGCATATTAATGAATGGCTGACCAAAGGCTTTTGTTATACATGTTTGGGGCTATTGATATTGATTTGGCATTCATATTGATGGCCATTTAGCCAGACAAGCTATTGTTCTACAGTCATGGCCATTCATATTGATGTCTGGCCATTCCAATTTACTTTTCAAGCATTTCTCTTATAAAAAAAAAACGGGCAAAAACCCCCCCAATAAAATCGTATAAAACTATAAAGGGAGATATATTGTAACTTACAAATGTAAAATAGCATCTCCATGCAGATCTCCAAGTCTCTGTTGTTACTCCGCCCCAAAAAATATTTTCCACATCGCTGCTTTTTGTGCAAATCTCAGATAAAACAACTTATTTGATTGTCCATTTTATTTTATTTTATTATTTTTTTGGTAAACAATGTTCATTTAGCATGAGCTATAAACATCTGTTTATGTTGACCTGAGAGCTGCATCACTTCCTGGTTCGGCACTACGCACTTGCTGCTTCGACCACTAAGAGTTTATAAAGAGTAATAAAACTCCACACACGTGAGGAATAAAATCCTTCCATATATCTTTAGAATCCTGCACTTACTAGCTATGTTGTCCATCAGTCATTTTGTTGCCATAATGCTACTGGCTGGAAAGAAAAGTTTTGAAATGAGAGGCGAAAAAACATGGCGACACCTACAGAGAGAGTAGAGACTTCGCCCAAGATTTATACTCTTTTACTTTTTTATTATTATTTATTATTTTTTTTTGTGGTCTCAAACGTTTTGTACCACTATATTCTACCAGCCATGTTTTTTGGTTTTTTTTTTACCAGCAAGATGTCATTTTTTATGTGAAAGTTCAGAAATATATAAACACAAACACCAGCCGAAGTTCTGTGACCTAACCAAAGGAATAAACATCTAAATTACAACACTATTGTTTGTTTGGAGCAGAAATGCTTTACAGCATGTTGTTTACTGGACCCTTATCTTTCCTAATAAACCGGGATTAGCAGCAGTGGATTTGTTTGTGACTCGTTATTACAATAATTATGTAAGTAGTGCGGTTTTTGTTATGCATGTTGTTGTTGTTGTGTACTGCTCACACAAATTCAGCAAATACATTCGTTATACGTTTTCCATTGGAAAACAGTGATCTAAAATCGCTGCTTGAGACTTAGAGCTTTAGAATGATGTATAGTTAGTCATGGTTACTCTTCTCCCTATTTATTTGATCTATTGCTAAACATAAACACCTAAAAACAATTGGCTATTAGTTGCGTTCACGCAACCACAAGGCCTAAGATATTAAGAGCAGAAATCTGAAAGCTATACAGCAAGATGCAAAGCACTCATTAGCAGTAAGAATCAGAATTGGAATTAGCACAGAAAAGCATAGAGGATCCGCAAAATGTTGGGGGCAAAGATTAAACTCTGCCAATGTGATGAAAAGGCCAAGGTTTGGAGAGAGTAAGGATCTGTTCACATTAAAAATATACCGGTTCACTGGTTCGACATAGTGGAAGTAGTGTGATGGCTTGGGTTTACATCTGTAATTGCTCAATAATTTTTGTTAATGATGTAAACCATTCTGACCCACGAAACATTGTGTCTACCAGTTAACAGTATAACAATTTGTTTTCGAGGTACTTTATCATACTGCAAGACAGTGACCAAAAACACACTCATTACACAACAAAAGGGAAAATGTTATTTTATTTACTTTAAGACTTTATATCCCTTTTTTTTGCTCACCCATGTGAATGTTTCTTCTTTTTTTTTTCTTTTTTTTTAAATCCCAGCGAATATAAAAAATGAAATCTGATATAGTCTCTTTCATCTTTTGATCTGTAACCAAAATATCTTAAGTCTATTGCAACAACTAAATAACAGACCTTGCTATTCCATTACTTGCAAAAGGAAATATATATATATTATTAATAAACCCATCCCTGAGCTTTTCCACGCTTATCTTATTCACATAAACTGAAACAATCTCCTACTTTATTTATGCAGTAAATAAAGTATTATTAAAGTATTATTGTCTTTCATCGATATTGCGATCATCTTTTCAGCACAAGCAGGAATAAGCATGAAAAGAACGTCATGAGAGTGAGAACATGAAAGTGCAACAAAACTCCAGAAGAAGCAATCTGTCTTCCTGGTATTGCATCAGCACAGATATCATCCCAGGGATATGTAGCACAGGTTATTTAGACTTCTAGCAGATTTGGATGAATTTCTGTGCAGTGTTCGTGTCACAGATGGAAAATGAAATGGCGAGTAATATTATGGTCAAGATATAAACTGCAGTTAAAATATATTACATGTACATATTTACATGACCCACAGAAAAAAGGAAAAAGGTGATTTTTTTGTGAGTATCCACAACTGTTTGTTTGGTTACAGATGAGACAGTTAAGTCTGTTTTAAGTTAAGGCTTTTGTAAGTATTACAGAATGCCTCAACCCAGATTCCACCCCATGCTATATTAAATTAAGCTCATCCACAAAACGGCTTAAATTTCACAAAAGTATTTATGTAGTTTGACATAGAATTTCAGTTGTATCAATCCCAATCATAGTCTTGATTGAATCTTTGTGGAAGAGACAGCAAGCCTTCAATGTCAGCGGTGCGAAAGTAGGACCCAAATGCAGGACACAGCAATAAAGTTAAACAGTCTTTAATGAGAAAAGAATCCAGAAGGCAAAAAACAAAGATTCCAAAAACATACAGTCCTCAGGGTGAAATAATAACACACCACAAACAAACAAAGTGTCCGAAAACTTACAGTCCTCCGGGTGAAAAAGTAACTCAAAAAATACGCCCGAAAACACGTGTCCAAAAACTTATGGTCCCCTGTAAAAAGTAATCCACAAAACCAGAGCAAAAGTACAATCCTCCAGGGGAAAAGGAAACCGAGAAAACGCCCAAAAAAAAAAAAACTCCAGACCGGATCAGAGACAGGGAAAAAGGAAGAAAAAATAAACAAATAAAAGGGGAAAAAAAACCGAGCAAAACCGCGACGGCGGCGCGCGCGAACGCGGGGAAAAAAGAACAAAAGCGAAGAAGAAACAAATACCGGAAGATACGAAACTGAAAGCAAAACACCGGAAAAAACGAAACCGAGGAACAGGAAAGTCTCAATGAAAAAAGAAAACACGGAAGCCAACGAGACAATCTGGCAGCGCGCGTGAGGAAGCCGTGTCTATTTATGTGATGGCAAGATGGCGGCCAGGACGGTTGCGGGTTCGCACTACCCCGGAAGTGGAAGCACCGGAAGTGCCCGCGCTGCTGGCTGACAGTACCCCCCCCCTCAGGCCGGCTCCAGACGGCCCACCAGGCTGGTCCGGATGATCACGATGGAAACAGGAAATAAGGTCGGGATCCAAAACATGGCGCGCAGGGACCCACGAGCGCTCCTCAGGGCCGTAGCCCTCCCAGTCCACAAGGTACTGCAAGCCCCGACCCCA
>MU551666.1:858303-873390 GCA_024362625.1 Silurus asotus
CGGCGCCTGCGGTTGGCCCAGCGGGCATAGCAGCGGGAAGACCTGAGGAGAGCTACCCGGGTCTTCCTCCAGGCACGGCGGCAGCGCCTGACCAAGGCGCCGGCAGAGGGCACTGAGGACTTAATTTCCTGAGATGAAAAGATGGGCGGATGATAGCCATAGGCGGCTTGGAACGGGGAGAGGCCAGTGGCTGAGGACGGCAGTGTGTTATGGGCATATTCGGCCCATATTAATTGCGAAGCCCAGGAAGCGTTGTCGTCAGTGCAAAGGATGCGAAGGGCCGTCTCCAGGTCCTGGTTCAACCTTTCAGCCTGTCTGTTGGTCTGCGGGTGGAACCCGGAGGACAAGCTGACTGAGATACCCAGGAGGCGGCAGAACTCCCTCCAAAAATTGGCAGTGAATTGCGGACCCCGATCCGAGACGATATCACTAGGGAGACCATGGAGCCGGAACACGTGCTGCAACAGAAGCTGGGCGGTTTCCTTGGCTGAGGGCAGTTTAGGAAGTGGTATGAAATGAGCCATCTTAGAAAAACGATCTATCACCGAAAGAATGGCGGTATGGCCAGCAGAGGGAGGCAGACCGGTAACGAAGTCGAGGGCTATGTGGGACCATGGGCGGTGCGGAACGGGGAGCGGGCGGAGGAGACCCGCCGGGGGGCATCTAGAGCTCTTGTGCTGGGCACAAACAGGACAGGCGGCCACAAACTGACGGACGTCTTCCCTAATAGTGGGCCACCAAAAACGTTGTCGCAGAAGGGCCAAGGTGCGAGGAGTTCCAGGGTGGCAGAAAAGTCGAGAGCAGTGGCACCACTGGAGTACCCGTGAACGGAGCTGGTCTGGAACGTAGAGCCTGCCCTCCGGACAGCCGGCAGGGATGGGTTGTCCCGAAGTGGCCCTGTGCACCCGGCGTTCAATGTCCAAACGAAGGACCCTGACGGAAACGGATGGGGGTAGGATGTGACACGGTTCGTCACCCTCCTCCTCGCCGCAGGAACCCAGTCGGGACAGGGCATCTGGTTTGCAGTTCTTGGAGCCTGGACGGTAGGAGAGCGTAAAGCAAAAACGCCCAAAAAACAGCCCCCACCTAGCCTGCCGGGGGTTGAGGCGCTTGGCAGCGCGCAGATACTCCAGGTTGCGATGGTCTGTCCATACAATGAACGGGTGTTCGGCACCCTCCAACCAATGACGCCATTCCTCTAGCGCCAGCTTGACGGCCAGCAGCTCGCGATCCCCGATGGAGTAGTTCCGTTCTGCGGGACATAGTCGGCGGGAAAAGAAGGCGCACGGATGGAGGCGGTTGTCGGTGTCACCCCTCTGAGACAGAACGGCCCCCACACCCGTGTCCGAGGCATCAACCTCCACAACAAATTGCCGGCATGGATCAGGCAGGGTAAGAACAGGTGCGGACGTGAACCGGGTCTTGAGCTCCCGAAAGGCCTGTTCCGCCTCGGAATTCCAGGTGAATGGCTGACAAGTAGAGGTGAGTCGGTGTAGTGGCGCCGCGATGGTGCTAAAACCACGGATGAACTTGCGGTAAAAATTAGCAAAACCCAGGAACCTTTGCAGTTGCTTGCGATTCTCCGGTTCGGGCCACTCCTCTACGGCGCGGATCCGGGCCGGATCCATCTGAACACTTCCCGCCGACAGGATGAAGCCCAGAAAAGAAGTGCTGGACACATGGAATTCACATTTCTCGGCCTTCACGTACAACTGGCTCTGAAGTAGACGGGTGAGCACGGTGCGCACATGGCAGCGGTGTTCCTCCAGGGAGCGGGAGTAGATCAGAATGTCGTCCAGGTAGACAAACACAAACCGATGAAGCATGTCCCGAAGAACGTCATTGACCAGGGCCTGGAAAACAGCAGGGGCATTGGTGAGGCCAAACGGCATGACCAGGTACTCGTAATGGCCTACTGGGGTGTTAAAGGCCGTCTTCCATTCATCCCCCTCGCGAATGTGAACCAGGTGGTAGGCGTTGCGAAGGTCAAGTTTGGTAAAGACGGTGGCTTCCTGGAGGAGCTCAAAAGCCGTGGACATCAAAGGCAAGGGGTACCGGTTCTTGACCGTAATGGAGTTAAGCCCTCGGTAGTCGATGCAGGGGCGGAGGCTCTTGTCCTTCTTTTCCACAAAAAAGAAACCTGCCCCAGCCGGGGAGGAGGAAGGGCGGATGATCCCAGAAGCGAGGGACTCCCGGATGTAGTCAGCCATAGCTTCCCTTTCAGGACCAGTCAGGTGGTAGAGGCGGCCCCGGGGGGGAGCTGTTCCCGGCAACAGGTCAATACCGCAATCATAAGGACGGTGGGGTGGTAAGGACAGGGCTCTAGCTTTACTGAAAACGATGCCCAAATCATGGTACTCCGCAGGGACAGAGCTGAGGTCGGAGGTGGGTTCCCCACCAGAACGACTAGGAGTCTGGGGAATCGAAGAGAGGCAGCTGGAATGACACAAAATCCCCCACTCCAACACCCGGCCACTGGTCCAGTCCAGGCGAGGGTTGTGCCTCTGCAACCACGGGAACCCGAACATGGCCGGCGCTCGTGGTGATGGGATGATGAGGAACGACAGCCATTCGTGATGCTGTTCAGCGATGGACACGAGGAGAGGCCTGGTGCGGTGGGTGACCCGAAGGAGAATGTGACCATCAAAAGCGCGGACCAGGAGCGGTACAGGAAGAGGTTCAGACTCGACGCCCAGTTGACGAGCGAGTTCTTCATCCAAAAACTCGGCGTCCGCTCCGGAGTCCACAAACACAGCCAATTCACGACTGCGGCCCTGGAACTTGACCCGAAACTTGAGCAACGGCCTAGAGGGGGCTGGGAGTCCTTGGCCCGGCGTTGGCCCCACGTTTAACGCCGAGCCCTCTCTTTTGCTGGACAGGTGGCGGCCATGTGTCCCGCCTTGCCGCAATACAAGCAGAGTCCCTGAGAGCGACGCCTCTCCTTTTCACTAGTGGAAAGGTGGCGGCGGCTAATCTCCATGGGTTGCGGAGGCAGACTAGACGAGGTACTGAAATTAGATGGATCAGAGGGAGAGGCGGGCTGCCAGGTCCCACGGAACCCCCCGTCCGAGCGGAATTCCCTCATTCGTCGGTCGATTCGGGTGGCCAGGCCGATCAGGGAGTCCAGAGAGGGAAGATCCAGGGAGGGAAGATCCCTGGCCGCAAGCTCATTCTTGATCTCTGCGTTGAGCCCCCTAAGAAAGACGTCGTAAAGCGGCGTGGCATCCCACTCACTCTCGGCCGCAGCGGTGCGGAAATCTGTGGCGTATTCCGCGACAGATCGTCCGTCCTGAACGGTCTGGAACAGCGACCGGGCAGCGTCTTGCCGGGGGGTGGCTGAGTCAAAGATCTTGCGTAGCTCCTCAGAGAATGCACGATAGGAGGCACAGACCGAGGAACGGCGTTCCCACTCCGCCGTGGCCCATCGTTTGGCCTTACCCGAAGGCAGAGAGATCACATAGGCCACCTTGGTGAGTTCATCTGGAAACGAAGAAGGCTGAAGTTGAAAAGTTATTTTGCAGCTCAACAAGAATGGACGGCACTCCCCTGGTTGTCCTGCGAAGCGCTCAGGAGTCGGCAGATGAACCCCACACCTAGGTGCTGTTGGCAGGATGGGCGCCAGGGCGGCTGACGCGGCGGCATGAGCAGTGGTGTTTTCCGAAACAGACGCCTGGGCTGCAGGGGCTGGGTTGCGCTGGAGAGCTAGTTCACGAATCGCACTTGCCAGTTCCTGTATCTGCTGGTGATGAGAGGTGGTGAGCTGCACCAAGGAGGAGAGCTGAGACTGCACATCGTCCGCTGGGTCCATGTCTGGCAAGATTGTACTGTCAGCGGTGCGAAAGTAGGACCCAAATGCAGGACACAGCAATAAAGTTAAACAGTCTTTAATGAGATAAGAATCCAGAAGGCAAAAAACAAAGAGTCCAAAAACATACAGTCCTCAGGGTGAAATAATAACACACCACAAACAAACAAAGTGTCCGAAAACTTACAGTCCTCCGGGTGAAAAAGTCACTCAAAAAATACGCCCGAAAACACGTGTCCAAAAACTTATGGTCCCCTGTAAAAAGTAATCCAAAAAACCAGAGCAAAAGTACAATCCCCCAGGGGAAAAGGAAACCGAAAAAACCCCCAAAAAAAAAAAAAACTCCAGACCGGATCAGAGACAGGGAAAGACCGGAATAGAGACAGGGAAAAAGGAAGAAAAAATAAACAAATAAAAGGGGAAAAAAAACCGAGCAAAACCGCGACGGCGGCACGCGCGAACGCGGGGAAAAAAGAACAAAAGCGAAGAAGAAACAAATACCGGAAGATACGAAACTGAAAGCAAAACACGGGAAAAAACGAAACCGAGGAACAGGAAAGTCTCAATGAAAAAAGAAAACACGGAAGCCAACGAGACAATCTGGCAGCGCGCGTGAGGAAGCCGTGTCTATTTATGTGATGGCAAGATGGCGGCCAGGACGGTTGCGGGTTCGCGCTACCCCGGAAGTGGAAGCACCGGAAGTGCCCGCGCTGCTGGCTGACATTCAAGGACCATTTCTAACCAAAAGGTGTCTGAGACCATGATTATCATTTAAACAATACCCTATCCTGTCCTGCTGGGGGGCCGGCACTAGCAAAGGTTTCGCCTCCGACCTCCGCCTCGATCACCCAGCCAGTTGTTTCCTTATGCATGTCCTATATCTAATTTACATTTAAAGAATAACTCCGTCTATGCTTCAAAGGGAAGAACAATATAAAATATCTGGGCAGAGTTTGCTCTGGGTTCTTTCTAACTCTGTTGAACCCAAAGTGCTTCATGTATTTTGTCACTGCTATGCTGTTATAAACTTTTTCATTACGATCTTCGTTGTCCCCTTCATTTTTTTCTTACACTTTGGTTTCTTTCAATGTGCATGTTCTCCCATGACTACAAGTTTCCTTCGGGTTCTATAGTTTGCTTTTAAATACATGCACATATGTGGAATGTCTACAAACCCAATTCCAAAAAAGTTGGGACACTGTACAAACTGTGAATAAAAAAGAATGCAATAATATACAAATCTCATAAACATATATTTTATTCAGAATAGAATATAGATAACAAAGAACATAGATAACAAATGTTGAAAAACATTTTGAAATCTAAAGCCAAATATTGGCTTATTTTGGATTTAATGACAGCTACACATTCCAAAAAAGTTGGGACAGGTAGCAATAAGAGGCCAGGTAAGTTAAATGTACATATAAGGAACAGCTGGAGGACCAATTTGCAACTTTTTAGGTTAATTGGCAACATGATTGGCTATAACAAAAGCCTATCAGAGTGGCAGTGTCTCTCAAAAGTCAAGATGGGCAAAGGATCACCAATTCCCCCAATGCTGCGGCGAAAAATAGTGGAGCAATATCAGAAAGGATTTTCTCAGAGAAAAATTGCAAAGAGTTTGAAGTTATCATCATATACAGTGCATAATTTTCAGAGAATCTGGAACAATCTCTGTGCGTAAGGGTCGAGACTGAAAAACCATACTGGATGCCTGTGATCCGTGGGCCCACTGCATCACATACAAGAATGCTACTGTAATAAAAATAACAACATGGGCTCAGGAATACTTCCAGAAAACATTGTCGGTGAACACAATCCACCGTGCCATTTGCCTTTGCCAGCTAAAACTCTAAAGGTCAAAAAAGAAGCCATATCTTAACATGATCCAGAAGCGTAGGAGTTTTCTCTGGGCCAAAGCTCATTTAAAATGGACTGTAGCAATATGGAAAACTGTTCTGTGGTCAGACGAATCAAAATTTGAAGTTCTTTTTGAAAAATTGGGATGCCAGTCATCTGGACTAAAAAGGATAAAGACAACCCAAGTTGTTATCAGTGCTCAGTTCAGAAGCCTGCATCTCTGATGGTTATGGGGTTGATTGTGTGTGGCATGGGCAGCTTACACATCGGGAAAGGCGACAAATAAGACGTAAAACAGTTGAGCAACTAGAAGCCTGTATTAGACAAGAGTGGGACAACATTCCTAAACTTGAGCAACTTGTCTCCTCAGTTCCCAGATGTTTGCAGACTGTTATATAACAAACAAAAAAAAAAGAGGGGATGCCACACAGTGGTAAACATGGCCTTGTCCCAACTTTTTTGAGATGTGTTGATGCCTTAAAATAAAAATCAACTTATTTTCTTAGTTTAAACATTTGATATGTCTGTTGTATTCTGAATAAAATATTTAAAAAAATATTGAAACTTTCACATCATTGCATTCTGTTTTTATTCACAATTTGTACAGTGTCCCAACTTTTTTGGAATCGAGTTTGTAATATAAATTGCTCGTAGATGTGAATGCGTGTGACTCGCATCCCATTCAGAATGTTTTCCTACCTTATCAGAATAAGTTATAAATAGTGACTTGAAATGCATTTAATTTTGAGGCCTATAAAGTGTTATACAAATAGTTAAATCCCATAAAACAAAGTTAAATGAAATGGAACAAGGCTGCACTTACAGACTTGCTCCTACTTGCACCTGCTTATGCACTAAGAGAGAATAACAATTTTTATTTTATTTCTTTTTTTATCGTAACGCGTTGACAAATTTTGTATGTCACACCTTCTTTCACACTGCTCTATCCATTAATGTTAATCACAAAATAAATACTACCTAAGACATTGATGAGCTAATATCATCTTTCCAGTGTTTCAGTTTGTGCTTTTTTCTGTATATTAGTTATTTGTCCACCTTTTATTATGTTAAGTATGACATTTAGCATTTATTTTTTAATATTCAGGCAATCATTGATTTTTCGGTTACTTGCAACAATCTTAGTACTTTTTGCTTTGATCTTTTAAAGTTTGTACTTAATTCCTTCTAAATATTTTGTTCCCCTTGAGGAACTTCATCAACGCTTTGAAACGCTATTACATCAATCACCATGGGGGTGGGTCTGCGATTTTGCCTTCTGTACAAGCTGGCATGACAGATCCTCCTGTGGGCCCAGGGGAAGCTGCTCTCCCTGAGGGCAGCGTATATCCCAGGCCACTTGAACGATAGAACAGATGCCGTCTTGAGACAAGAGCCGAGGCCTGGTGAATGGCGACTCCACCCTGATGTGGTGGAGAAAATCTGAGAGTGATGTTACAGAGCGCAGGTGGACCTCTTTGCAACTCAAGAGACATCACACGGTCTCCTCTGGTTCTCCCTTACATCTCCAGCCCCTCTAGGGCTAGATGCCATGATACTGGCAGGGGGAAGGCAGCGCTTGCATGCCTTTCCCCTGTCGCGCTGCTTCTGGGAGTTCTGTAGAGAGTTTGCCGGGACGGAGTTTGTCTCCTCCTGGTGGCACCACTGTGGCCAGGCAAGCCATGGTTTGCGGACCTGGTAGTCTTTTTTGACACCCTTCCTGAGAGATTCCTCTCAGGAGGGATCTTCATTCTCAGGCAGGGGGCACAGTAGTTCACCCACACCCAGAGCTGTGGAGGCTGTGCCTGTGGCCCACGGAGGTAGTAGACCTGTGAGATCTAGTTAACTGCCTGGTCAGGCCAGTGCTGGAATTCCTTCAAGAACAGTTCCCAAAGGGTTGGTTCCTTCCACCTTGAAGGTTTCTGTGTCCACAATTGCATCCTGTCAAGGCCCCCTCACAGGGCAGTTGCTTAGTGAGAACCCGTTGGTCCCTTTGGGACTTGGCCATTGTCTTGGAGGCCCAGTAGGAGCCTCCCTTTTAGCCATTGACCAAGGAGCCTTTGAGGTTCCTCACCTGTGTTCTTTTTGGCTATCTCCTCTTTGAAGTGAGTATCTACAGGCCCTCTCTGTGGCCCCTTCTTTCCTGGAATTTACTCCAGGCATGGCCAGTGCCTTCCTAAATCAGGGTATGTTCCCAAGGTAACCTCGGTCATTCATGACCTGTTATGCTCAAGGCATTGTTCCCTCCTCCTTTTCAAGCCCCAGACCAGGAGAAGCTTAATCAACTGTGTCCAGTGTGAGCACTGAGGACCACTCAGGACCATACAGCTGAAAAGAGTGCTTATGCTTCATGCTTGCTTTAATTTTTTCGGACATTACACCTTACTATTGAACACACACATAGAGTGCTTTCTTAAAAAAAAACAGAAGCTAGCACTGGCTCCACTCTATGTGCTTTTATAGCTTCTTGATTCTAACATCACCCCGCCAGTGACGCCATGCTTTCCATTGGAATGATTACATGTGTGATTCAGAGCTGTGGACAACCGCAAGTAGATTTTGGATGCTATCTCATCCTCTTATGAGTCCTCCGGTCTTCCCGCTCCTTTTAGGGATAAAGTGTCAGGGAGCACGGGTGCAGTGGTAGGTGCAGAATGACTGGATGGGAGGACCCAAATGCAGGATGCACACAGGGGTATGAAAAAAACAGGTTTTAATGATAAAGTAATCAGGCTAAGCAATGGGGCAAAGGCAAAACACAATAAAAAAATAGTCCAGGGTCAAGGCACAAGCAAACAGGGCAATACAAGGAAGACAAAACCCAAAAACCAAAACAGTGCAAAAATCTATAGGCCGGCAAACTAGGCAAAACAGGGCAGAGCAAAAAGACAAACCGAAAAAAACAGTCCAGAATCTAAACCAGGTAAATAGGCAGAGCAGGGATCAGGGCAGGCAGGGTGGCAAGAGAAATCTCAGGGGCAAGGAAGCCGGTAAGATAATCTTGCGCACAGTGTGCCCGGGAGATCCCCTGACAGTACCCCCCCTCCACAACCGTCTCCAGACGGCCTCCCTCCGACTGACGCCGCGGGAGTAAAAGGCGACAGACAAAAGAGGCAAGGCCTCGCAATCCGTCCAGGGCGGGTGGAGGAGGTCTGGTGAAGGGAAATGCTGGAAAGGCACAATAAACCTGTGGCACAGGGCAAGTGAAGTGTCAATGCTGGACACAGCGGGGCTTGAGGCGAACTGCTACAGGGTACAACGCCTTGGAGGTCAGGAAAGGCTGAACGAACCGTGGAGCGAGCTTCCAGGTGGCTGCCCCAGGCACTTTCTGGCCGATGTGATGAGGCGGAGCGACGCCCTCTGCGGAGGTCTGAGGCGGAGCGACGCTTTCTGCGGAGGTCTGAGGCAGAGCGACGCCCTCTGCGGAGGTCTGAGGCGGAGCGACGCCCTCTGCGGAGGTCTGAGGCGGAGCGACGCCCTCTCTGGAGGTCTGAATCACGTCATCAGCCAAACCCCGTGGGTGGAGCAATGTAGTCAGGCAAGATTACGGCGACCCCGGCGGGACTCTGGAGCGGAGCGGCATCCTCGGCGAGACTCTGGAGCGGAGCGCCGACCTCGGCGGGACTCTGGAGCAGAGCGACGACCTCGGCGGGACTCTGGAGTGGAGCGACGACCTCGGCGAGGTTCTGGAGCCGCTTGGGGACATGCTCAGCAGAGCAGACGGGTTTGGGGGCATGCTTGGCATGGCAGAAGAGCTGCGAGATGTTTCCAGTCAGGCAGAAAGGCTGAGGTTGGGCAGCCCTCCCTGCAGAGCTCAGGGGCCTGAGAGACGGCTGTTTCAGGAGGTTGTTTAATATGTGCTTGTTAATATTATGAACAGCAGCTTCTCTCCACTGCTTCTCTCTTTTTACCCATCCTGAGGCATCCTGTGGTTACGCCAGCTCCAGTCTCATCCCACCTAATAAAGATTATGAACCTTTAAAGAAGTAGATGCCAACCCCCAAACATCTCGAACTCTTTAGAGACGTACCAGTGCCATTTGGATTCCATCTTATGTGAAGTTTGGAAATTGGACCTCGTTGAGTGTTTAAAGGCTCTGGCATGGAGAAGCTGGTGTTGGAATTATGATCTCAAATGTTGAGCTATTTTATGAGTTGCTTAGGAACTCCTGGTTTCATAACTTTTTCCATAAAATACTTTTAAATAACTGTATAAGAATGTAGAACGTCTCTAGGTTACGTATGTAACCATAGTTCCTTGATGAAATGAGGCGCTGTGTCGAAACGCTTTGGAAACACTTCGGGAACCTGCCTGAGTGTTCACACTCTGAAAAAATGTGTGTAATCAGTCAAAAATTGGACGCTGGCCATTACCAGTGAGGTGACGTCACGACCAGGAGTATAAAGCGCATCTTATTGAGGGCAGTGGCAGCTTCTGTAAAGGAGAAGAAAGCGCTGCATGGACACCAGAGGTGTGGCATAGAGACGCAGCATCTTGTTCTCTCAGGGAACTAGGGTTACATACGTAACCTAGAGATGTTCCCTTTCAGGAACTCAAACTGCATTGAAATGCTTTGGGAACGAGAGTCCAATCACGCCAGACTGACCAGTCCTTGCCTAGTGTGTGTCAGTCTGCAGTCTAGGTTATAGAACCACACAAAGGTCAGCGGGGTGGACCAACCCACAGCATTACATATGTCTTGAAGGGAACTCCAGAGGACCAAGATTTCGAGACAGCCACAGGTGGAGTGAGCTCTGACCCCGAATGGAGAGGGGAGACCAGAGGACTTATAAGATGATGTGATAGCTTTAACAATCCACCTGCTCGGAGTCTGCTTATTAGCAGGGGGAAAGTACAATACAGATGAAGCCTTGGCCACACCTGAGCTATGGCGTCCAGCCCCAGCGGGGGAGAAGTAAGAAGGAACCAGAGGGGACAGTGCGATGTCTCTTGAGACGAGAACAGATCCACCTGGGCTCTTCCAAATTTCTCCTAAACCTTGCACCGCCACCATTCCCCTGGTCTTATACCCTGCCTCGACAGGCTGTCTGTTGCCTCGTTCAATCAGCCCGGGATGTAAACTGCTCTCAAAGAGAGGAGTTTCCCCTCGGCCCAAAGGAGTATATGGTGCGCCAGCCTGCACAGGGGGCACAAATAGAGACCTCCTTGACGGGTGATGAAGGAGACCACCGCAGTATTGTCCATACAGACCAACACGTGATAACCTCTGAGGTCTGAGAGGAAATGCTTCAGTGCTAGAAGCATGGCCATCATCTCTATCATAGCATATCCTTTTTACATGCGGAACATATTAAATGGCCTACCACAAGTTCACCACACACTATTAAAGCTTTTAAAAAAAAATTGTAGTAGCCTATAGATAACATAGCCTATAGCCTATGTTATCTTTGTGAAAAGCAACAATTCAAATTCATACTTCTTCAGAGAGTTCTGCCATGAAGTCATCCTAAGTGTCTGAAGCAGCGATACAGCAGGTCTTTTCTCCCTGCTGCTACACTTTACAATTAAAGCTGCTCCCAGTGAACGAGTCACAAAAAGACACACTGTTATTACTGTTCAACTGTGCAATAATACCAACAACAGAGTATCATAAACAACACATGCAATAACAGAAATCTTATCTTAAGTGCAATGTTGAACATTCAGTGGTCAGTATGAGAGAAGTGTACACGAAGCAACAAATTGTAACTGTTCTTAGACAAGATACACATAAAATTTGGTCCTGTCAAGCAGACATGTATCTTTTCATGGTTACACGACATACAGCTGTTATCAGGGTGTACTCATTTTTGTTGGCAGCTATTTTGACATTAATAGCAGTATGCTGAATTATTTTCAGAGTGCAGTAAATCTGTAGCGCTATTCAAGCTACACATTGACAACTCCAAAATATATTCAAGATTAATGTCTATAGTATTGTCCCTTGAGAAGAAATACTAAAATGGTTGCTGAAATACTATGCAATCCTTTTTACATGCGAAACATATTAAAGTTCACCTCACACTCTGTGCTTTTAAAAAGATTTGGAGTATTAAACTTGAAAACATAGACTTCGTACCAGAAATAAGATTTTTTTTTGCTATGAATTTATGAATAAAGACATTTGTTAAAGTATGCTAAAATAAGTAGGTCATAACTTTTTTGAAAATTAAATATAAAAAAAAATAATATAAAAAACACACACACACACACACACACACACACACACACACACACACACACACACACACACACTCCTATTTATATTCACATCTGGATTACCCAAATGGGGTCTGACAAATGTAAACAATTTTATTACATTTTTCCTTTTATTTTATATTATTTTAACAATTTTATTTGTGCCAATTTTATTGATTACCTAATGTAATCAATATAATAATAAATGTATTTTATTAATTTTTTTATATATATATATTCTATTTAATTTGTACTTATTTAATAAAAAACAACAAGCTATATATATATATATATATATATATATTCATATTCATATTCATATTCTTTCTTCTTTTTCTTCTGTCGGCTGCTCCTATTAGGGGTCGCCACAGCGGCTCATCCGTCTCCATACCACCCTGTCCTCTACATCTGCCTCTTTCAAACCAACCACCTGCATGTCTTCCCTCACCACATCCATGAACCTCCTCCTTGGCCTTCCTCTTTTCCTCCTACCTGGTGGCTCTGCACATGTCTAAACCATCTCGATCTTGCTCCCTTACCTTTTCACCAAAACATCCTACATGCGCTGTCCATCTAATAAACTTATTTCTAAACTTGTCCATCCTCATCACTCCCAACGAAAACCTTAACATCTTCAGCTCCGCTACCTCCAGCTCCACCTCCTGTCTTTTACTCAATACCACTGTCTCTAATCCATACAACATCGCAGGTCTCACCGCAGACCTATAAACTTTCCCTTTCATTCTTGCAGATACCCTACTATCACAAATCACTCCTCCCACTCTTCTCCACCCACTCCACCCTGCCTGCACTCTTTTCTTTACTTCCCTAACACACTCTCTATTACTTTGCACTGTTGACCCCAGGTACCTGAACTCCTCCACCTTCTCCACCTCTTCTCCCTGCAACCGCATCACTCCACTGCCCTCCCTCTCATTCACACACATGTACTCTGTCTTACTCCTACTGACTTTCATTCCCCTACTCTCCAGCACATACCTTCACCTCTCCAGGCTCTTCTCAACCTGTTTACTACTCTCACCACAAATCACAATAACATCCGCAAACATCATAGTCCATGGAGACTCCTGTCTGACCTCGTCCGTCAACCTGTCCATCACCACTGCAAACAGGAAAGGGCTCAGGGCTGCTCCTTAATGCAGTCCAACATTCACCATGAATTAGTCTGTCATACCTACTGCACACTTCACTGCCATCACACTGTCCTCATACATGTCCTGCACCACTACACCACTCTCACATACTTCTCTGACACACCTGACTTCCTCATACAATACCACAACTCCTCTCTTGGCACTCTGTTGTACGCTTTCTCTAAATCCACAAACACACAATGCAACTCCTTCTGTCCTTCTCTATACTTCTCCATCAACATCCTCTAAGCAAATAAGGCATATGTGGTGCTCTTTCTCGGCATGAAACCATACTGTTGCCCACAGATGGTCACCTCTTCTCTCAGCCTGGCTTTCACTACTCTTTCCCATAACTTTATGATGTGCCTGATCAACTTAATTCCCCTGTAGTTACTGCAGGTCTGCACATCTCCCTTATGTTTAAAGATCGGTACCAGCAAACATCCTCTCTATTCCTCAGGCATCTTTTCACCTTCCAAAATCCTTTTAAACAATCTCCACTGCCATCTCTACTAAACATCTCCATGCTTCTACAGGTATGTCATCTGGTCCAACCGACTTTCCACTCTTTATCCTCTTAATCGCTGCTCTTACTTCCTCCTTACTAATCCTATCTACATCCTGCTTCACCAATTCCACATCATCCAACCCTCTCTCTCTGATTTTCCTCATTCAACAGCTGCTCAAAGTACTCCCTCCACCTTCTCAACAGACTCTCCTCACTAGTCAACACATTTCCCTCTCCATCCTTTATTGCTCTGATTTGCAGTACATCCTTCCCAGCTCAGTCCCTTTGCCTGGCTAATTGGTATAAATCCTTTTCTCCTTTCTTAGTGTCCAACCTCTCATACAGCTCCTCATATGCCTTTTCCTTGGCTTTCGCCACATCCCTCTTAACCTGCTGCCGCATCTCCTTATACTCCTGCCTACTTTTCTCATCACTCTGTCTATCCCACTTCTGTTTTGTTAACCTCTTTCTCCTTATGCTCTCCTGCTCTTCCTCATTCCACCACTACATCTCTTTGTCTTCCTTTTTATTTCCAGAAGTCACACCAAGTACTTTTGTAGCTGCCTCCCTCATCACTCCTGCAGTAGTTCCCCAATAATCCAGCACTTCTTCACCACCACCGAGACTCTGTCTGACCTCTTCCCTGAACCTCACACCACACTCTTCCTCCTTCAGTTTCCACCATCCTATTCTTCTTTTCAGTCCTTACTCTCCTTCTTGCAAAATTATCCCACAGACCACCGTCCGATGCTGTCGAGCTACACTGTCCCTTTGCCACCACCTTACAGTCTCCAATCTCCTTCAGGTTGCATCTCCTGCATAGCACATAGTCCACCTGTGTGCACCTTCCTCCACTCTTATAAGTCACCCTATGATCCTCCTTCTTCTTAAAATAAGTGTTCACCACAGCCATTTCCATCCTTTTAGCAAAATCTACCACCATCTGCCCTTCCACATTTCTCTCCTTAAAACCATACCTACCCATCACCTCCTCATCACCTCTGTTCCCTTCACCTACATGCCCATTAAAGTCTGCCCCAATCACCAATTGTTCTTTCCTAGGTACACCATCTACCACTGCATCTAATTCACTCTAGAATCTTTCCTTCTCCTGGTTAGGGCTTTTGCTCAAGGGCCCAGCAGTGGCAGCTTGGTGGTGGTGGGATTTGAACCTGTGATCTTCTGATCCAAAGCCCAATGCCTTAACCACTGAGCTACCACCACCCTATCAGAAACTCTCTTCACCTCCACTACACTCTTACTGTACTCTTCCTTCAAAATCACCACTACACTATTTCCTTTTACATTCACACCATGATAAAACAGTTTAAAAATAAAATTTTAAGATAAAACCCACCTCCAATGTTCCTGGCCTTACTCCCTTTCCACTTGGTCTCCTAAACACACAACATATCTACCTTTCTCCTATCTATCATATCAGCTATCTCTCTCCCTTTACCAGTCATAGTACCAACATTTAAAGTACCAACCCGAACCTTCACTTTCCCACACTGCTCCTTTCCCTGTCGCCTCTGTAGACGTCTTCCTCCTCTCCTCCTCCTCCT
>MU551666.1:873696-924387 GCA_024362625.1 Silurus asotus
TATATATATATATATATGTGTGTGTGTGTGTGTGTGTGTGTGTGTGTGTGTGTGTGTTTGCAGGGTGTATTTTTATCACTTAAAAGTTTCTAAAGAGGGCTTTTTTTGAAATTTAGTGTGAATAGATGATAAAATTAAAAATAATAATATGCAAAACTCCATACTCAGAATGATTTATTCACTACTGCACTTTCCTTGAAGGCTTCTGGTTATATGGCATTTGTTTAAGAGCAGATAAAACGTCTTTTGGGCTCAGGCTGGAAATTCTAGAATGCCCAACACAAGGTGCATGACTGAACTTTTTCTAAAAGACTTAGTGCAGATATCAGAGCAATAGGGATACAGCAGATTAACAGGTTAATGGAAACACCCACAACCCCATCTCCTGAGCCTGACACTTATAGAATAGTAATAGAATAAATTCTTATGGAATGTAATGGTACAAAGAGATGACAGAGCAGGCAAAAGAACGTTGATGTCGTGAATGTTTATATGTATGCATGTTTTTAAAAACAGATGAATAAATTAATTAAACCTCTCCAGGTAAATTAATTATTACCAGTTTACCTTATGTAGGATGCTATTCTGTACATGCATAACACATAGTATGGGAAAAAATCAGTTTCACCTGCTTTGGCGAAAGAAAGGACAACGTGTGCAATGGAGAGGCATTATGTGATGGTTTTTTTTTTTGCGTGAAAAGTTTATTATTGGTACCCTGATTACTTTATGGATGAGAAAGGAAGTTCATACTTCCTTTCTCGTGACAGAATGAGAGTCTGAAGATGCTGGAGGTGGGAAAGAGTATGCTGCCTGCAACATAAACCAGCATGGCCAGTTTGGTGGTGGGTAACTGTTGGTCTGTGGACGAATTATTAAATTGTGAAGTTCCTAGATGGACTAATTGAGAACCTCTAAGACATTAAAGCATCAGAAGCCACCAGGCACCACATACTGTTCGGGATCTCACTGATAAGCTGATCCATTTCTGGGAGATCTCTGCCATCTCAACAGGCAAATTCCCAGATGAAGTCAGGCGTGCATACAGACATGTGGGGGTCACGATCAAAGTCATGAAAGTTGCACCAGCCTGTAATTTAAATTTTACACATTGATTTTACATCCAGCCCTCAGTGGGTTGATGATTTTTGTTTTTATTGCCACATTATTTTGAAAATCAATACATCATCATACAAGTACAAAGTTTACAAAGTTATAACTCGGCCATAAGTTCATAGACTGAATAAACATAATTTATAGTTGTGTTTAGTGCTTGATTCATTTGATTGATAACAGATAACTACACCCATTACACAGCAGTGAAAAAATAAAAATCAAGAATTATCAATCAAAATATACCATTTGTGAAATCTGCATATTCATTTTCAAAACATATCATTCATAACTAAACACCAAATGTGAGAGCTGAGAGTTAGAGAGAGAGAGAGAGAGAGAGAGAGAGAGAGAGAGATGGAGAGAAGAAATAAAGAAATGTTATCTCAATTTTGCAGTGTAAACTGTTGAACTGTAGCTGAATATTCACAAACCAAATCATGTCTTAAATGCACTTATTCTTCCATTCTCCATTAACTGGCCCTTAATGACAGAAACACATAGTCAAAGGTTGAATGCTGATTTTTATTTATTTCTACTGAAAAATTTAGCAGGATCTGTACTTTACCATCTGTTAAACTGTTATACAAAATATTGTTTCAGAATGGCCTCTAGCAAAAAAAAGCAGTAATGCATATGAAAAGGTATGTTTAACCTTAAACCTCATCTTAACTTTTACCTTTTTTTACCTTCCGGACTTATAGACTCTTACAAGTAGTGTGGAACAATTCTAACAATAATCAACATTACCTACCTGAGGAATTTATATAATATTATATAAGATATCTATAACTTGTTTGTTTTCTGTCACATCTGGTACACAGGTTTTTATTAGCTTACTCATTCAATGGTCCAGTCAGTTCCTTCAGACACAGAGATAATACTTATATGTATTTGTCAGTGATAAACAAAATTTTGTTAAACGGCATCTTATTTTGCTACCTTCTTTGTACCTATATTTACCACTCTAAATATATTATCAGTAGAAAGACAATTGATTAGGTGTGTATACAGAGAGGCATGGCCATTGTCCCCTGCCCTAGCACAAGGCAAATAATGATAAATAATTAAATGACTGCTGAAAGATGAAACCATAAATATTTATTACTGTTTGATATTTATTCATTTGTGCAGTATAGACCTGCCTGCCATGTATCAGTATCCACCATATTGACAACATTGACTGGGACATTCAGAGTATAAAGAGAGGTAACTTTTAAGGAGTGTGTGGATGATTATAGTACATGTAATGAAAACCAAAATGCTGGTGAGAGCAAATTGCTGACTATTAACTCAGAATGTAATTAATGAAATGAATAAACATAATATGTGTAAAATATTGTGTTGTGTCTGCTGAGCTAGAATGGATTCATTAACAAGGGTTAATATGCGGGGTAAATCCACTGTGCTTCTGAAGGTTATGAATATGATGTGACATTGTACAAATAGAAGGACATCAAACTGTTTTTTTCTCTTGTTTGCAATCCTGGCCCAATGAACACAAAAGTCTATGATATGACATTCTGTCATATGTTTTTATTTTAGAGGAATATAAACACATGATATCTTAATTTCACTCACTTCTAGTCAATTATGCTGAGCCAGGCATGGGCCAGAGATCAATAGGTGTGGAGCCGTTCAGATTGCCAGCAGTGTAAACTGACTACAAGATTTATTCGGTTAATTACTTGGATCCTGTTCAACAGTATAGACACGATAAAAATGTCAAGCCCCCATCCTCCATCTTCTTTTATAATCCAATTTCAAAGTATACACAAATACAAATGCCCAAGCAATCAACTACAAATGAAACAAATTTTACTATATCCTGTATATACTGTATGTTGCAAGAAAATTCTATGTTCTAATTTACTGAAATGCACCGAAGAGGATTGAATAAAATTTGAAAGGTTTACGACTCATCAATCAAGAAATGTTATTTTCTAAATGTAAAAGGGCATTTAAAAGTAATGCAATTCCACCTTAGATTTCGAACAACCAGGTTATATTATCTAAATCTGGGGATTATGTGACATTTCTAAAATGTACATATGCACTATATGAGACTAGTAAAATTTGTTACAAAGAAGGCTGATTTGTCAATTGTACTCAAATATTTGCCATTGTAATAAATCAAATTTGTTTGATTCAACGTGTATAAAGAACCAGATACATTTAAGTGCTGCTCTGTTTCACAGTGTGCCACTTGCAGACTCACTATTAATCTAAGATTTAAAGCTTGAAGACCATCAAAATTATTTAAGTTTCTAAAAGTAAATAATATTTACAGTGGGTCAGGTTCCAGAGTTTGTTTGTTTGTTTGTTTGTTTGTTTGTTTCTTTCTTTCTTACTTTCTTTCTTTCTTTCTTTCTTTTTTTTTTCTATAAAAACTGTTTATTAATTCACAAATAAAGCAAAAAGCAATTATGGTTTTCAATAAAACATTGTAGGAACCCAGCCATTAGGGTTGCAAAAGCCAGTGCACTCTTAGTGCTGGTCCTAAACCCAAGTACATTTGGAGGGTTGCATTAGGTAGGGCATCCAGCGTAAAATGTGCAAAATCAAATATGTGAATCATGAATCAGAAATTCTAACAAGGCACAGGTTACCAACAAGTGCCACAGGTATTGTTATCTAACAGAGTACCGGTGGAAATTAGGCTACAGCTGGTCGAAGTAGGAGAAGGAGAGAAGGATGAAGTCTACAGAGACAGCGGGAAAAGGAGAAGTATAGGAGAGTGGAGGTTAGGGTTGGCACTTTTCATGTAGGTACTATGACTGGTAAAGAGAAAGAGTTAGCTGATATGATGGAGAGAAGAATGATAGATATGTTGTGTGTTTAGGAGACTAGGGAAAACATTGGAGGGGGGTTTAAACTGTTCTTTTATGGTGTGGATAAAAAGAGAAATGGTGTAGGGGTGATTCTGAAGAAGGAGTTTAGTAAGAGTGTAGTGGAGGTGTAGAAAGTTTCTGGTAGGGTGATGAATTTGAAGCTGGAAGTTGCAAGGGTGATAATGAATGTCTCCCTTCATCTCTCCCTCCTCTGTAGTTTCCTGTACTCTTTCATCTCTTCCTGACCCTGACTCCTTTTCCTCTCTACCCTTGGACGTTGCTACTGACTCCTTCCTCTCATCTCTTTCCTTAACCATGGACCTCCTTTCCCCCTTGACTACAAAACCTAAAAAGACTTATTGTCCCACACCGTGGCTGTCAGAAGTTTTGAGCAGCAATCGACACAAGCTCAGATCTGCAGAGAGGAAGTGGAAAAAAATCACAACTCGATGTAACCTCAGATCTTACCACGCACTTGACCAAGTTTTCTTTGGAGGTGACCTGCCAAAACTGCCTTCTACAAGGAAAAGCTTGAGGCCTCTGCAAAAGATCCTCGTAAGCTCCACAACATCTTCTCTTTACTACTCAACCCTCCTGCTGCACCTGCTCCATCCTCCCTGGCTGCTAATCACTTTGCCTCCTTCTATGATGGGAAGATTAAGAAAATCTGCCAGACAATGACTACACAACACAGCTAACAATGCAATATGTCTCTGTCAAGCTTCTCATGCCCTTCATCTCCACAATCATCAACGGGTCAATAACATCTGGCTATGTACCAACTACCTTCAAGCAAGCAAGGGTAATTCCCATATTGAAGAAACCTGCTCTGAGTCCATCAGATATCAACAACTACAGACCAGTATCACATCTCTCCTTTCTTTTTAAATCAATGGACTGCACTGTTTTTAACCAACTGTCTGTTTATCTCTCACAGAACAGCCTCCATGATCCGAACCAGTCTGGGTTCAAAGCGACACATTCCACAGAGACAGCCCTTTTGGCTGTTTCTAAGAAACTGCATGCTGCTCGGTCAGCCAAGCTGTCATCTGTACTTATCTTCCTGGAACTTTCAGCAGCATTTGACAAAGTCAACCACAAGACACTTTTGTTAACCCTCAAGAGCCTCAGTATCCGTGAAACAGCATGGGAATGACTTGCTTCCTACCTGGAAGGTCGCTCATACTGGGTAACATGGAGGGGATCAACATCTGCCCTGTGCAGACCCACCACTGGTGACCCACAAGACTCGGTACTCTGTCCCCTTCTTTTTTACCTCTATAACCCCTCCATTGGTGAAGTCATATCCTCACATGGCTTTTCTTATCAATGCTATGCAGATGAAACTCAACTAATCTTTTCTTTCCCTCCATCAGATACCACAGCTTCTGCTCGGATCTCGGCATACTTGACAGACATATCTTCAAGAATGAGTGCTCACCAAATAAAACTCAACCCCAGCAAAACAGAACTGCTGGTCATCCCAGGTGATTCATCTCCAGGTCAAGATCTCCAAATAACACTCTGCTCTCACCTTCAGCCACTACTCGTAACCTTTGGTTAACTATGGGCAATGAACTGTCCTTCCTCCCACATGTCTCTAAGGTGTCTCGTTCTTGTCAATTTTTCTTCTCTACAATATCCGAAGAATTTAACCATTTTTGTCCACACAGGCTTCCCAGGTGCTTGTTTAGTCTCTTGTTATTTTAAGACTCGACTACTGCAATTCTCTGCTGGCAGGTCTTCCCCGGAACGCTATTCGTCCACTGCAAATGATCCAAAACGCAGCTGCAAGGCTTGTGTTCAATCAGCCCAAGTTCTCCCACACCACCCCACTGCTGCGCTTCCTTTACTGGCTTCCAATAGCTGCACGTATCAGATTCAAAACACTGATGCTTGCCTACAAGGCCAAAAATTGACCAGCGCCATCTTACCTAAGTGACCTCATCACATCTCGCACTGCACCACGCTGCCTGAGATCCTTCAGCACTGCTCGACTGGTACCACCTTCTCTCAAAAGGAAAGGTAAGTACACTTCAAGGCTCTTCTTTGTTCTGGCAACGAAGTGGTGAAATAAACTTCCCCTAAATGCCCTGATTATCTTCAAGCGATGACTGAAGACCTACCTCTTCCTGAAACACTTAAATTAGCACTTTCCAAGTTTTTAGAATTCAAGAATAATATTTATATAAAGTTTGTAATCTGGCGTCCCAGTGTAGATTTTTTCAGTACTGGAGACTCAAAGCACTTTTGTACATCGCTCTGGATAAGGGCGCAATGTAAATGTAAATAAATGTCAGCAGTGCTTATGCTCCAAAAGTGGGTTGTTAGATGAAGGAGAAGGAAAGAATTCTAGAGAGAGCTAGATGATGTGGTGAAGAGTGTACCTAGGAATAGAAGATTGGTTAATGGGGCAGACTTTGATGGGCATTAAAGGGAACAGAGGTGATGAGGAGGTGATTGGTAGGTATGGCCTAAAGGAGAGGAATGTGGGCAGGGCATATGGTGGTATTTTAAGAAGAAGGAGGAGCATGGGTTGACATATAAAAGTGGAGGAAGGTGGACACAGGTGGACTATATTCTATGTAGGAGATGCAACCTGAAGGAGATTGAAGAATGTAAGGGGTTTGACAGGAGACAGTGTAGTTAGACAGCATCGGATGATGGTCTGTAGGATGGCTTGGAGGTGAAGAAGAAGCGGAAAAGAGTAGGGACTGAAAGAAGAATTAGATAGTGGAAACTGAAGGAGGTAGACTGTAGTGTGAGATTCAGGGAAGGGGTCAGACAGGGGCTCAGTGCTGGTGAAGAGGTGCAGGATGTTTGGACAACTACTGCAGAAGTTATATAGATGACTGCTATAAAAGTGTAACATCTGAAAATAGAATTGAAGACAAAGAGACATGGTGGAATGAGGAAGTGCAGGAAAGCATGAGGAGAAAGAGGTTGGCAATACAGAATTGGGATCGACAAAGTGATAAGAAAAGTAGGCAGGAGTAAAAGGAGATGAAGAAGAGAGAATGTGGTGAAAGCCAAGGAAAAGGCATATGAGGAGCTATATGAGAAGTTAGACACTAAGGAAGGAGAAAAGGATTTATACCGATTGGCCAGGCAGAGTGGCCGAGCTGGGAAGTGCTGCAGATTAGAGCAATAAAAGATGGAGATGGAAATGTGTTGACTAGTGAGGAGAGTGGGTTGAGAAGATGTTGTGAGTATTGGTGTTGGTGTAAGCAGCTGCTGAACAAGGAAAATTAAGGAGAGAGAGTTCTAGAGTTTCTTTCTTTCTTACTTTCTTTCTTTCTTTCTTTCTTTCTTTCTTTCTTTCTTTCTTTCTTTCTTCCTTCCAACATGTCGGCTCTATAAAAACAGTATCAGGATTTAGTCATCAGATTTTGAAATACAGTTACAAGTCTAACATATTTCTGTTTTACTTCCAGAAATAGCGTGTAGTACAGAATTAGTGCTGGTTAAAGTTCTAAATGATATTGCTTGTTGGTTGTAGATATATTTTTGTTTTGGAAGTGATGATCTTAAGTGAAACATTTGCCACATCTGACAATTATATTTAAATAAACTGGCATGATAAATTTTTGGATTTTTTTGATTGACCATTACAAATAACAACAATTATTGTTATTATTATTATTATTATTGTTATTGTTATTGTTATTGTTATTATTATTATTATTATTATTATTATTATTATTATTACCTTTATTATTATTATTATTATAATTATAATTATTGTTTTTGTTATAAAGGTGGCCTATAGGCACTGCACTGGCAGTATGATTAATGCTTATATGTAGAAGTATGACAATTGTCTGAAATGGAACACTTCATGCAAATGTATCATCAAAAAATATATCAATAACATTGTTTTCCATTGTCTTCATCCCTGTAACCTTGACTTCTACTGAAGTGTTTTTCATGCAGTTTTTCATGCAATAGACTGATTACACTCAAGTATCAAAATTTTCAGGGGATCTATTTGCTCCCATATTAATAGCCTCATTGTTGCAAAACAAAGGCATAGCCACAGAAAGAATATGTTGCAAGACTGTCTGGAGACAGGTTTCCTTTTCCAACAAATAACTCACAACAATATACAATACTATGTTATTTTAAAAAATGTCTGAGCAGTGCAGTGCTGAAGGCACTGTTTAAAAAAAGAAATAGCTTGGTAAGCAATTGGCTAGTGTCAGGAATAGGTAAATTATAAAAGCTAGATGGTTGACTATATGTGAAACCGGGTATAAAAACAGAAACAGACACACCGAGAGCACATTCACACAAATACACAAAACATATACTATATATAAAAAATGTATTATTACATTTATATAACATTATTAAATTCTGTTAAAGAAAATCTTACTGTACAGTGTAACTATAGTAACATTCTCTTACTGCTCATTAAAAACACCATGCTAATATTGGATAGGAGTCTGTGCTCTTGAACAGCCTCTGTTCTTCTTGACAAGGATTCCACAAGGTTTTGAAAACATTGGGATTCTGAAATCTAATGTTCTATCACATCCCAATGGTACTATATGCATACATAAAGAACAGGATTACGTCTATCCTACTAGATTATTATTGTGTATCCTAATAGATATTGGCTAAATTTAAACAATTAGCATTTTAACAATTAGTAATTAAACAATTGTAAATTAAGGAGCATATGCACATGCCAAGAACACATTTCCTAAACCATTGAATTGCCATTACCAACCTAAAATAATTTCTGCTTCTGAGCCAAAAGTCTGAGCCTACCATTTGCATTAGACCGGGTTTTTACTCACCTCTTTAACTCTCCAGTTTAGATTAATCTGATACAAAATGAATGTTCTGTTTTCTTTCCTTGACTCACAGAAGTAAAAACTCACTGTAGTCTTCTGCTGACAAGGCCCATCTGCCTCAACATTTAATATGTTGTGCATTTTGAGAAGCCTTTCTCTCGTTTGTCTAAACTCTAGAGACTGTTATGAGTGAAAATCCCTGGAGATCAGCACTTCAGCAACAATCCAGACCATCTGGCATTAGCAACCATGCCACAAAGTCAGATAAACTTTGTGACACACTGACTTTAGCTTGAACTAAAGTTCTTGAACTGAATCTGCATGCATTTTATGCCCTGTGTTGCTGCCCAATGATTGGCTAATTGGATAATTGCATAAATTGGTGTCAATAAACACTGTGTTATATATTATAGTAAACATATATTTGTAAGTTTTACCAGGCCAGTCCAGGCCTTCTTGCTGAACCAGACCTCAATAATGATTTTTTTCTGAATGAGCCCAAATCCACAAATCAACATTCCAAAGTGTTGTAGAAAGCCTTCTCAATCCTTACAGCAGAAAAAGGTGAACCAATTCCACATTAATGGCAATGGAATTATTTTTATGATTATTGTGTTTCCTATAGAAGGTATTTCTTTCTTTATTCCTTATTTTACATTAGTTTAGCACACTTTAATTATTCTAATTTATAATTGTGCATTTAAATGCTGGGTTATAATTTTAATAAGATATTTTTTTTTATGCAATGCACAATCCAAATGTAGTACAAAAAAAAAAAACAGTCCACGTATAATGAGTACATCTAAACTGACAATGAGCCCTTGACAGAATTGCGTTTGTAAGTATAAATTGCTCCTGCAAAGCACTAATCGCATACCATTATTGTTTCATTGTAATGCATTTTATACCACCTAAAATTCTAAAATGCTATTTGTGTTCATAAATAATTGATCCCGCTCACATTTTTACTTGTGAATAATTGAAAGCTGAGCAGAGACTTTAAGGTTATCTCCTCTCACTTGAAAAATTCTACTGTGACATTCAATTATGAACTTATTTTCTGGCTGTCAGTCTTTGGAACAGCTTGGAAGAGTTAATACTGCAGCAAGAAGTCATAATTGCCTGGGAAGTTTAATGAGTTTAAAAATGTTAGTGAAAATAATGATGAAAATTAAAGTGATAAAATACATTAAACATAACTCAGTTGAACAAAATGAGAGAAATGATATGTACTGTTTTTCTTATTTTAAATTTAACACCAGTATTGTTATATAATTACTTCATGATTAGGGTAATTTAGCCCATATAATTCCTTATAAATAATGAGGACAGAATTTGCAGCAGAACAGGTGTAAGCCTTTGTGACTGTTCTGCTGGTAGAATAAATTGCTTTATTAATATATTTCTCTGTCTGCATTTTTTTTTTAATGTTAAACTGGTTCTCATAGTGTTGTACTTAACCCAGTCTTTGTATTAGAAAGGATTCATGGTTGTCTCACTCCCTGTAAGTGCTGACATCTGCCCCACTCTTCAGCTAAAATGTTATTCAAACCATGTGCCAGCCTAGCTTTATATTCTTCATTAAATGAAATTAACTTGGTTATAGATAAGATCAGAAGTTGGGTTTTAATTTTCACATGTACTTAATCTTTCAAATTGTAAGAACAAGTAACAAGCAGAATAAGGACAAATATTTGTACAGTTTTGTACAGCTTGAAAATAATATTTCCTAAACAAAATTCAAGCACATGTAAAATGCAAATGTTTTGTTTTTTAACTAGAGAAAAACAAAGGTCTAACAAATAGTTTGTAACTTATTTGCTTTTCTTTGAACCATGTAGTATGCCACAGAATGGCATCATAATTATGCTTAAAATAGCACAACAACTATATTACCCATAAGTACCTGCACATCACATGGCCTGTCACACATCACTTTTACATTTAGGAACATAGGTACATAGGAATGAAACATTTTTGTTTTAATGTTGAGCTTTTGTCTTTGCTTGTTCCACATCCTTGCTCATAGTTTTCCTGTTTTATTTAATTTTTATAGTTATGTTTCCTGCTGCACAGTTTTGGTTGTCTGTTTGTTACTTGTTTACTTCATTAAAAATAAAATCTACAAATGCACCTGTCATTTGAAATACCTGACAAACAGCAAAAACAAGTTATGAAGCAGTCTTTGTTCCCCCCATAAAATGAATGTAAAGTGTATTTCTTAAAAAACTAAATATATGATTATTTGTGCTAAATAGTTTGTGCCCTTTCAGTAAAGTATTTCTTTTCCCTTAGAACCAACTGCTGTAGATAGTAATTTTTTGTTCTATAACAGCATGCTGAAACATTCAATCTTCATCAGCATCTATGATGTTGTTGTTGGCTGGACTTGTTCCACAAGATTAATTTAAATCAATAATAATTACTTCCGATCAATGTAGCATAATTTTTTAGCCTCTGGTGATGTTAATGACATTAATGAACTGCCCTATTGGCAAAGCTGTCTCTGATTAAATTTAAAGTTCTGCAGTCTCAGTTCTCTATTGCTTATGATCAGAGGACACTGCAGTCTGATAATAAATACAAAGGTCAAGATCACACAGCCTATGTGTGGCTTGCTTGGGAGCGAAACACACCAAGTCAGTCCTTGATTGAGTCGACTGCGAGCACTTTATTCACATGTCTATGCGATCGCTCTGTTCCCGATGGGCACTCTTCAAGGAGGGTGCCCTTAATACTCGTGGTTCTGGTCCCACTCTCGCAAATGGATCTCGCAGAAGGTCTCGAGACGGGCTTGGTTTCTCAGGGGACTTGAGTTACATACGTAACCTAGAGACTTTTATATCCAGGCATGAGTAAGTGTGTCAGTATGAAGAACAAAATGCTAATGACATTGTAGTGACATTGTAGACATCCAGTGTTAAAATGATAGAGAATAATTTCCACATAATTTTAATGGGAAAAATCTCAGTCTCCAGCTATACCCTGACTGTGAGAAACAACAAGGTGGGTATACATTTGCATACTTTAAGCATTTTAGTCCAACAATAGCAACTTAGGGTTTCCTGGTGGTTTAGTGGTTAGGATGCGGCACTCTCACCGCTGCAGCCCGGGTTCGATTCCTGGTCAGGAAACCAGCCCCAGCCATTAGGGTTGCACAAGCCAGTGCACTCTTAGTGCCAGTCCCAAGCCTGGATAAATGGGGAGGGTTGCGTTAGGAAAGGCATCCAGCATAAAAACATGTGCCAAATCGAATATGTGGATCATGAATACAGATGATTCGCTGTGGCGACCCCTAATGGGAGAAAAAAAAGTCCAGCAATAGCAACTTGTCCTTTGACAAATATACAGCAGGAGGACTATTCCTGAAAAGTTTAAAGTAGTACAGTTAAATAATTAAGTTGCTATTTCTTGTCCTTTTTAGGAGATATTTAGAGAAAGTGCTCTTTTATGGTCAAGGGGGAATGTTCATTAGTGTCTGCCAGTTCTAGAGAAACAAATAAACACTGACTACTTTTATCCTACTCATTTGAAGGTAAAAAACATAAACAGTTTATATTTAGAGGAGCCTGTTAAATGATGTGTTGCTTAAATAAAGAACGATGAAATCTTTAACGAATTCAGCAACATTTTTAGAGTCCATTTGCTGACAAATTGATTTGAAAGTGGATCTAAAAATCCAGTTTCAGTTTTTGAAAACAGTTCTATCATGTTTTGTGTTGCATTTGCTTAAGGGCCTATTTTAAATATGCATTTTTGCATTTATGTGCATGCACAAAGTGAGTTTAGATGTGTAGTGAAACTTCTCTTGCTGATCTCTGGCATCTGCAATTCTGCGTGATGGTGTTCTGAAATCCTCCTCCACAGATCTGAAAAATAAGGTTAAGTTTACACTGTGCTTTAAAAAGCAGAAAGGCATTTGAAAAGAAGATGACATAGCTCTGCAGCCAAATAATCTCACAAAGCCTGGCAAAATGGGACTGTGCAGCTCACACACAAGAAACCTAAACCCAAAACATCTAAAGGCCTGTGCTAGTGACCTTATGTGAGTAGCTCTTAATATTCAAAAGCCAAAAAAATCATGAAAAGACTTTGGCATCTATTGATTTGACATTTTATCTTTTTGTTATGAGTCATGTATTGTGTTGCCTATACAATAAATCCTAATTTCCTAACATCAGATGAGTTTTGGAACTATTTCATATCGACTATTTCAGAGAGTGAAGCATGTCTTATGGGCTGTATTGATTGATTGCCTTGTTAAGTCTTCCCAACAGAGCTTACATATGCTTCCTAACTGGAGTTAGAATGTGGTTTCACATTCAGCAGCTCTCAGAGAGAAGCAGAGTGTGACAGAGAGGAAAAACAACCCATCTGCTGTGTTCTATCATAGTCTCCCTGCATACACACTAAAGCCAGAGGAAATAAGCACAAGATTAGTGAGCCAAAAGCATTCCTGTTTAAACATAACAAACTACTTGAATACTAGTTGAAGTGAATTGACTGCATGAAAATGTTATGCTGAAAGTGGCTTTAAGAACACCCAACTTTTTAAACCAAATATTTTCCAAGTAAATCCTTATAGATTTTCATCTGTTATTTTGGTCTGAATTTATTGTATTACTAATACTAGTTTGAAAGAAAATGTGTTAGATCATGTTCTAAGAAATAATAATAATAATATTAATAATAATAATAATAATCATGATCATAATAATCATAATATAAATAGTAATTTCAAAAGACTAAAAAGTTTAACTCTTTTTGATGCCACATTAACCAATCAATGATTATGCCTTTTTCCCGTTTTAGTCTAAACTCCTACTGAACTAGTGTTCTTAATAGTCCCTCAAACACAATTCCAGGCTTTGATGTTATGTAAGAAAATAACCATCTGACAGCTGATCTGTGGTTTACCATTAGGATGAAAACTGACCTGATTCATTTTTAGCAAAAATTCGGTGATAGGCAACAGAGCTTCAGGAAATCCTATTAAACTAGACCTGTTAAAACTAAACCATTTAGAGGTTTGAATATAATGGGAAAATTGTTTAGGTAATGTAATACACTACAGGCAGTTCCTGGAAACCTGTGGTGTGATTTTCCGTTTTTTCACTTGAGTGTGGAAAACCAGCACGCAGGACATAGATCATTCTGTAGACTCTTACAATAGAGGTTGCTCTGGCAACATAAAAGCCCAAACTTTGTTACTGCTAGTGTTACTGCTACTGAGAGTGGAATTGGCAATTCATTTAAATGAAATAACTGTAATCATATACTGTTGTGATGTGTGTGTGCTAAATAGTCAGATTTTATTTTGTATTTTGTATTTATTTTTGTATAGTTTTATTTAATAGCACAAACTATTGTAAACAAAAATAAATCTCATGTATAGCCTTTCCCTTTTTATTGGGAGACAAATGCATGTGCAAAATACAATGCAAATATTTCTTTAATTCACAGTAAATTTCAGAACTACTAAAAAGAAGTTGTCATAGCCTTTTGTCCTTGAGACTCAGAGATGTTACGTAGATAAAGCTCTAAGTATGAGATTTTAAATATAATACCAAAACCCCAGAATGTAATAAATACTAATAAATTGCTGTGTGTGTGTGTGTGTGTGTGTGTGTGTGTGTGTGTGTGTGTGTGTGTGTGTGTGTGTGTGTGTGTGTGCACGCAAAATACTACTGTTTGTGCATGTGAATTAATTAAAAAAATGAATAAAAGAATAATAGACAGCATGTGAATTTTTTACACCTGAGAAGAAAATGCGGATTGGCATGAAAATATAGGTAATGAAAAAACTAAACCTGAGACAATCTGAGGCCTGTGGGAAATTTCAGCACAGTTTGGTGAAGTAAAATATGAACAAACTTTGATGAATAAACATTTTAGCTGAAACTGCATCTCTTTTGTGATTGCTTGAAATCACCATTTATTTTACCTCCTCAGATTATTAAAAGTCTTGTTAAATATATATAAAAATGTTTATATATATATATATAGAGAGAGAGAGAGAGAGAGAGAGAGAGAGAGATAAAGAGATATAATTTTTTGAAGCTGTTTATGCAGCAGGATAAAAAGTTCATTAAAGAAATATATATTTTTTTTGTTTTTCAGATTCACCTGGGTTACGATGCATTTATACATACATTAATAAGAACACTTTAGTTAGTTATAAATTTCACTGTACTCCATAGTTATTCAGATGTAAACTCTAATCTTAAAACAAATACATTGTTTTTATCATGTCATTAATAAAAACCTGTCTTGCATTATAGCTTGTTTTTAAAAAAAAAAAGCAACAGGCTCTTTAGTGGATTGAAAAAGCTTTTGATCATTTTTAATTGGATATAGAACCTGTAGGTCCTTTGAATTAAACAGAATATATGGATTATGTTTTTTTCTTCTTGAAGTCTTGATATGATCCTTATATAAAACTGGTAAATAGAGATAAAATAATAAGATTGTGGTAGTGTTTTTTTACTGCCACAGTCATATGCCCAAATACAAAAAAAAAAGAATTATGCATAGGATTTTTTGAAAATGACGTCAAAGATTTCACATCTGACCGATAGCGGCCTACATAAAATACATACTATACTATACAGTTTTACACACTATAAACATACAGAAATGGAGTTTGATTATTCTTTTAAATATTAATTCTGATTTAGATCTACAGTTGCTTGAAAAAAGTTTTGCCTGTTTCTTTCGGTTTTTGCTAATTTGTCATACTTATTTATTTCAGATCTACACATAATACCATAATACACACACAGGAAAAAAAACTGTTTCAATGATTATTTCATTTATTAAAGGAAAAAACACCAGGTGGCCCTGGGTAAAAAAGTAATTTCCCCCTTGGATGCTAAATCAACTAATTAACCAAATTTAACTTATAATTGAGTTTATTTAGACTAGACACAGTCAGGCTTGATTACTGTCAGTCCTATTCCAGTGAGAGCCATTATCTCCAAATAAAGAAAACTTGAAAAAGAGGTGAATTCCCCCAGATGTGGCCAGCCTATCCAAATTCATTGAAAACTCATCACAAAAGAAACAGATGCACCAAAGAAAAACTAAAGACTTGCAGACCTCAATCACAGCAGAAAAAGTCAGCGTTCATGATTACACTATTAATACACCAAGACAAATCGTCTTCATGGGAAAGTAAATATTATATATATTGAATATGCTGCTGTAAATGCCATTCTGATGCTGTGTTATGGCTACACACTGAAAATGTATGCTCAAATTCCATCTAACATGAATTATATAACTGAATTATTGTGGCAGAATTCTGTATAGCAGAGTAGCCAAAATATTTTTGTCTTTTATTTATATTTTGTATGTCTTTAAAACCATTTAGTGTGCCAAAAATTCCATCCATCCATCCATCCATACATCCATCCATACATCTATCCAACCATCCATTTCCTGTTAATATGATTGTGATTCAGATTTTTATTTTTATTATCTTTTTTCACAGTGTCATTTGCAGGCTTTTCACTTCAGAGGTTCCTGCTTACAGTAGGTCAGAGATCAACAGCCTTCTTTGTTGAACTGTTTGGGAGGTACTAATCTACAGGGCTTGACATGGAAGACAATAACTTTTCAGTCTCAAATCTGATCCACATATTAAAAAAATAATATTTTTTTGCATTTCTTTGCATTCCACTTGTTTATAACCACTTAAGCTAGATAAAACCTACATTTTGTATAGTCAAAACTTTGTTAAATTACAAGAGCTTTTTGAGATCATTTGTACATATAAGGAACAGCTGGAGGACCAATTTGCAACTTTTTAGGTCAATTGGCAACATGATTGTGTATAAAAAGAGCTTTTCAGAGTGGCAGAGTCTATCAGAAAACAAGATGGGCAAAGGATTACCAATTTCCTCCAATATCAGAAAGGAGTTTCTCGAAGAAAAATTGCAAAGAGTTTGGAGGTATAATCATCTACAGTGCATAATATCATCCAAAGATTCAGAGAATCTGGAACAATCTCTGTGCATAAGGTTCAAGGCCGGAAAACCATACTGGATGCCTGTGATCTTCGGGCCCTTAGACGGCACATACGGGAATGCTACTGTAAAGGAAATCACAACATGGGCTCAGGAATTCTTTCAGAAAACATTGTCGGTGAACACAATCCACTGTGCCATTCCAAGAAAAGCAATATCTAAATATGGTCCAGAAGTGCAGCCGTTTTCTCTGGGCCAAGGCTCATTTAAAATGGACTGTGGCAAAGTGGAAAACTGTTTTGTGGTCAGACGAATCAACATTTGAAGTTCTTTTTGGAAAACTGGGAGGCCATGTCACCCGGACTAAAGAGGATAAGGACAAACCAAGTTGTTAGCAGCGCTCAGATCAGAAGTCTGCATCTCTGATGTTATGGGGTTACATGAGTGTGTGTGGCATGGGCAGCTTACACATCTGGAAAGGCACCATCAATGCTGAAAGGTATGTCTAAATTCTAGAACAACATATGCTCCCATCCAGATGTCGTCTCTTTCAGGGAAGACCTTGCATTTTCCAGCATGACAGTGCCAGACCACATACTGCATGAATTACAACATCATGGCTTTGTAGAAGAAGGATCAAGTACCAAAATGGCCAGCCTGCAGTCCAGATCTTTCACCTATAGAAAACATTTGGTGCATTATAAAGGGAAAGATGCGACAGAGAAGACCTAAGACAGTTGAGCAACTAGAAGCCTGTATTAAACAAGAATGGGACAACATTCCTATTCCTAAACTCGAGCAACGTCTACTTAGAACCCAAGCGGTTTGCAGACTGTTATAAAAAAAAGAGGGGATGCCACACAGTGGTGAACATGGCCTTGTCCCAACTTTTTTGAGATGTGTTCTTCTTCTTCTTCATCTTTCGGCTGCTCGTATTAGGGGTCACCACAGCGGATTATCCGTCTCATACCACCCTGTCCTCTACATCTGCCTCTTTCACACCAACTACCTGCATGTCGTCCCTCACCACATCCATTAACCTCCTCCTTGGCGTTCCTCTTTTCCTCCTTCCTGGTGGCTCCATCCTCAGCACTCTTCTACCAATATAACTCATGTCCCTCCTCTGCACATGTCCAAACCATCTCAATCTCACCTCCCACACCTTGTCACCAAAATGTCCTACATGGGCTGTCCCTCTAATAAACTTATTTCTAATCTTGTCTATCCTCATCACTCCCAATGAAAATCTTAACAACTTTAGCTTTGCTACCTCCAGCTCTGCCTCCTGCCTTTTACTCAACGCCACTCTCTCTAGTCCATACACCATTGCAGGTCTCACCACAGTCCTATTAACTTTCCCTTTCATTCTTGCAGATACCTTACTATTACAAATCACTCCTGTCACTCTTCTCCACCCACTCCACCCTGCCTGCACTCTTTTCTTTACTTCCCTAACACACTCTTCATTACTTTGCACAGTTGACCCCAGGTACCTGAACTCCTCCACCTTCTCCACCTCTTCTCCCTGCAACCGCACCACTCCACTGCCCTCCCTTTCATTTACGCACATGTACTCTGTCTTACTCCTACTGACTTTCATTCCCCGTCTTTCCAGCGCATACCTCCACCGCTTCAGGCTATTCTCAACCTGTTTACTACTCTCACCACAAATCACAATATCATCTGCAAACATCATAGTCCAGTGAGACTCCTGTCTGACCTCGTCCGTCAACCTGTCCATCACCACTGCAAACAGGAAAGGGCTCAGGGCCGATCCTTGATGCAGTCCAACCTTCACCTTGAATCAGTCTGTCATTCCTACTGCACACTTCACTGCTGTCACACTGTCCTCATACATGTCCTGCACCACCCTCACATACTTCTCTGACACACCAGACTTCCTTATACAATACCACAACTCTCTTGGCACCCTGTCATATGCTTTCTTTAAATCCACAAATACACAATGCAATTCCTTCTGTCCTTCTCTGTACTTCTTCATCAACATTCTTAAACAAATAAGGCATCTGTGGTGCTCTTTCTCGGCATGAAACCATACTCTTGCTCACAGATGGTCACCTCTTCTTTTAGCCTGGCTTTCACTACTCTTTCCCATAACTTCATGGTGTGACTGATCAACTTAATTCCCCTGAAATTACTGCATGTCCGCACATCTCCTTTATGCTTAAAGATCGGTACCAGCACACTCCTTCTCCATTCCTCAGGCATCCTCTCACCTTACAAAATCTTGTTAAACAATCTGGTTAAACACCCATCTCTCCCCATCTCCATGCTTCTACTGGTATGTCATCTGGTCGAACCGACTTTCCACTCTTCATCCTCTTAATCGCTGCTCTCACTTCCTCCTTACAAATCCTATCCACTTCCTGCTTCACCAACTCCACATCATCCAACCTTCTCTCGCTCTGATTTTCCTTATTCGTCAGTTGCTTAAAATACTCCCTCCACCTTCTCAACACACTTTCCTCACTAGTCAACACATGTCCATCTCCATTCTTTATTGCCCTAACTTGCAGCACATCCTTCCCAGCTCGGTCCCTCTGCCTGACCAATCGGTACAAATCTTTTTCTCCTTCCTTAGTGTCCAACCTCTCATATAGCTCCTCATATGCCTTTTCATTAGATTTCACCACATCCCTCTTTACCTGCTGCCGCATCTCCTTGTACTCCTGCCTACTTTTTTCATCACTCTGTCGATCCCACTTCTGTTTTGCCAACCTCTTTCGCCTTATGCGCTCCTGCTCTTCCTCATTCCAGCAACACGTCTCTTTGTCTTCCTTATTATTTCCAGATGACACAACAAGTACTTTTTTTAGCTGCCTTTCCCATCACTCCTGCAGTATTTACCCAATCATCCAGCACCTCTTCACCACCATCGAGCCCCTGTCTGACTTCTTCCCTGAACCTCACACTACAGTCTTCCTCCTTTAGTTTCCATTATCTTATTCTTCTTTCAGTCCTCACTCTCCTCCTCTTCTTTGCCTCCAGAACCATCTTACAGACCACCATCCGATGCTGTCTAGCTACACTGTCCCCCGCCAACACCTTACAGTCTCCAATCTCCTTCAATGTCCTACATAGAACATAGCCCACCTGTGTGCACCTTCCTCCACTCTTATAGGTCACCCTATGATCATCCTTCTTCTTAAAATACGTATTTACCACTGCCATTTCCATCCTTTTAGCAAAATCTACCACCATCTGCCCTTCTACATTCTTCTTGAAACCATACCTACCCATCACCTCCTCATCACCTCTGTTCACTTCACCTACATGCCCATTAAATTCTGCCCCAATCATCAATCGTTCATTCTTAGGTACACCATCTACCACTACATCTAATTCACTCCAGAATCTTTACTTCTCCTCCATCTCACAGCTAAATTGTGGAGCATAGGCACTGATAACATTTATTATCATCCAATCCCCCCAACTTCCAGCTTCACATTCATCACCCTTTCAGATACTCTCTTCACCTCCACTGCAATCTTTTTGTATTCTTCCTTCAGAATCACCCCTACACCAATTCTCTTTCCATCCACACCATGATAGAACAGTTTAAACCCACCGCCCATGTTCCTGGCCCTACTCCCTTTCCACTTGTTCTCCTGAACACACAATATATCTACCTTTCTCCTCTCCATCATATCAGCTACCTCGCTCCCTTTTTCAGTCATAGTGCCAACATTTAAAGTACCAACCCTAACCTCTACTCTCCTACACTTCTCCTTTTCCTGCCGTCTCTGTAGACGTTTTCCTCCTCTCCTTCTTCTCCTTCGGGCAACAGTAGACCAATTTCCACCGGTACCCTGTTGGCTAACGATACCTGTGGCGGTCATTGGTAACCCGGTCCTCGACTGATCCGGTATGAAATCCCGGTATGAAATATTTGATTTGGCACATGTTTTACACTGAATGCCCTTGAAGCATGTTAGTTTTGGATTTTGAACACGTAAGCATGCATTCAATCATTATTATTTTTTTATTAATTTATTTTTTTTACATTTGTTTGGCACGTAACTATTCCCCATCTGTTTATGTTCTAACTGTGCTGATCCATGGTGTGGTGATCCATACTGTTTTACTTTTTTGGATTATACTTTGGCCTGATTATACCATGATTAATCATAGTAATCATTTTTGCTTGAAAAGAATAAGGCTAGCCAATACTTTCTATAATATGTAGGACTAAAAAGCTTGGTGTGTGTATGTGTGTGTGTGTGTGTGTGTGTGTGTTACAAAGATGTAAACCCTCCCTATTTATCCGGGCTTGGGACCGGCACTAAAAGTGCACTGGCTTGTGCCTCCCTAATGGCTGGGTTTTTTGAGTTGTGTTGAAAGCCCTGAAATTTAAAAGTAACTTAATTCTTTCCTAAAATCATAGATTTTTTCAGTTTTAACATTTGATATGGCATCTATGTTGTATTCTGAATAAAACATTGAAATTTGAAACCTTCCCATCATTGCATTCTGTTTTTATTCACAATTTGTTAGGTGTCCCAACTTTTTTGGAATCTGGTTTGTAGATTACCACTGTTTAGCAAATAATCTATATTCAATACTGTATGTATATGGTTAAAAGTGTGTAAAGTTCTAGACACTATTACACCCACTCGTGCACATCTTAGTTTTACCCCTTTCCAACAAACAACTGAATAAAGTTTTATTATATAGTATTTTGCAAATCCATTAATATAAATGTGACTATAGAAAAGAAACAATTTTTGCTTTGCTGAACACTAATCTTTTACTGAGATAAGTCCTATTACAGCATGGCTGTGGTCTCATTTTTCTTTCTTCTTGAGTCATTGTGAAATATTTAAAGAAAATATATTCTTTTTACTGTTCAGCTAGAGATGTGGCTATATTTATAAGTGTAACATAACAGCTATAATTCTGACAAAGTGTGCATTTGGAGAACTGACAGCTCTGTAAATTATTTGTAAATAAAGTACAACAAAAACAGCAAGCATTAGATTTTGTCTGGGGATATATAAATAGCCTTCAGTAATAGCCTATATAATAGTGTGAATAGTGTGAGTTTACATCTTTGTAACTTACTTGTAAGTTAAAACATTCATCTCACAAACAATGCCACTGAAAACACACACACACACACACACACACACACACACACACACACACACACACACACACACACACACACACATACACACACCAAGCTTTTTAGTCCTACATATTATAGAAAGTATTGGCTAGCCTTATTCTTTTCAAGCAAAAATGATTTGCTTGAGAATTTAAGGTATGTTAGAATTTTGAATTGTATCATTTAGGACACAGAAAGAGAGAGAGAGAGAGAAAGGGTGATAAGCCATGGATAGTGGTGCTTTAATAAACTATGATTAATCATGGTATAATCAGGCCAAAGTATAATCCAAAAAAGTAAAACAGTATGGATCACCACACCATGGATCAGCACAGTTAGAACATAAACAGATGGGGAATAGTTACGTGCCAAACAAATGTAAAAAAAATAAATTAATAAAAAAATAATAATGATTGAATGCATGCTTATGTGTTCAAAATCCAAAACTAACATGCTTCTGTTTCACTAAAATCTCACTATAAACTTTTTTCACAGTTTGTTGAGTGCTGGGATTCTGCTCACTTTGGTGTTTATTGTAAAATGATATTAATATAACTTATATTAAAATATAACAGTAAATTGCAGTAAATTTGTGATTTGACTTAATTTAGGGGATAATGTTCTGTGTCTTCATTATAAATGAATAAAGGATCTGGTTGTGTTAATATTGGGGAGTCAGGAAGTAAATAGGAAATTTTAAGTTGGGCCTGTGTACTATCGACATTGGACAGGCGTTATCACTTGATTGGTACTAAGAAACATTGCTGGATGCTGGAAAGATATCGAACTGGAAAAAACCTACACCTGAGAAATACATTTATAAATTTTTTGGAGCTTGTCTTCTGAATAGAGCCAATCAGTGAAGAGGCATATGTGAATAAGGTATTTAAAACATCCTTATTCAAAAACTTTTATTATTTAAATGTTAACATAAAAGTTAGCTATTGGAATTGGATACAAAAGATGAAGTTTCAGGCTTGTTCTGCAATAGTAAATTCATAATTTTTTCAATTAAAAGTTATTATTTTTCTTGTCATAGTTTTGCTGTTGTTAATTTGTCATCTCGGAGATAAAGCTGATTATTATGACAGCATGGGTAATGGCTCAGCAGTTATGATAATGCTTCATCATGTCACAAGCATATGATGCCAATTATCATTCTCTCGGCACAGGGGCAAGACTCTGACAAGCAAGCCCAGATGGTGCAGTGCTGAGGGCAAAGGAGAAGATCCAAGCACTCTGTCTGCCTGATTAAATGTGCATGGTGTCTTACATCTCTCCATCATTCTGTTTGTCTTCTGGAAAGAAAAAACACAGAAACATCTATTAGTGGGATTGTTTTCCTGCAACATACACATCAGACACAGCAACAAGTCACTTTAAAAGCGGGCAGCCGTAGGGGCCTCAAACATCAGACGCAGAAATTGGATTTCTTCCCTTTTTACAGCCACAGCTGCTACTTGCTGTGTCTTTTCCCATCCTTGGCCACTGTCTTGTCTGCTACTGTCTCGGGGATATGTTCCACCATTCATTTATTAAAGCTGCCATCCTCTCTGTGTTGGAGCAGAATGTGCTAAAAAAGAGTTTTTGAAAAACCAAAATGTGAGAAAATTCTAAAAGTTTTTTCTCTATAGTATTGTCCCTTGAGGATAGTCAGTGTGCTGCTTGCATAGCAGCATTTTATAAACTCAACATATAGCCATTATTGTCCAAATAACTGGCAGCAAAAGTGAGAACACCCTAAGTGTACATGTCAAAAAAGTGCTTCTCCACCTTTTGCTTGAGGTTGCCCCACAGGTGCTTAATAGGGTTAAGGTCTGGAGACCTACATATCCACTCCATCACCTTCACCTTCAACTTCCTCAGCAACAGTTGTCATCTTGGCGGTGTGTTTGGGGTCATTATTATGTTGGAAAACTGCCGTTGGGCCCAGTTTCTAAAGGAAGAGCATCATGTTCTGCTGAATCAAAATGTCACAGTAAATGATGGAATCCATGTATATCCCAATGAACCGCAGCTCCACAGTACCAGCAGCATTCATACAACACCAGACAATATTGCTACCACCACCATGCTTGACTGTAGGCAAGCCCGTTTTTCTTGATACTCCTCACGAGGCGTTGCATATATGCAGGGTTAGGGGTAGGATTACGGTTAGTGAGAGCAGGCTAGGGTTTGTTTGGTAGTAAGAACTTGTTGCTGAACTTTTACTGGTAGCACTTTGATATCAGACAGCGAGTGAAATTTTGAATAAAAAATTAGTTGCAGAGCTAGATAAATATGACCTTGAGTAGTTTGCTTACCTAACACGTCAAATGTCAATGCCACAGGCTCCAGTTTAAAGTTTTATAGAAGTCTATGGGAATGCCAATGGATTCTGACAAACGCGTCCATATGTGACAAGCTGGAAGTGAGAATGTGTTCATCAAGCAGACAAAAACATAAACATAATAAATAGGACACATGTGCATGGTTGCATACTGTTTTGTTGGTACTCAACAGAGGTGATTATAAGGTTATGGGTAGGTAGGGCCTAAAGAAGAGGAAGGTTGAAGGGCAGATGGTGGTAGATTTTGCTAAAAGGATGGAAATGGCAGTGGTGAATATGTATTTTAAGAAGAAGAAGGATCATAGGGTGACTTATAAGAGTGGAGGAAGGTGCACACAACTGGATTATATTCTATGTAGAAGATGCAACCTGAAGGAGATTGGAGACTGTAAGGTATTGGCAGGGGACAGTGTAGCTAAACAGCATCGGATGGTGGTCTGTAGGATAGTTTTGGAGGCGAAGAAGGATAGGAGGAGAGCAAGGACTGAAAAGAAGAATAGGATGGTGGAAACTGAAGGAGGAAGATTGTGGTGTGAGGTTCAGGAAAGAGGTCAGACAGAGGCTCGGTGGTGGTGAAGAAGTGCTGGATGATTGGGAAACTACTGCAGGAGTGATGAGGGAGGCAGATAGAAAAGTACTTGGTGTGACTTCTTGAAATAGAAAGGAAGACAAAGAGATGTAGTGGTGGAATGAGGACGTGCAGAAGAGCATAAGGAGAAAGAGGCTAACAAAACAGAAGTGGGATCGTCAGGGGGGTAAGAAAAGTAGGCAGGAGTACAAGGAGATGCAGCAGCTGGTGAAGAGGGATGTGGCAAAAGCCAAGTAAAAGGCATACAACAGTGTGACAGCAGTGAAGTGTGCTGTAGGACAGACTGGTTCAAGGTGAAGGTTGGACTGCATCAAGGATCGGCCCTGAGCCCTTTCCTGTTTACAGTGGTGATGGACAGGTTGACAGACGAGGTCAGACAGGAGTCTCCCTAGACTATGATGTTAGCGGATGATATCATGATTTGTGGTGAAAGTAGTGAGCAGGTTGAGAAGAGCCTGGAGAGGTGGAGGTATGCGCTGGAGAGAAGGGGAATGAAAGTCAGTAGAAGTAAGACAGAGTACATGTGCGTAAATTAAAGGGAGGGCAGTGGAGTGGTGCGGTTGCAGGGAGAAGAGGTAGAGTAGGTTGTGGAGTTTAGGTACCTGGGGTCAACAGTGCAAAGTAATGGAAAATGTGTTAGAGAAGTAAAGAAAAGGGTGCAGGCAGGGTGGATTGGGTAGAGAAGAGTCACAGGAGTGATTTGCGATAGTAGGGTATCTGCAAAAATTAAGGGCAAAGTTTATAGGACTGTGGTGAGACCTGGGATGTTGTATGGGTTAGAGACAGTGGCATTGAGTAAAAGGCAGGAAGCAGAGCTGGAGTTAGCAGAGCTGAAGATGTTAAGGTTTTCGTTGGAAGTGACGTGCATGGACAAGATTAGAAAATAGTTTATTCGAGGGACAGCGCATGTTGGACGTTTTGGTGACAAGGTGAGGGAGGTGAGATTGATATGGTTTGGACATGTGCAGAGGAGGGACATGAGTTATATTGGTAGGAGAATGCTGAGGATGGAACCACCAGGAAGGAGGAAAAGAGGAAGACCAAGGATGAGGTTCATGGATGTGGTGAGGAAATACATGCAGGTAGTTGGTTTGAAAGAGGCAGATGTAGAGGACAGGGTGGTATGGAGACGGATGATCCGCTGTGGCGACCCCTAATGAGAGCAGCTGAAAGAAAAAAAAGAAGATACTATCATGTAATAAAGGCAAAGGCAAATGTAAGTTTAAGTATGTTAATTAAAGAAGTACACAAACTTTATACAAATAAGAAAACACACAAAACAAAACAAAACAAAACAAAACAAAACAACACATTACCATACTGCACAAACGAGGAAACCAAAATCTGAAAAAGACAAACATGTAAAATATGGGCTTCTTATTCAAGTGTAAAGTTAATTATTTCTGTAAATCTTTTTTGAGACAATGTTTATTGTTAAAAGTGGCACACATATAAAAATACATTTAATTAAAATGAATTATTGTGAATGTGACTCAAGTGTGAAAAACATGTGACTTTCTCCAGTGTGGTGCTGTGGCTGATTTGAAATGTAATTGTTGAATTATTGTATGAAATAATTCCTGACATGTACTTATAATATGCTAGCGATCAGCAAGTAAAAGTAAAGTACACTATAGTGAACTATAAGATGTATTTCTTAGATTTGTTATGTGACCAATTGAGTATATTATGTTTAGATTAGTATGCAGCATTTTTGTAGAAATTGTAATTGGAGAAGTGATTCCGATTCCACTCTACTCAAATATCATTTTAACTTGATTGTGCAGCTGTTCAATGAAGACCTGAAAAAAAAATGACTGAGGAAGAAAATATGTTTGTTTTTGCATGAATTAACAAGTTCCTTGATGGTGTAGCAGTACAATGTTTGCTTTGAGATCAGATCATTAAAGAATCATGCTTTAGTGTGTTTAGTCATTTATGGATGAAATGTAGAACACAAAGAAAAACAAGTAAACAGGAATAATGATTGTCAGCTAAACACAAGCAAGTTTTCATAGCAAACACAAAGGGAGAGAAGAATAAAATAAACATCGAATTTAAATTCATAACAAGTTAATAGCAAATCCAATGATGTGGAGGAGGGCACTGATAAGCAAAGGACATGACTGGAGTGACGGATTTATGTTGCTCAAAATAGCAACATCCAAGCCCATAAATCATAGATCAAATCTACTGTATGCTGTAAAAAAAAATTTCATATAAAGATAAAAGCTTGTATCAAAGAATATAGAATGGAGTCTTAGAAAACCCATCATGCCCGTGAGCACTCTGCAAAGACATGAGAACAGGATTTCTTGCATGAACTTTTTGAGATTATTTGAGACGTAAAAAGGAAAAAAGTTATTTTTGATATTATATGAAAAGTATCCTATATCCCAATGTCATAGCAATGTTCATGTTCATGTATCATGTTTTTTAACAAAACCAACATGGTCATACCTTTAAAAACGAACACATGTTAATAGATAATAAAATAATAATGGTATGTGAATACTCTAGAATTACGAATACTAAAGACTTTAAAGACTCATCAGTCTAAGACGTGCTTCTCAGACTTGAGCATAGAATGTTTTTAATATATATATATCTCCAAATAGTCACTTTCCCCCAAATTTAGTTCATAAAAATGTATTAATAGATTTGAATTCATTGAAAATAGATTTTATTCATTGAAATTAGTGCTGTGACTCATTTACTGAATGTAAAAAACTTTTGATGAAATATAAATTGCATCTGTATAGTCACAATTGATGAACTTTTGAAGATTTTATCATTAGCATTTTATTTATCATGTTTCTGATGGTCTGTTAGCTTCTACTATGCATTGAGCACTGTTGTGCTATATATAGATTATGTAGGCAGACTTGTGTTTTTTATTTATTAGCATTTTACTCCTGTAAGCCTGTTAGTTACTACTTTTATTACATGTGTAGTTTCATAGTTTAGGCTATGGGCAGGAATGGCAATATATAGCATGAATAATGCATTTCTTTGCAGCATTTCAAGCTAGAAACCATGTCTACACAGCACATGGCAGAATATGGCAGAACTCAAGCACAATAATTGCTTTGTGCATGCATCAACAACACTGTTCTGTGCACTGCATGCATCAAGTATATAGGCATGAATAGTTTTTCGCCACAGCAGTCTTGTGTAAATGGTCTAACTTAAAGCAACAAAGTGAATAAATACCACAGTTTATTAAAATTGTGCTTAATAGGAACATGTACATATGTTTGTTTGTAAGAACATCCTTATAGAATAGATACAACTGCCCTGCTACCCCATGCATTTGAGACAACCACATGCATAGATGTAACCCCAAGGTTGAGAACCTCTGGACAAGAAGGTATATTACCATTTCATTAAATTTGTGGTACAGATAGAGTGTCTTAATATTTTCAATGATATAGTGTGGTGAAGATAAGGCAGGTATCTATGCCACGGAAGAAGGGTCATATCTACAGAGAGCTGAATCAGTCTGGATGTGTTCCACTCTAACGCAACTCACAATCAGTGCTCAGTGTATCAGATAAGCCATCTCTTTGAGCTTGCTGAGAGGCCCTATCACACTGAAGTCCTCTTGACTCTCAGGCTTATCAGGACTGAAGCTGCTGAGAATTTGGCATTTATCAGCAGCTCAGATCGGTCCTGTCGAGCACTGTAGAGATCAGGTTAGTGAAGCTTGAAGTTAGAGGAAAAAATTTCAATTACATAAATAATATGCAGTTTGTGAAATTGAATGGTGGTTTCACGTAGGAACAACGGTGCTGCTCAGGGAGATGTTGAAGATGTCGGTAAAGACATCTGCTAGCTGTTCAACATTCCCTGAGGACTCTGCCAGAAATGTTGTTTGGTCCAGCAGACTTCCATGGGTTAACTATGCATAGAGTTTTCCTAACTTCAGCTGTGGTTAGACAGAGCACCTAGTCACTGGGAGGAAGGCTGATCTTTCTTGCCGCCATGTTGTTCTGTCTCCGCTGTCCTGGAAGTGGTCGTGAATTCTCTTGGCATGTGCGCTCTTCGATTCTCTCTGATGGCACCAGACAGTTTGGCCCTTGCTGTCTTTAAGCCCGTCTTGTCCCCTGCTCCGAAGGCGGAGTCTCTGGATTTTTATCAGTCACCCACGGCTTTTGGTTGGAGCGTATAGTGATGATCTTGGAGATGGTTACATCATTAATGCACTTGCCGATCTAGCTGGTCACTGTTGACGTGTACTCCTCCAAGTTGATGAAATCACAGTTGTTTGCAGCCTCCCTGAACATGTCCCAGTCAGTGCATTCAAAGCAGTTCTGGAGAGCAGACATGGATCCTGCTTGCCAGGTTTTTTACCTCCTATGGAGCTGGTCTTGAGTGGTCTGTATGCTGGGATCAGCATAAAAAAAAAATGTGGTCTGAGTAACTGAGGTAAGGGCGGGGTTTCACCCGGTATGCACCTGGGATGTTTGTGTAAAGAACATCCAGTGTGTTTTCTTCTCTGGTTGCAAAGTTCACATTCTGGTGAAAATCAGGAATCAGGGAAAATCAATATTACCCCTCCTCCGTCCATCCACCGCAGGCAACACCAAGGTCTGGAGGCCTGGTTCACAAAGCACACGAGGTCGCATAGCTTCTGCCACAGATAATCGTTTATTGTGTTGTTGGGGTTGTACCATTAATTGATTTCTGATTTTTCCAGATAGTCTTGAACGGTATTATGATGCTAAATTAATTATAAGAGCCCAATAATATGTAATGGAGTTACAAATCTAGAGAGACATCCCGCTGTCCATACACATACATAAACCCAGCCAGACATTCGGAGAAAACTGATGTTTTCTAATCTATTATTACACTGAACTATCACATTTAGATATATTACAGGTACATGGGAGCCCATACATTAACTCTCTTTTAACACTGAAAATAAACAAAGATTTGCTTTTAGATGTGAGATCAACATACTTGTCACCTGCTATTGGTCACAATAGTCAATTGCTTTGCAGAGGCACTTAAGCAACACTTTGTAAAAACACTAGGAGCTAAATCAAATAGAAATACTGTACATCATGACACAGAAATAAAATGATCTAAATGTAAGTCATGTTGTTTCACCACTTACACAGTATATATTATGAATTGCATAGAACCTTGTCCTAAATGTTTAGTCATGCTGTGGCAATAATACAGCATTGTGTTCCCTGACGGTCGCATTTGATCCAGGAAAGCTGCTTTCACAGACATATTGATTTACTGCACCCTAATTTATACCGCTCATAGTTGGAGTAATGCCTAATGATCACTGGATCCACTGCATCACGATGCACCTCACATTCATCAGAGTATCACACACTTGCAAAACGAGCATGGGAATTCTTTAATATGAAGCCATATGATTTAACATGCAAACCTTCTTCAGCCTGTACTACCATGAAGACACTTGTTTTTGTATCTACCTTTGAATCCAGCATGCTTTTGACTTAGCAGAGCAAAGTTTCAGTATAAATATGAAAGTGTATAAGACCACTGCAATGAAATTTCTAAATTGTGAAACCAGTCAGTCACTTGAAATGGATTAAGCATTTAATCATCTGTGTCAAGTTTGGCCAAGACAGCCTTAATTCAAGCCTGGTAATGCTGAGCGCAGGACAAACAGCCCTGGAATCGAATTCAAATACCAGGGTTATCAGGAACCATAAATAGAATTCACAGCCACTTTCATAGCACATATGCCTATTGGTTGACTTTCTGTCTGAAATATAGAGAGCCATCCATCTCCTTTCTCGTCACTTCATGGGTGCTTTTCTTGATTGGAGAGCTTCAGTAGACATTGAGGCTTTTTGCTTGTTGCAATCAAATGCCCAGTAATGATGAAGCAAAGAAAATCCAGCTGGGAAGTGGATGTTCTTTACCCCCATGCTCCTCCCACCCCCCCACCCCCCCAGATGAGCTATTTTTTTCTGTGCTTGCTAAGGTGCTTATTCAAGAGTTTTAAGAATGCTTGTGAGTTTTTAAGTTCTTGTGCTGGGCAACTTTATTGTGACATTTCAGCGAAATCAATTCTTTTATAAAAAAATTGTGATTACTCCTCTTTTTGACATTCCCCGTCGCCATAATTGGCAAAAAATATATTTGGCCCATCCAGTAAGCATACATATATGCTCTAATACAGTATGTTTTCATCTTTGGGTAATTAGAGAGTGTGGAGCACTGTAGTAAAAATGGAACTTGAGCGGACAGAATGTACTTAGAATCTACAAAAAACAATATTAGAGCAGATTAACACCAAGTTGCAATTTTGGCTGCTTCTAATTCTGATTATAATAAAATTCAGATTATAATACAGAATTGTCTAACAACAAATGAGTTAGAAGTCTTTCTAGTCTAAAACAGAAAATAAAAGCAATGTGTGTAGAAAGTGTTTAAAAAGTTATTTGTGTGTTTTAAGCTGTGCTACTGAACCAACCATATCGAAATCAATATGATTTGTTCTTACAGTAAATATTTAAATTAATTGACCAATCATATATTGGCACCCATTACACTGTATATGATGGTAACAATATTGTAATGTTAAGTCAGTTAAATAATGTTTTAGGCACTTTCAAGTCATCTAATTAATAATTACATTGTAGGCAACAATAAAATTGTCACTAGGTTACATATGAAACCCTAGTTCTCTGAGGGCAGGAGAGCTGCATCAAAACACTTTTGTTCATGCTCTGAATCAAGTGTAAAATCTAGCCAATAGGCAGTCATGATGTCATTGGCGGGCAACATCGCGCAAACCAGGAAGATACAAAAGGGGAGCGTGATGGGAGCAACATCAGTTTCTGGAAAGGAGAAGGTAAGTGCTGCAGGGATGCAGGAAATATGGCCCATTGACACAGCTTTCATTCCCTCAGGGAACTAGGGTTACATACGTAACCTAGTGACCTTTCCTTTCAGGAACTTGAGCTGCGTCGAAACGCTTTAGGAACGAGTGTCCAATCACGCCATACTGACAAGTCCCTGCCTAGTATATCTGAGCACTACCTGCATGCAGGAAAGAGGAGTCGGGAGCAGCTCTGATGTTGAGGTCAAAGAACCTGACAAAGGTCAGCGGGGTGGATCAACCCGCAGCGATGCAGGTGTCCTTAGGGGCCCCTTCAGCAGACCAGCCTGTAGAGGCCGCCATAACCAGGGTAGAATGAGCCTTAACTCCAAAAGGAGTGGGAAGAGCTAAGGACTCATAACACAGACAAATGGCACCCCCAATCCATCTACTAAGCGTCTGCTTAGTGGCCGGGAAACCTTTTCTGTGAGGGTCATAGCAGACAAACAGCTGCTCCAAATTTCTCCACAGACTCATCCTGTGGAGTTATGTGTCCAGTTGGGGGCTGCAGGCAACTTAGGCACATACAGTCTGGGGTACAGGATAGCCCTGGCCATGCCACAAACAAACTCCAGGAGAGACGGGGCCACAGAAAGAGCCTGTAGGTCCTCGAACTTAATTGCCAGGAGAAAGGCAGTCTTGACTGCCAGATACCTAAGGGCCATATGTCGGCCAATGGCTTGAAGGGGGGCTCAGATAGGGTGCTTCCAGGTGCCACGCAGAAAACGTGTCATGAGTTCCCCAATGACTGACCCGCTGTCAGGGTACAATAAGCCGCAACTTAACCAACTGGGCAGTTGACTGGATCCAGCTGTTGGTGCTCATACCACATATTGAACAAATGCCATTTGGTGGCATACAACCTCGTTGTGGAGAGAGCTCTGGAATGGAAAATGGTCTCAACTATCCCCTCAGGGGCCACAGCCACAGCTTTTACAACTCTGGGCCGGGTGTGAACCAGGGTTCCCCCTGCCTGTGAGAGCAGATCCCTTCTGGGAGCAATTTCCCAAGGAGGTTCGACGAGGAGGGACAGCAGATCTGCAAACCAAGATCTGCCCAGCCACCGAGGCAGAGACGAGCTCCATCCTGGTGGAGTCTCTCGAGAACTCCCAGGAGCAGCATGATAGGGGGAAAGGCGTACAGACCGGAGACCCCCCTTGCGGTTGATGTAGGAGACCACCAACATGTTGTCCGTATGGACCAACACGTAGCCACCGTCTCGGTGGAAATGTTCCAGTGCCATCACGGCCAGCCTGCTTGTCCCCTCCCACTGTAGGGCACAACCTGTTGAAAAGGGACGGAGGGGACCCAAACTGAATTGAGTAGCCCTCATTATAGTGCACAGGACCCACCCAGATACATCCGGCATGCCTTCCCAAGCTGCCAGGAAATCTCTTAGGGGAACCAGCCTGGCCTCAAAGCTGGCCTCTGACCCTCCCAGAGTGGCTGGAGCTGCGCTCTGTGGAAGAGCTAACAGTGTGGCCTTATGGTGGACCCCCCCCCCCCACACCAAAGCGGGGCACACTGATTGTGAGGGACTCTGCACCACTGTCTGTTTGTTCGCAGAGAGGACCACCCTCAGGTTGGCTGACCCCTTGGACTTGGGCTTAGAGCGTCGCCTAGCAGAGTCTGGGTGACCAAGCTCTGTATCTGGGCCTTATGCTGTCCTGCCAAAAGTCACCATTGAGGCATTCAACAGGAAAACCCTGTCCTTGTCATAAATCTCTGACAGGGAGAGCCTCAGATGCCTTTCTGTGGCCACTAAGGCTGACATAATTTTCGTGGCTTAAAGGGTTAGGTCGGCAACGTGACGTAACTTCTTTATCTTGTCAGCCCCAGAGTTAAATCCCTCATCCAGCGCTCACAGCAGACCGCATAGACACCTCGGTGTGCAGGTCGGGAAAAACTGGTAGGCCCTGGGGCGGAGGCTGAGACACAGGACGCAGGAAACACTCATTCAGCTTGCTGGGATGCATTGCTTCTGCTTCTCATTAGGCCAAGCTATCTCTAGCTTGGCGACAGCCCGCGTTACTACCTCCAGGAGCTCCTCGAACAGCGCAGGCTGTGAGGAGTCTGTGAGCCCGCTAGCATCCGAAAACTCTCCCTCCTCAGAGGAAGAGATTCGGAGCTCTGCATCATGCGCACCAGAACACCCCGGGGTACGGGAGCTCGGCCCGGCAGGGGAGGCTGAAGAGGACTCATCTGTCCCCATGCCTTCTGCTAGATCGGCCAGTGAGCCCCACAACCCTCTGCGCCGATTCGCTTCGGCGAGAGTGGGACCTGAGCTGCGAGTGAGATGACTCTCCTCAAAGAGTGATCTTCGGGAGTGGAGTGTGCGAATAGCCATGCGGCTACAACACAGACAATTCTCAATTGCCAACTGAGCATGCTCCACTCCAAGCGAACTACACACAGTTAATCCGTGTCTCCCCTGTAATAAAATAGGGGCAAGCAGTGACACACATGCAGAAGCTTGCCTTAGCCAGATTTTACACGATTCAGAGCAAGAACATTGTGGAGGCGTTTCCAAAGCGTTTTGACACAGCTTGAGTTCCTGAAAGGGAACTACACCTGTACATTTGTTACAAATCTATATATTCAGCCAAAAAGTTAAAACGCCTTCATAAGTCTGGAAATGCAAAGAAAGGAAAAATTAATGAAAAAAGTGTGTGTGTGTGTGTGTGTGTGTGTGTGTGTGTGTGTGTGTGTGTGTGTGTGTGTGTGTGTATGTGTGTGTGTTAAAGGTGTGGGACATTGTTTGATAGTCATCTGTTAACAGACATCTGTATGTGCATCTGATTTCAGTACCAGCAATAGTTGACGGAATTAGTAATTAGTAAGCTAACAACTAAGTTAGAGACACAAAGGCTTGTTGACAGGCAACAAAGGGCTAAAGTGTAAAACAAATGTAAAAAGTGGAGCAGGGTTACATGGCTGTCTAAAGGTAAGGACGCTCAGAAGATCAGGTCAAGAATATGTCATCCCTTGTGTGTTGTTGAGGAGTTCTTGAAGTCTAGCTCAAAAAAGCTCAAGAGGGAAGGAGGGAGGAAGAGTGAAATTCAACTAAAAGGAAGTTATATCCTCTAAGGAAATGAGTTCAAGGCAGAAGGTGTTCAGGAAGACGTCCAACTCCTTTATTAAGTGTCCCAGAAGAGCACGTAGAAAAATAACAGCATAAAGATTAATGAAAGACATAGCAGGTAAAGAATAGAATTTGAATAAAGTAATGCTAAGTATGAAGCACAATGTATTTGACAGTAGTGAAACTTTGCTACACTTTCTGACAGTGTAAGAAACACAGTACTTGTCCAGATAATAGTGTTTTAGTAATGTTTATGAATCACTCATAGCTTCTGAATAAAGGAAGAATAAAGGTAAATATTTACTAAGTACTAAGTAAGTACACTTATTTAAGAATTGAGTAATGGATTATCATTAAGTTACACTTTGTAAACAAATTTTTGTTATCTAATATTTCAAAAGAGCCAAACAGTGGCAACTTGGTGGTGCTGGGATTAAAACTCACAACCTTATGATTTGAAGTCCAACAGAATAGAAGTCCGAAGAGTGCTGTGATAGGTAAGACTTATATACAACTGCTAATGACTAGGCAATGTGGGTGTGTGTGATCAGAGACATGTGACCAAGCCTTGCGAGGGTGAGGCTGATGGGAAGTGACTTGACCAGGGCCATAATTCTGGCATCCCATCATGTCAAACTTATTATGACACAATTTAAAGATAAAAAAAAAAAAAAAAAAAAAAGATTTAAGGCATGCATGCAATCTTTGCATGCATGATATAGTGACATCACATATTAACAATCTAATATAATATATCTATTAATCACTCATAGCTTCTGAGATTCAGAAGAATAAAGGTAAATATTTACTAAGTACTTAGTAAGTACAATAATTTAAGAATTCAGTAATGGATTATCAATAAGTTACACTTTGTAAACAAATTTTTGTTATCTAATATTTCAAAACATTCTTAAGTGAATAAGAAAACTTCTGTGAAAGAAACAAAAACAAAAAACACCACAATTAATGAATAAGCAGTGCTTAATTCTTATCAAGCTGATATTTTTTTAATCCACAGTAATCTTTATATTTTCAATTAATACAGAAACATGATAACTATTATTTCTATTAATTTGTATGGCTATGCTTCATAATTAATAAACTTTCTGTCGGCTTCTCCCTTAAGGGCTCGCCACAGCGGATCATCCGCATGTTTGATTTGGCACATGTTTTTACGCTGGATGCCATTCCTAACGCCACCCTCCCCATCGAGCTTGGGACCTGCACTAAGAGTGGCTGGGGTAGTTAATTAATAAAGCATGTTATTGTTACTGTCATTAATTAGTAGTAAAATGACCTAAATGTCAATAATAAATGCTACTTTTTAAAAAGTAATGCCTAACAATATACGCATATTGTAAAGTGTTACCGATGAGTTGTATGGGGTTGTTTGCCCTGTTGAGATGTCATTCATGGTTGTGATTGGCTGGATAATCAACAGAGATGGAAACAGGCCATCCACCCCATTCAGATATTGCCATTATACATCTGATATTGCCATTGTCAAGATTAAGACTCTCTGTCTCTGGGCAAAACCTTAAAAAGTTCACAATCCACCTGATAAGTGAATCTGAGACACAATACACCAAAACCCACCTTCACAACCAGGCTTTTGAAAAAGCCACTTTAGATCGAATGTCAGGCAGTCACAAAGACTGGGTGACATTTTTGTCAGGTTTATCAGATTTTTCTTTTTCAAATGGTTATATAATAGCTGTCTTATCGCTTTGATGGATAGCTTGTTCATACTGTATGCTGGCAATTTCGGTGTGCAATTCTCTAAATTTTTGTCGCATCTGTCTGTATACTGTAGTTTCTACTCTAGACTCATGCCACATGAACACAAAAAAATCTACAACATAAGATTTACAAAATAAAATTTATTTTCCAAATACTCACTTCTACACTTGTAGTCAAGTTAATAGTTTGAATCCATAACATTTTTTAAAGAAATTATAGCCATAGAACATTATACAGTAGGTATTATAGCATAAGCAAACTGTAAGATTAATTTAACAATATACTTATCATTTCTCATTTAATATAGATGCAGAAATTAATTTTATGTTTCATAAAAAGCTAACAAAAAAAATGCAAAAAAAATGCAAAAAAAAAAAAAAAACACAATAAAACATGAACATAACCTGATCAAGAAGCAAGCAGGCAGAGAAAAAAACTTTTACATTTACTGCATTTGACAAATGCTCTTATCCAGAGTGACTTACTATATTTTTTATTTATACAACTGAGCACTTGAAGGGTTACCAGTCTTGCTCAAGAGCTAAACAGTGGCAACTTGGTGGTGCTGGGATTGAAACTCACAACCTTATGATTAGAAGTCCAACAGAATAGAAGTCCAAATAGTGCTGTGATAGGTAAGACTTATATACAACTGCTAATGACTAGGCAATGTGGGTGTGTGTGATCAGAGACATGTGACCAAGCCTTGCGAGGGTAAGGCTGATGGGAAGTGACTTGACCAGGGCCATAATTCTGGCATCCCATTATGTCATACTTATTATGACACAATTTAAAGATTAAAAAAATATTAAATAAAAAAAAAAGATTTAAGGCATGCATGCAATCTTTGCATGCATGATATAGTGACACCACATATTAGCAATCTGCAAGTAATACCGCTCTGCACAAATGATGCAGATGTTAACAATATAACAGTTATTTGATTGTTCATACAGACATTTTGGCATTAAATAAAAATTTACAGGATGCCAGAAAAGCCAGAGGAAATCCAGACAGGAAAAAACAAGTGAAACAACATAAAGAGAGTAACCCCAGCTGTGAGGTACCATGGGTACCTGCTGTGCCACTGTGCTTCCTGTAACACATAAGTTACATTTTGAATCCAAGCCAGTCCACTCATGAACTACAGTTAAACTGTATGTATAGGTATCCATAGCTTAAATGCAATAAAATATGTACAGTACATGTTATTTAAGTTGTGCTACAGTAGTGACCCAACCATGCAGTTAATTTGTCAAAGTTGTGCATTTATTACGTTAAATATTACAATTAACTGACCAGAACCACCCATTATATGATTATAACAATAATGTAATGTTTTGGTCAGTTTGAAGTCATCTAACTAAAAATCTCAGTATATAGTAATTAATTGTAATCAGGAATGAGTTACATTATAGCAAGACAATACATAGTTCATTAAGTCAGCAATCTACATATTCTATTAAACAGCAAAGCACAAATGATAATTTAATTGAGATTTTATGCATAGAATGACAAACGTAGAATTTGAGTAGTAAATATTTGTCATGCTTGTAAAACATAAATTTGTATAATGCCTTTTCTACAGCAGCATCTATATCTTTTCATTTCTCTGTTTTGGAAAAAACAAAAAAACACATGGGTTTTAAAATATCCTGTGTTCAGCACTTGAATCACTGAGAAACTATGATTCGCTAGACTTAAACTGCGAGATGTTCACATACATGATCACACCAACAATGCCTGAAATATAATTGGCTACAGAGTTTATCACCAAAATAATTGATATCTGTTCAATGTGTACTTTAAGAGAAAAAAAACTTTCACCGTTATCCAATTTTCAATGATCGGGTGATTCCCAGTGACTTATTTATGAATAAACCTTTCACTTTTATACTGTATGTTCACAGTACAACAGCTTGCCTGAGGCAGTTTTCAAAGGGATGATGTCTAACGGGTAAACAAAAACAAATAAATCTACTCTTTTTCAGGCCTTTTGCCATTCAAATGGATAATTAAAATAAATAAGGGCCTATGCAAGCACAATATTACTGACTTCCAGATCACTTCGATTAAGAATCCAGATGATCTAGAAAAAAATGCAAACATGTCCTGGATTTTCTATGGAAAGAGTTCTAAAAAAAATCCCAGTGGCCTGGGACTGTTTAAAAACTGACTTGGTCTATTTTGATTTTGCTTTGTTTTGTTTTGCCTAAGAAAAGACTAGTCCTGCTCATTATAATCAAATGCTGACTTCAGTTAGTCTTGCTATGTTCTTTTCATTCAATAAAACTATTCAAACAATGCAGCATTAAAGAACCAGGCAGGTGGAGCACGGATATAAAAAAGCTCTCTAGAGGATGATGTAAAATAACAAAAACATTTGAAGCTAACCTCAAGTGCACGTTAGTCAGATCTGGTCACTGGTAGATGATCTAACATTATCTAAATTATGCTGCATTAACTGATTTCAGTGGCTGTAAGTACATTAGTACATAACTATGGTAGACAACTTAACATATTATTTGTTGCAATTTATTGTGAAAGATTGTCTCTAAGAAAGCTAACTACACAAGTCCTTTTGATGAGCAGTAAACATGCGCATGTAGATTTAATTGCCCAAATGAGCATATATATACAGGAGTTTCTAATGAATTAGTGAGTGCTATTCAATGAAAAAAAATGCGTTTAAGTCTATTAAGATTTGAAATATTACATTAAATCTAACTGAGTTACATGGATTTTACCTATAAACAACTGCCCTAAATTAAACTGCCTTATTTTAAGCATTAGATTTGTTTATTTTTTTCAATTCAATGGTAGATCTAATCTTATTAATGGCAAATTGCAAAAGCTTTGTTGTAAATTACTTGTATTGCATGATTTTTTTCAACATCAATATTTCTGAAACTGAGTATTGCAGCCTATTATGCAGTTTGATTTTCTGAGTGCATCTGCACCCCAAGACAGGATTGTCTGATTTTTGTGTTTATTAGATAGGGTGTCTTGGGTGAATTAACTTTTATTTATGTGAGTTGACCACAGTAGATATCATTTGAAGCACATACACATTAAATATGAATGAAAAAAAGGAAAGCACACTCTCCTTTATTTATTTTATCAAGGTGTAAATACAGTTAAGTGACCCAAACAAAATCTATAAGCAAGTAAATCATTTCAGGTTTCAAAGCAAGATAAAAAAAATATATATTATTTCCACCAAGCTTAAGGTACATAAAATGTAATACACTGTTGTCTTAAGCCAAATAAGTGAAAATTGTGTTAGAAAAGTTTGTAAGATCTCGTGGCTGCGAAACAAGCTCAAATGATTACCCCTTCAGCACCGTAATTGTTTGTGGTGATATGCTGTGTTGTATTTTTCCAAACATGACACTGTGCATGACAAGCATACATACACAACTTTTTTCTAGCCACTTTTGAATGAAATTTATAAACATAGTTTTCTAATTAAAAGGTCTCAAGTTGGAATGAATTTAAAGACTTTGCATTTCTAATCACTTTTTATTGTAGAATGGTGAATTTCATATGTAATTTATTTATTAACTTCCCGAGATGGCATAAGGAAGAAACCTTGAGAAGAACCAGACTCAAGAGGGAACCCATCCTCATCTGGGTAGCACCGAATTTCTATGTATTACAGCTAAACAATGTTTGCAGTGATGGTGATCAGATGCAAACTGTAGTCTTATGTCAGTGTAGCAGACTGTACATGTTTTCTAATGTTAGTTTAAAAAATATATCATTCTTTAATATAAAAAAGGAAACTGAAAGCTGATTTTTACGAAGAGATAAAGAGAGATAAGTAAGATTCACAGAGGTTGAATAATAGACACACTTATAATGGCATGCTTGGCAAACTCTAAAAACACTGTGACAGGAAAGAAACAATGATCTCCAAATATAAAAAGCCTGGTGAAGAAGAACACAGATCAATACTTATGGAGAAAAAGGATTTGAGAGACAGAAAAACAAGAGTATAATTTCAATTAAAAGTGAGTCTGACCTTTGACAAGGTGTGTTGTAAGTTGCTGAGGTTGCTTGTTAAGGATCTGCTGCCAAAAGTAAATGTCATAGGCTTTTTAGGTTTGGTAAGAAAATGTCAGAGCATGTCTATATTTTGGCATTTCAATCTGACCATGAAATATGACTTCTTAAAGCATACATGTTGCAACGTTTCCCCCACATTTAGGTGATGCTTAGGCACTTGTCAAAGTAAACAAAATGACCTTCCAAGCATTTTTTCCTATACAGAAAAAAAACATTTTACCCTTCGTTCCATTTTGAGAAAATAACATGGTAACAATGAATGAAGCTCAGAATCAGCAGGAGGGAAGAGAAGTAGAGAGAGAGTGGAAGGGGTGAGGTGAGAGAGAAGGAGGAAAAGAGAAGCTCTGCAGTGCTGGAAAATTTTGGAACAGAGTGGTGCATATAACATGCCACTATGTGTTATACATTCATTTACATGGTATTCTGCACGTTTATTAGGTCAAATACAATGGAAAATGATCATTTGTATATTACAAACATGAATTATCACTGTATATCATTAGAAAGTTTGTGATTACTGTCAACTAACAAGGTGGAAGTCAATGCAAGTGCAGAAACTTATTTAAGTGCAAACAGGTGTAAATAATACAGATTTTACAAGATGTATGGTGCGAGCTAAGAGTTCAAACAAATGCCAATTAGCCATAAACATAAATCAAGTGGAGACATTTATGTAGCATAATGGGTGCTTGGATCGGCTGATGGTTATTGTAGTTCAGGGATATTCTTACAATCCCTATTAATATTCACAGTGTTTGCATTTTTTGAGCACCTGCTTTTGCAGCAAGACAATATGTTTAGAAACAAGAAACAGACAAAGTAGTCAGGCAATCAGCATAGAGCATATATAAAACAAAGCAAGAATTAGAAGTCATAAAATAAGACCAGGGACCAAACCTGTATAGCAACATATGAACTGACAAAGTTTGGTAACAACTGGGCCAAAAAAAGCATGAGAATCCTTAAATACTGTGGGTCTGTAATTTATTATGTATCAGGTGTATCAGTAATCAATAGAATGTGAAGCCTAAAGAGGTTGATGGCTGTGTGAATTATTTTTTACAGTAAGTGGCTTGTTTCTAGGCACTGTAGTGTTCTGGGCACTTGTTAGTAGTGCTGTGCTAACACATACATACATACATACACATTCAACACGTGCTGTACATTTGTTCAACCAAATAAGGGCTAAATAAATAAAAGCTACTGAAAATGAAAATATTAACCCCAATAATTTTTGTGTGCATATAATTTGATGTGAATTTGTAACTGCAGTCAACAGTGTGAGGAAATGCAAATAAACTTTTGTATTGCCAATTCCAGAAGTCAGTCAGTAAGACAGGTGGTATGACAGATGTGTGGAGTAATATCTCCAGTGATATAGTCTCAGTCTCATTGCTATTTGTAATCTGTACTTGGCTCATAAAAATATGTATTAAACAGACTTCACCCATTTGACACATTTACTATTTTGAACAAAATTATAAATGCAACATTTGTTTTTGGCCGCATTTTTCATGAGCTGAAGTCAAAGATCTAAGACTTTTTCTCTCAAATATTGTTCAGAAATCTGTGTAAATCTGTGTTAGTGAGGACTTCTCCTTTGCCAAGTAAATCTATCCACTTTACAGGTGTGGCATATCAAGATGCTGATTAGACAGCATGATTATTGCACGGGTGTGCATTAGGCTGGCCACAATTTAAAAAACACTCTAAAATGTGCATCTTGGGGGCAAAAACAAAAGTGTTGCGTTTATAATTTTGTTCAGTATATATCATTTTATATTTAATTCCTTTAAGAATCTGAATGGGTGTCTTGCTAAAAACGTCACAAAAAATTCCAGCTATACCCTTCTGGCTAAACACAAAATGCTAAAAGGTTGAAAGGCTATGAATCGTTTCAGCAGCCAAGAATAGATTGATGTCTTGATGCATTGTTTGCTCTTGGTTGGCATTCAGTGTAAATCTAAAGTCCTGGGAATACCAGATAATTCCCCATATTCTTTCTCCCTGCCATTTGGCCATATCATTTTCTGTCTTATCTCTGACAATGTGAGGCAGATGCCTTTCCCTCCCCATCCCCTCTAGCTATGACCTCCAGCCTCAACCCAGAGCAATAGGAAGGAAACAAGCCCAAGCTGTCAGACACCCAAAATAACAGCTCTATCTTTTGTCCATGTACCTACCAGTAAAAGACAGATGAAGATAAACATTTGTGATGGCATAGTCTCATACTTATGAATTCTGGTTCTATGAATGAATTAGATCTGAGGTTTCTTATGCTGTAATGGATGTGTTTTTACATGTCACATGGTATTGCACATATATAGTGAAACAAGTTACAGTAAAATATTAAGCTGGAAAAAAGGTATTCAAGCAAATTGATTTATTAATTAAACAACTTAAAGTTTATAGTTAATGTTATTAAGAATAATGTGCTACATTCATTTATATTTATATAAATGAATGTAGCACATTCAAATTCAATTTGAACAAAAAAAACTATGATTATTTAGACATTTAGTTGTGAAATGTCCATTTCTATGTGTTTATAAGTGTAGGGATGTGAGCGAGGTTTACAAGGACCAAATTTTGATTGTTAGATGACTGGGTCAGCACATCTCCAAAACTGCAGTTCTTGTGGAGTGTTCCAGGTCTGCAGTGGTGAATGTCTATTAAAAGTGGTCTAAAGAAGGAACAGTAGTGAACCGGCAGCAGGGTCATGGGCGGCCGAGGCTCATTGATGCACGTAGTAAGTGAAGGCGGGTCTGTGTGGACGAATCACTAGACAAGATACTGAAGCTCAAACTGCTGAAGATATTAATGGTGTTATTGCTCGACAGGTCAGAACTGTTCTGGCAGTACCACTGACTTACAGACTCTGAGGAGCAGTGCACATTATGATATGCATCTCTGATGAGTAGGTTGTTTTTTTTCTCACATTTTTATGTTTTTGTCATGTTATTAGACAAATATTGGTTCTAAACTGCTCCAGATGATGTAGGTTGCTTTAGTAAAATAGTATTCATGCGAAATGCCTCTCTCTCTGTAATGGCATGTGTTGTTATATTGCGTTTTTGTATAGTGTTGATGGTTCTATAATCGTGACGTGATAGTGGTGGTGCTAAGAGGTGGATTAAGTCAGGTAAGTCACCACTAAAGGCCCAGGTACTAAATTTACAGTCTGCCCCTGATATATGATATATATGATCTATAAGATATGTCAGGGGCAGACTGTGCATTTGGTACCTGGGCCTTCATTTTATATATATATATTATTTATTTATTTATTTATTTTTTGGTATAAGTTTCTTTAGCGAGGTGTGTGCCATAAAATAATTGTACACCTTTTTGATGGTTATGTAAAAGGCATAAAATATGTGCATGTAAAGTTTCTGTGTCAGTCATGAGAAACATGTAAAAAAATAAGAAAAAAATAAGTGTGAGATTTCCAGTCTCCCTGGAAAGCACAAGACATGGCTATACCAACATGACCTGCTGTCATGAATTTGTTGTAGCTTGCTTATTTGGAGGGAGAAAAACATAATCAGAATTTTTTTGTGGAATAATAAAGAATTAACAGCATGCATTGATATCAAACTACAGTATGTGCCTTGCTTTACTCCACAAGGAAAGTGAGTAAGAATTGACCTTTCTTAACAGACAGAAATTAAATATTTTTATTTTTTATTTATGCATTTGTTTATTTTTTCAAGCCGAGGTCATAGCACAGGTCAGTAAAGTTATAACACTTCTGGAGCAAAAAGGGTTTAGGGTTTTGCTCAAGGGCACTATAGTAGCAGCTAAGAGATGCTGGGCACCAAGGGTAATCAGACAGTAAAAAAGGAGCATAGACATTTAACCGCTGACCTACCAATGCCCTAAATTATTCTGGATAATCCAATTTCTGTTGTATTTTTGATGAACAAATAAATACACAAACACAAGAATCCCACCAAAAAAATCAATATGTTTGATTTATTTTTTTTTTTTCTCATCAGAATAACATGTTGTCTATATCTCAGGTATTTAGGTGTCTAGAAAATTGCAAACTTTAAAAAAAAAATGTTGGGCTAAAAAGTTGTGACAGCCGCCAGGAGTCCAAAACTCTGCACACTCATGGATTTAAAGATGTTTCTAAAGTTTACAAATAACTATTAAATCCTATTATAGATTTAAAAGGAGTGATCTTCCAGTGGTCTTTATTTTCACAGGTTGGGCCCGGTAGGAAGACTTTTTTTTGAGGAGTGGTAGGACTAATTCTCTGGAGTACCCAAAGTATAATTTTAAACCACTTCATGCAGTAAGTCTATTTTTTTTACTAATTTTGGGTCATCAGTGCCCATCAACCCGTAAGGAAGATGTGACAAATTGTGTTATCAATTACCATCTGTGCCCTGTCTACTATTCCAAGTCATCTACTAGCTGCTCTTATTCTACCAAACACAGATTACCTGGGAGTTAGTTGACATCCATCTACTATACCAAACATAACTCTACATAACAGTAGATTTTAACTAAACTAATTTATTAGTATCTTAAATTCAACCCATAAATATTTTAATCATAGGTCTCAGTCAGGTTCACATGAACATTAGCATTTCCTTAATAAAAAAATGTAAAATTAAGCCTTTTTTTTTCTGGTATCATTGATCGTTAATACTACTAACTGATAATTTGGTATGTATTAATATTAGAGTAACTCACAACAGTTAGTTTCTGCCCTAATTGTCCAGTATGTTCAGAATACTGCAACACACACAAATAATCTGCCTCTTTCAACCCAACTACCTGCATATCTTCCCTCACCACATCCATAAACTGCCTCCTAGGACTTCCTCTTTTCCTCCTTCCTGGTGGCTCCATCCTTAGCATTCTCCTACCGATATACCCCATGTCCCTCCTCTGCACATGTCCAAACCATCTCAATCTTGCCTCCCTCACCTTGTCTTCGAACGTCCTACATGCGCTGTCCCTCTAATAAACTTATTTCGAATTTTGTCCATCCTTGTCACTGCCAACGAAAACCTCAACATCTTTAGCTCTGCTATGTCCAGCTCCACCTCCTGTCTTTAACTCAATGCCAATGTCTCCAAAGCCATACAACATCACAGGTCTCACCACAGTCCTATAAACTTTCCCTTTCACTCTTGCAGACACGCTTCTACACACTCCACCCTGCCTGAAAATACACCAGGGCAAAAAAGGGTGCCTAAAGAAGGGTCAACAGGGAAGCCGCATCGACAGCTACTTTCTGAGAAGCAGGCCGAGTTAGTCGACAGAAGTTCAGCAGCAGGACACACACCACAGTCTGTAGGACATCACAAGAGGGCAACCTGAACCCAACCCATCACAACCAACAGCAGAGAAGAAGATTCAGGGGCAAAGGCCATTAGTCAAGTGGCCAAAGGCCTGCAACAAGATGATGTGGAAGGAGGCCAACACCAATCTCTGCAACATACTGGAAGCGATCAGAGGCACAGCCACGAAAAAGTTGGAAAGGATAAGCGATCTTATCAATGCCTACGAAGTGGAATGATTTGGAGTGGTCAAAGAGAAACGAGCTACTCCTTCATTCCCCACCAAGTCCAGAAGGCAAACAGAGATAGATCGCCTAGTCAAGGAGAGGAGGCAGTTAAAGAAGCAATGGAGGAAGGCAATAGAGGAGGAGAAGGAGGGTATAAACCAGTTGCAGGAAGAGATTCAGGGCAGGCTTGCAACACTGAGGAGAGCTGAAAACCTCCTAAGGAAGTGCAGAAGGACGGAGCAAACAAGATCTTGCTTCTACAAAGATCCCTTCAAATTTGTGAAAACCCTCTTCACAAAGGAGACGAGTGGAAGTCTCTCAGTGTCAAAGGCCAACCTGGAAAAACATCTGAAAAACTCCTGCACAGATGACAGACACCAGGAAAAAGTTACACTCCCACCTGACATGCCACCAGTCAACCCACCAAAAGCACAAGCTGGATATCAGTCCACCCAGGTGGAGTGAGGTAGAACAAACCTTGTGTAGAGCAACTGCCTCATCATCTCCAGGCCCCAATGGAGTTCCATACAAGCTCTACAAAAACGCTCCAGCTGTCCTGTGATTCCTCTGGAAACTGATGAGAGTTGTGTGGCAAAAGAAGGAGATAACAACATCCTGGCGGAGAGCTGGAGGGCTCCTTATCCCAAAGGAAAAGGACTGGGCAGAAATCGGGCAGTTCCGACAGACCAGCCTTCTAAACGTGGAGGGGAAAATCTTCTTCAGCGTGGTCGCTCACAGGCTGGCAGGATACCTGCAAAGAAACCACTTGATCGATACGTCAATCCAGAAAGCAGGCATCTCAGGCTTCTCCGGTTGTGTAGAGCATGCTAGTGTCATCTGGCATCAGATCCAGGTCGCCAAAAAGGAGGGAACAGATCTTTACGTGGTGTTCCTGGATCTTGCAAATTCCTTTGGCTCAGTCCCTCACAGCCTCCTGTGGACAGTCTTTGACTACTTTAGAGTTCCAGCAGCTCTTACAACCCTTGACAAGGCCTACTTTAAGGATGTCCAGCTCTGTGTAACAACAGCAGAGTACACAACAGCTTGGCAACACCTGAAAGTGGGAATTATTATCTCTCCACTGGTCTTCACCCTGGGATTGGAGGTCATCATTCGGGCCTCCAGATGGACAGTTGGCGGACTGCAAATAAGACCTGGGCTGAGCAAGTCCAGAAGCATCTCCATCATCAAGGGAAAGCTGTCAGACCACTGGTTCCACATCGGCAAGGAACCCATCCCAACAAGGAACATCGACAGAACCCTGCTTCCTGGCAAGCTGGAACTCTGGTGCATGCAGTATGGACTACTTCCACATCTCCTATGGCCACTAACCCTCTACGAAGTACCGCTCTCAAAGGTGGAAAAGCGAAGAGACTGGTCGGCTCATACGTAAGGAAGTGGCTTGGCCTTCCCAGGTGCCTCAGCAGTATTGGACTTTATGGCAAAGGGATACTACATCTGCCCATTTCCAGTCTGGTAGAGGAGTACAAGTGTGCCAAAATCAGAGTGGAGATGATGCTATTGGATTCGAGCGATCCATTTGTAGCCCAAGCAGCCCCCATCTTGGCCACAGGAAGGAAGTGGACCCCGATGACTGCAACTGAGCAGGCAAAGGCAGCACTCAGACACAAGGACATTGTGGGCCGAGTGCAGGAGTGGAGGAGTGGTCTAGGACTTGGGGTCAGTACACCAGTGTGGAGCAAGGCCGCTCCATCTCAGAGACGGTGGTCCAGGAGGTATGGCGGGAGGAGGAAGCAAGAAGGTGCGCTCAAGCAATGGCACAGGCAAAGCAAGGGCAGTGAATTGCATGGGAAGGAGTGGAGAAGAGGAAGATCTCCCGAAAAGAGCTGTGGGAAATGGAGACATTCAGGGCAAACTTTACCATCAGGGCTGCCTACGATGTCCTGCCTTCTCCCGCAAGCATAAGCCAATGGTATCTTAAGGAGCCCACGTGCCCTCTATGCCCAAGTCTAGCAACATTGATGCACATTAGATGCAAGACCAGCCTCACCCAAGGCCGTTACACCTGGCGGCACAACCAGGTGCTGGAGTGTCTTGCTGCAGTGTTGGAAAATTGACGGACAAGAGTGAATGCCCTTTCTCCCCCATCATCTCAGTGGCAGCCAACACCATTTGTTTGAGAGGGTGAGGGTCAAGCCAACCTCACCACCATAAGATCGGACTCTGGTCAGCCGGGTAGAGCACGGGACTGGAAGCTGCTGGCAGGCTTGAATAAGAAACTATGCTTCCCAGCTGAAATTGCAGCCACCAACCTGTGACCAGACCTTGTTCTGTGGTCAGCCTCGCTCAAGCTTGTCTACATCATCAAGCTCACTGTTCCCTGGGAGGGTGCAGTGGAGGAGGCCTATAAACGGTAAAGGCTGAGGTACGCTGAACTTGCAGCCGATGTAAACCAACAGGGCTGGAATGTAAAGGTACACCCAGTGGAAGTAGGTTGCAGTGGGTTCGTAGCCACCACAACATCCAGGCTACTCAGGGAGATGGGAGTACGAGGACCTCTCTGCAGCTGTGGCAAAGGGAAGCCAGTGGCTGTGGGTGAAGTGAAAAGACTCAGCCTGGGTCTTTAAGTGAGTTGTTGGCATCTAGGGAGTGAACCTGGGACGCTGGGATTTACTGCTGAACCCTCTGGAGGTGTCGTGTGCCTATCACCAAAACACCCAGGAAGGAGTCCGCCCACTTGACAACCCAAAGGGTGCCTTTACTCAGTGGACCATCCCACAGGGCCTTAGCGGTAAGAATGATGAGAAGGAACAACCTCAGGAGAAGGAAGGACTGAGGAGTAGTTTGGCAGAGGGTGCAACCACTGAATAGACCATCCCACAGAGTCTCATCGGTGCCTCAAGGATGCATCAAGGGATATCAACATCAAGTCCTACACAACAGAACCTCTAACACATTTCCCATTACTTTACACTGTTGACCCCAGGTACCTGAACTCCTTTACCTTCTCCACCTATTTTCCCTGCAACCGCATTATTCCACTGTCCTCCCTCTCATTCACACACATGTACTCTGTCTTACTCCTACTGACTTTCATTCCCCTTCTCTCCAGCGCATACCTCCACCTCTCCAGGCTCTTCTCAACCTCCCTACTCTCACCACAAATACCAATATCATTCGCAAACATCATAGTCAATGGAGACTCCTGTCATCAGCTGCTCAAAATACTTCCTCCAACACATTTCCATCCTTTATTGCTTTAACTTGCAGCACATCCTTCCCAGCTTGGTTCCTCTGTCTGGCCAATTGGTACAAATCCTTTTCTCCCTTCTTAGTACCCAACTTTTCATACAGCTCCTCATATCTACCTTTCTCATCTCCATCATATCAGCTAACTCTCTCCCTTTACCCGTCATAGTACCAACATTTAAAGTACCAACCCAAACCCCAACTCTCCTACACTTCTCCTTTCCCTGCCGTCTCTATAGATGTCTTCCTCCTCTCCTTCTCCTCCTTTAGCCAACAGTAGCCCAATTTCCACCGGTACCCTGTTGGCTAACAATACCTGTGGCGGTCGCTGGTAACCCGGGCCTCGACTGATCTGGTATAAATTTCTCTTTCGTGATCCGCATTTTTTATTTGATACATGTTTTACACTGGATGCCCTTCCTAATGCAACCGAGTGCACTAGCTTGTGCAACCCTAATGGCTGGGTTAGGAAATTTAATGTTGCATATTTACTATGAATGCTGCTGGATTTTAAACGGCAAGCCAAGTGTGTGTACTAACTCACTAAATGGTAAATTATTTTACATTAGACTGTTTACAGATTAATTGTTCAAATATCTCTTGTTCCTGTCTGTCTCTTACTTAACATACATTTGAAATGTTTGCTTTTGGACTAGATTTTTGTTTATGTTTGCTGTAGTTATTATTGTGCACAATATACTGCAAAAAAGGTACATTAGTGGCTGCCAGATCCCCATTGTAATTATTGTGAAGATACTGCCTTATGCCATATAATATGTTAGTTCTGTTTGAAAGTTAATTAAATTAAGACAGAAAATGTTTCTGAATTAGTGTTTTACTTTGAGCCATTGAGTGAGCTGAAACTATATTGGCAGAGAGAGGACAGAGGGGACAGAGAGATAATTCACAGTATGGACTGGCCTTAAAGGTGCTAGCTCACTTGAGGCCACAGAGTGGATTTTAAATGAAAGTGATGTGGAAGTGATGTCTCCGTTGCAGCAAGACAGCAGAATTACCTTCATAGAATGAGAGTGCAAAAGGATTACCTAGACTGGCTCTGTACTTAAAGAGAACACAATGTGAAAAAAGATCTAATATGGAACCAAAAGGAAAACACCTCTCACTCCACATATATGTGTCACAGTCCTTTCTGGTCTCGCTTTAGCCTTTAGTGTCTATGAAAATTTATTATTGAAAATTGAAGAAAGTGGTGTACAACCCCAATTCCAAAAAAGTTGGACCAAAGTGAAAAATGTAAATAAAAACAATGCAGTAATTGGCAAAGCTTATAAATCCATATTCTATTCACAATTAAAAATTACAAATAAATAACATTAAATAACCTATATATATATATATATATATAACACATACAAAAAACAAACACACAAGAAACACTCACAAAGCCCTCTAAAAAGAGACAGAGAGCGCAGGATC
>MU551666.1:927391-940317 GCA_024362625.1 Silurus asotus
ACACACACACACACACACAGGAAAAAATTTAGATTTGTCACTTGACAAAAGATTACTGGTCAAATGGGATAGAAGAGCAGAAAATCATCTTGTGTTAATTTTTTTAATTAAATGTTAAGGCAGGAGACACAGACTCACAAAAAAAAAAATTGAATAGTTGAAGAACATAACACACACACACACACACACAGGAAAAAATTTAGATTTGTCACTTGACAAAAGATTACTGGTCAAATGGGATAGAAGAGCAGAAAATCATCTTGTGTTAATTTTTTTAATTAAATGTTAAGGCAGGAGACACAGACTCACAAAAAAAAAAATTGAATAGTTGAAGAACATAAGAATGTATTGAGCCACACAGATGGTAGGGCCAGAATTTGGCACCAACAGGATAAATCCATGGATCCAACCTGTCTTGTGTCAACAGTCCAGGCTGGTGAAGGTGGTGAATTGGTGTGGAAAATGTTTTCTTGCCACACACTGTATCTGTTACCAACTATTTATCTCTTGACTGCAAATTGTGTGATTATCCGGTCCAGGATCAAAATTTCTAAGAATTGTTTCCATCGTCTCATGGAATCCATTCCATAAAGAATTAAGGCTGTATTCAGATCATAACCAGTCTTAGTATAGTGTTCCTAATAGTTATAAAGGTTCCTGGTGATGTTACATTTCTAAGAGCATTTTAAAATTATTAAAATTATATTGCCTTCTTATCATAAGTTGTCTGATATATAAGTACATTACTCATTTGTATCACAGATCTTGCTTACCAGTTCAGTTTTCTTGGCTTAGCCTAAGAATGCAAACAATAGAAAGGTGTGGTAATAGGGGTGGATGTAGCTTAATTTCCTTTACCTTTTCATTGTGTTTTTATTTTCTTTTTTTATTGATTCTTTATAGTTTCAACAAAAAAGATAATATATTTGCTCCTACAGGAAGAGTGGTTTAAAATAAAATCGGAATAGATTGCTGGAGGGAGGGATGGAGGAATAAATGACAAAATGAAATTAGAAAAATGAAAAGCTGATATCCGTTGCCAACTTGCCTTGTGCCCTGATGGTCTCTGAGGACAGTCCAGTCACAGCTGCAGCTTCCTGATAAGCCATAAAACCAGAGAGAAAAACGGACAGACAGAGACAGAGAGACTGTGAGCCTAAGGGTGCATTGTGAGCACAGTCTCTTGCAGGTGGACAAAAAAAAAAAAAAAGAAACAGATGGAAAAGAGATCCTTTTAAGTATTTGATTTAGCAAAAACAAATCGTCATGTCCAGCACAATTTTTGTAAATAAAAAGTATGAATTTTAATTGTGAAACAGTAGTACATTAAAAAGATTTTTGAGGTTTTGATGTCTGCAAAGATACAATGAGAGGTACAGTTTATGGGAGCAAATAGTTACAATTTGCAAATAAATAAGAATTTAATTGACTTTTTTGATGTGCTGCATCAACTAAGCTTTTGTAAAGCAAGATACTTTGAAGGTACAGTTCTTACAGGCAAAATCCTTCTATCAAAATGTACTAAAACGGCCTTTATCATAATGATGTAGCTAATATTTGTATTAATACATTTTTGAAGTATTAGAAATTAATTTAAACATCAATAAACAGGATTGGCTGTACGTTCATGTAAATTGATTCATAGACATTGTTAAGACCTTTTGATATACACTATATAATTTATGATCAATAATTTCAATAAAAAATCAATTTTTAACATAATTAATAACGTTTTACTTTGTCTTCGAATGTGCACTGTGGTCATATATACTGCACTATATTATACAGTACTGCATACACTGTATAAAATTATCTGAACTCTCTGCTCTCTGATGATAATTTACAATTACACATACAATGCTTCCTTTGTTTACATAGATTTATTTTTGCCTTAGGTTTACTTTAGTGATAAAGAGGACAAATTACGTCATTAGCTCATAGTGCTTTGTAGATGTGGAACAAAATGTGTAGTGAGTCATAGTACATTCTTATTGACCTGTTTTCCTTACCTCAAGGTCAGGGTTGAACGGTGTAGTTAACAACATAGTGATCTCTTTGTGCATGATTGGGTAGCCAGGCTGGATCAATAGGATCGTTACTGAGAATAATAAAATCCCCTTCAATGGTAGGACTTTTTTTTTTAGGATAAGCATTGAATTGTACACGTTGTAAAAATTTCCATAAACAATGGAAAATTATTAAAGTCCCTACTTTTAAGCCATGAATAGTCCTTGGAGAATACTGTTCTAAAAATGTGAAAGTACATATACCCCATCATAACACTGAAAAGGATTTTAGCGTTAAGGCCAGAATTCTCAAAGTAGAGTGAATACAAAATGTGTTGATATTTGCCATGATCTCGAAACTACACAAATGCATAATTATATTATATTTACCTTCTAAATAAACTCAAGGTTAACAGCACTGAATATGTATCTGCTAGATGTTTCAATACCTTTTCTATATTTCTAATTGAGGCTACAAAAATAAGTCAAATCCTTGACTTATATGCATCACAAAAATTTCCTAAATATGTTATCAGTGCTTATCAGACAAAAGCCCAATTTGTTCACTAATGCTGATTTTATTTCTTTTATTATTATTTTTTTTTTTTACTTTTATTTAACCAGGTTAGTCTCATTGAGATATGGGATCTCTTTTTTAAGAGATACCTGGCCAAAATAGCAGAACAAACCTAATCACACAAACAAACAAAAAGGCAAAAGACAACTCAAGTGCATTTCAAATTAAACAAAAGTGCCATTAATTAAAACATTTGCACGTATGGATGGACTCATGTTCGGCTGATACTTTGTAATAGTCAATTTGATTTATCAGAAAGACTTAACCCCCCTTTAAATCTCTTCCCTTGCCAAGATTTACATCTGTCTCTCCTTATATGTTGCAGTCTTGAATCAGCAGGCCATAAAATTAGGGGCTTCTCTGGGATCATTTCGGTAGTTCCTTTTTTACCTCCTTAAAATTAGACTTGGACAAAACGTGGGTGATCATTCAACTTAAGTGATTGTTTGGGGACCTGCAACCTGCAGTCATTCAAGTTACTTTGAGTGTTTCAGGATGCTTGTTGCTTCTCTGTCTATAGTTGAAAGGGAATGTATGGGCAAATCCTTCTTTTATAATTGATGGGCTTTGAGAATTATAACAAAACCCCCAAATCTATATTGGAAGGTATTAGAGCGCTTTTACACCTATTAGCCCATTTGCTGGGTCCAAATTGATATGCAGGTTCTTAGGGCCTAACAGTATTTGTTATCACCAATCAAATAAAATACAATTTTATTTGTCACATACATACAGAGTATGACATGTAGTGAAATGCTTTGTACGACTGTCCAACATTTAAACATAAAAAAAGAAATAGAATTTAAGGATAAAAAAAAAAAAAAGTAGATGAATAAGAAGTACACACTATACTTCTTATTAGTACTTCTATACTTCTATACATTAGTACACACTATACTTCTTATAGAGAGATCCAGTACTAGATCCGAATGGCCTGCGGGAAAAAGCTCCTCCTCATTCTCTAGGTGTTTGCTTTCAAGAAGTGCAAGTGCTTCCCTAAACGCAACAAAAAAAAAAGGCCATTGTTGGGAATCTTCCTGGCTCTGGTCCTGCACCACGTGCAGTAGATGTCCTTCAAGTCAGGAATCTCAGTGCAGGTAGTACATTCAGCTGATACGTACCACTGATGATCAATGATACTGTAGGTTACCAACAAAGTTTTAAAGGTGCATGAACTCAGGAAAGCAATGTCAGATGGCATAATTTGCTCTGGCCCTATCCCAATGCAATTAAGCTTGAAAAATGTTTACAGAACTGAGAGTGTAGGTGGGGCATTAAAAACAGTGTGGGTTTTAAAGACTGGAGTATGTTCAAAAGCATGTCTATCCTCTTAAAGGTACTACTTTTATTTCTTGTAGCATAACCTATAGAACAGTCTCAGAACAGTTAATTACTCAACATTCAGTAAATAGGACAAATAATAAATTTCCACTTATGATTACTGTTTGTCTCTGCAGCCAAAGAATTCATTGATAGAGATATCATTGTTTAAATAGTCCTCAAGATCTTTTGAGAAACGCATTTGTGTCTATTCCAAATTCAGTAGAGGAAAACATAAGCAAAACATAACAGGTCTCTTAATTTGATACTGACATTTGGATTAAGTATAGAAAACATAGTCAAAATACTGTAGACGGAAGATTGAATCTAACACCTAAGCACATTTCACATTCCACATTCTGACTTCCAACATAATACAAATTGAACACAGCATTATTTGGAAGATTTTGACTAATAAACATAATACAAAAATAAATGGTGAATTTGATGCACAATGGCTTTTAAAATAGTTATTTCTTTAAATATTAAATCTATAGAGTATAGCTATATGTTCCCCATGCTTATTTGATTTCTAAGATTTCTATACCCTTTACAAAAAGCTCTGTTTGCTTTCTTTGTTTTGATCAATGAATGAAGGAGTTTTACGCCCTACATATCCCTCAGCCAATGTTTTTCTCTTTGTTCGTTGCTTGTTTAATTATGTGCAGTTTGAAAACAAACCAAACCAAATAGAAACGACCTGAAAGTTCAATTCAATTACTTTGTTATATTGAGCTTTTAACAAAGGACATTGTCTCAAAACAAAAATTTGTCCTTATTGAGCATGCCAGAGGCAATGGTGGCAAAGGAAAAATAGAGATTACATAAGAAAGAAATACTGATGAACCAGTAGCAGACAATGCTATGCATAAGGATTGTAAAGTTTGAACATCAAACTATTTTTTATTTGACAGAGCTTCAATTTTAAGTATCCATGTGAGGTTATATACTGTTTAATTTTTTGGGACTTAAGAATCAACTGTTTACAGCGAAAACAACATTTAGCCTGTCCAATTAAAAACATCAACAGCCATACGATACACAATCAACCACCAGGGGCATTCGTGCCCCTGTACAGCCTGGCACGACAGATCCTCCTATGGGCCCAGGGGAAGCTCCTCTTCTTCAGAGCAGCTTATATCCCGGGCCGATTGAATGAGGCCTACAGGTGACCTACAGGTGGTGGAGCGGTTTTGGAGATTTCAGCAAAAGCCCTATGGTTGTAGCTATATCCTTCTTCCCTGATCGCTCAGTTCGGCTGGGTGCCCCATTATAGGAAGAATCCTGGTGGTTTCAAACTTCTTCCATTTATGAATAGTTGAAAACACTGTACTCAATGGGACCATCAATGTTGCAGAAGTCTTTTCTCCAATCAAGTTGTAGAAACATTTCAAGGATGATCAGTGAAAACAGGATGCACCAAGCTCAATTTTGAGTGTCATGGCAAAGGCTGTGACAGTGAACCAGTCAAGGTCAACAACTCATGGAAATGTTTAAGAAAACAGTGTACAGTATCTGATTGGATGACAAGGAACATATGCTAGATAAAAATATCTTGCATAATTAAAATAATTCATCAAACTTTCTCTAGAATGGACACAGACATTGTTTTCTGATTTTTTTTATTTTTAAAATCAAACTGCATATTAGTCTCCAACATTTACAAAATTTTCCACAGAAATAAACTTATTTGAGATATTTTGTCACGTACACCTGAAGTGGTTTTCATGGACGAATTCAGCCATACCCCCTTTATGTAAATGAAAGTGACTCTACTATGCACATAAATATTGGAATTGAGGTGCAGAAAAATGGCAGCTGATGTGTAGCAGTGTGTGGATGGATGAACATCAGGTCACAACTAGATGGTTGAGCCCGGCGAAAGAGCGATAAGATCACACCTGTAGATAAGATAAGATAAGATAAACCTTTATTCGTCCCACAGTGGGGAAATTTCCATGTTACAGCAGCAAGACAGAGAAATAAAGTAGATGCAAATATATTAAAAAAAAATGTGTGTGTGTGTGTGTGTGCGTTCAGGCGTAAGTAAGAGTGAAGGAAAGCAACAGGGCAAAAGAGAATGACCAAATAAAATAATGCTTTGCTTGGTGAACAGTCCAGTCTCACAGCATTTTGTTATATTGTCACGAAATATAATCATTTATAAGGACTTTTCTTATTTTTTATTTTTTTTGTGTCACTGACGACGACTTTCTATGTAATGTATTTCAAGTTTTTTTGGTGCCTTCACCAAAGTTTTCTTTCTGCCACTGGATAACACAGACACGGCATTGTTTTTTTTCCTTGTTTGTTGTAATAAATAATTTATAATATAATAAATAATAAATACAAAAATATTTTTAATCATCAAGCACTATTACTCAACATTTAAGCAGGAGATTTTATCCTTGTGTTTATTGCTTTGTATTTTGTAAGCTACTCGCTATAATAAACCATCATCAGCGGTTCCTTCCAGTCGAAATACAGTAAATATCTTCTCCCGGTTAGTTAAGGAGATAATAACAGACACAAACATTTATTACAGTATAACCCTAGCCCTTACCCTAACCATATATTTTCTGACTTCTGCCTTCTCTAATAAAGATGGGGAAAAAACATTACCTTTGGCATTTCTCTCTGTATTAGCCATGATCCTCTGCTGCTATGGAGACAGAGCTGGATGGAGGCAGCTAAGTGACAGGAAAAAATAGGGAAATTCGTGTCCATGGACACGAATAAATGAATTAAAATTTGTGACTATATCACGAAAAGCAGTGAGGCTGTGTTGTGGTGAACCATCGTCTGTAGCCCCTTTCTTCCAACCCAGAACCATTAAGATCTGTTACAGTGTGCTCAAAAATTAGTCAAAATCTGAAATATTTAGCTGTACCATTAGGCAGTTTGTTTGCTGAAGAGCTAGAGAGTCAAACAATAATGAGTGTCCCCAAGCAACAGAGAACCATGGTGAAGGTTCTTTGCAAATTTTTGGGCTGCATTTCTGCAAATGCAGATTTTGTCAGGATTAATGGTGTCCTCACTGCTGGGAAAAACAGGCAGAAACATATACATCATATATCATTAAGAACTATCTTCAGTGTAGAAAACAACAAGGAATCTGAAAGTGAGTCATGATCTCTGCTTCATTGAGTTTGTTTGGGATTACATGAGACGAAAAGGATTTCATGCAACCTACAGCCATAGAAGATCTGTGGTTAATTTTCCGAGATTCATTGTTTAGAACCTAACTGCTGAGTTTTTATAAAAACTGTGTGCAAGTGCACCTAGAAGAATTGATGCTGTTTTTTTTTTTTTTTTTTTTTACAGCATTTTTTCCCCACACATGCCTAAAGCCTTTGCACTGTATATTACATTAGTATAAATGATAGTTTAAAGAAACTGCAAGCGAATGTAACCACATTCTTTTGTTTTTGTTTTTTTTTTGTTTCCCCTTTTTGAATCGGAGGAGACCGAAAGCAAGGCTCTGACTGCTAGATAAGGATAATATATCTGGGAGGGCTAGTTTTATTTAATATTATATATTTAATAGTTCTAACCCTAATTAACCTCAATACCTTGTAATATGTGAGTGACAACATAAGGCAGTTAGCAAATAGTCAGTTTAGCCTGTTGCTCTGCTGCCTGTTGCTCGACTGCTCTCCTGCTTGCTCTGCTGCTTGGCCATGGCCCCTGAGTTGACATTGATGATGACAAGAAGACTATAAGTTAAACAAAAATTGAGAGCAGCAACTACCTGAGTGAGATAGATACTGTCCCACACTGAAAAAGTGGCCTGCTCTAGCTTTTAGTAGACCACACAAAGCTCAAAACTAAATAAGCCTGAGTCCCAGAATGTCTAGCTAATTTTACTTTCTACAGAATAGAGCCATATTACTATAACTAGAGCCATTTAATTAGGCTTCACAGCAGGTTCACTGAAGAGAGCGAACCTGTCTGATAAATGAATAAAAGAAGAGTGGTGCTCCACTCTTTTGCTAGTTTTGTCTGGCATCTAGACCCACACATTTAACTCTGTAATCTTCTCAATTACAGTGCTAATCTTTGTATTTTTACTATTGATAATGATGGAAAAATAAATTACTAAACCTATACTCACAACCCTGAACAAGCATGAACAGCAACATGCTGATATTTACTATTAATATTGTGTTACTCTAGCTGCTATAAAACATCTTATTCTTAAAATACATAATCATGAATTTACTATAAAAAGCTTTAATGGACTCTATGTCTTTTTATGGAGGATTTACAAGGTTCTGTCTAGCTTTTTAAGGCTTTGCATCAGACTAATTCTACGCATGTCTTTTCCCTTGTACTGTATATCATCTATGATGTCATTTTTTATCAATGATGATTTTTTTGTGTAGCTGTTTGGAAAAGGTGGTGTGGCAGGTTTAGCCTTAATCTATTAGTGTTTGTCAATTAAGTTTATGCTCCAACTGCTGTTCAAGAAGATGAGATTTTTACTATAAAGCAGCTGGAGAATGTACTGTACTATGTTATTAGGTTTCGATTTAGATTATATCAACCTTGAGTTGCAATGCAGCATGGGATGGAAATCTTCTGGTGTTTGGTTTGAGTGTTTATTTAATTGCATGGTGTAGTTTCAAATCTTTTAACCAGCTGATCATATTTTAGATTCCTTTTCTGTCCTTAGTAGTTATTTTCAGGCAAGAAATGTACGAATATTTAACAATATACAAATTTAGGAGAGAAAAGATAATGATGATCAGGTGATCAGGAATGTCTGTTCTCAGACATGTTTTACATCGCTGACTCCCTCTGTCGCTCCCATGTTAGCCCAATACTTCTTGTTGCCTTCTGCCTTGTTCATTGTTAGCTTTGTTAGCTAGCCTACATCTGTGGTGTGTGATAAAAAGAAAATGATACACAAGTGGTTGGTTGAAAAAGAATGACAAGCAAAATGAAAAGAAACAGGTTGATTACTGAAAATGGCATGCAATGAGGAAAAAATATATATCGATCATGTCACCAAATAGATTAGAACTAAAGTAAAGAGCCTGGTTTAAAAATGTAAAAAGAATAAAGTATATTTGTTTAAAAGTCTAATGAGTGAAAGTAAAAAGTCTGAAAAATAATTTGTGAAGTAAAGTACTGATACCAGAAAAATTTACTTAAGTACAGTAACAAAGTATTACTACTTCATTACTTCCAACCTCTGCCAGCATGTTCCACACTTGTCAGGCATGAAGAAAACTGTCATCTTTGACACTGATGTGAATTAGCTGAGCTAGTTCTTCCCTGCAGTACGCAGCTATAGTACTGTCACAGAACATGACATTGATCTTGGCTTGTACATGCAAATGCATGAGATGCCAATCATTAAAAAGGATAACTGTTATAAAAATAGGTGTACTATTTGCATACTGAATCTTGCTGTCTTTACTGCATGAGAGTCTCTGTCTTCACAATTGTGAAAACATTTAATTCTGTTTAACACAATACAGTAAATCCCTGATAAGTAACAATTTAATCTAAGCACTTAACTGTGTAAGAGGTCTAATATTCAGCAGTCCTGCATTTGGTGTGAACTGTTTATATTTAATTTTGTTTAGTTAATTCTGTAACAGACACAGCCTCAAGACTATTGAAAACCTGAGTAATGACTCAAGGCAGCTAACAGATGGTCAGTTAAGCCTTTTGATCTGCTTCCTGGGCCTGGCTGTGAATTGTCACTGATTAATTAGGCCTTTTGTAAAAAGACTATGAACTATGCTACAAGAAGTGAGAACTGCAACTTCCTGAGTAAGATGAATACCATCCCACACTATAATGCCAGACTTGCCATGAAAAGTACTGTAATTGTTCACAAAAAAGCCCACATTGGCCACAAATAAACCTGTTGAAGCCCCTTAATGTCTAGCTAATTTCACTTGATGCTGTGGCCAAGCTTTAACATTAACTTTCGCTTGGCTTTGAGAATATGCTGCTGAGTCATGACCAATTTGCTCTCTGATGGGCTCATAATTCTGTCACTGAACTTGGAATTCAGTCTACTCTGCAACGTGCATATCATGTCAATCCTAAACGGTAACTACTGAGAAGAGATGTAGGGTATTTGTTATCACATATTTGGAATACATGGTCCCAGATTGGTTGAATATCATAAATCTAAATTTTTACACGTTTTCAAGGACCAATATAATCCTAACATATTTAATAAAAAGCTATTGTAAAAATGAACGCCATTTAAAACGTATCAGTACTGTTACGTTCTCTTTTGAAGTCTAGGGTAGGGAAGTAACATGGTGTTTTTGTGATGTGTTTTAGTCTGAGACTCAAAAGGGGAACCCATCCTCATTTGGGTGACATCAAGAGTGGGTGACATCAAGAGACATCAAAAATTTGATTTGATTTGAGTGTGATCGTAAATCTTTAAACAATACCGAAAACTGGAGAGTAAAAACTAACATGAGCACTGGAGTGTAAGATTATAAGTAATGTTCTTTCTACAGTCTTATACAGTCATTTGTGGTTATAAGACTAATAGCTACTGAGCAACTCATAAAATAGCTCAACATTTGAGATCATCATAGATCCAACACCAGCTTCTCCATGCCAGAGCCTTTAAACACTCAAAGAAGTCCAATGTCCAAACTCTACATGAAGTGGGATCCAATTGGCGCTGGTACATCTCTAGATGGTTTGGGATGTTTGGAGGCATCTACTTCTTTAAAGGTCCACAATCTTCATGAAGTGTGAAGTGACTGGGGCTGGAGAGGAATTAGCATAGCTGCTGTTCATGATAGTAACAGCACAAGTTGATAATGTGCATTTGATCAGTACTGGAGCACAAGGTTATGATGTGACGTGTGTTATGTGAAGGCTTTGCTAAAAAGATAAGTTTTTAATCTGCACTTAAACTGGGTGTCTGAGCTCTGAACACTGTCAGGAAGACTATTCCAAAGTTTAGGAGCTAGATGTGAGAATGCTCTACCGCTTTTAGTGGCCTTTGCTATTCTAGGAACTACTAGAAGTCCGGAGTTTTGAGATCTCAGGGAGCGTGGTGGATTGTAACGTGTTAGAAGACTGGAAAGATACATGGGAGCCAAACCATTTAGTGTTTTGTAAATAAGAAGCAGTAGTTTGTAGTCGATTTTTAAAAGACAAGTTGCTGCCTAAAATACCTCCCAGGTCTTTTACCGTTGAACTAGTAGTTACAGAACACCTGTCTAAATGCAGGTTAAAATGCTGGAGCTTCTGTGTACTGGTTTTTACGCCGATGAGCAAAATCTCCTTCTTATCAGAATTTAATAATAGAAAGTTATGAGTCATCCAGCTTTTTAATTCTTTAACACACTCAGTTATCCGAGCCAATTGGGCTGTATCGGCTGGTTTTGATGAGATATATAGCTGGGTATCATCAGTGGTATAAACCACAGACAATGTTGCTTTATTTTTAGCACCAAAATTATCTTATCTTGCTATCTGCCCCCTTTCCTTCCTCCACAATGGCACTTTAATCCTCAAAGCCCCGCCTCTTTGGTGACATCTGCTTCAGATAGGCGTGTCCGAACAAAACTGACTTTTGTTATGTTCCACAAAAGCAAATATGTGTGTGCTTGTTATGTCCCACAAAAGCACACACATGTGCTTTTGTGGGACATAACAAGCAACTATTCACCACTAAAAGTAAAATTCTGTCAAAATAATGTGGCTGTGGTTTATTGTTCAAAGATTATAATCACACTCTTGATATCACCCAAATGAGGATGGGTTCCCCTTTTAAGTCTGGTTCCTCTCAAGGTTTCTTCCTCAAAACATCTAAGGGAGTTTTTCCTTGCCACAGTCGCCATGGCTGCTCATCAGGGATAAATACACATCAATCACCTTAACTTTTAAATTCTGTAAAGCTGCTTTAAGACAATGTCTGTTGTGAAAAGCGCTATAGAAATAACCTTGACTTTACTTTACTGTGGTTAATACAGGTCTCCACAACTTGATCCTTTTAACCTTAGTATTGTGCAGCGTAATAGACTGTGTCTATTTTGTATGTGTTATGTCCTTTTCCTTTTTTTCTAATTCTTTCCCAGAATACTGCATGGAAATCAGATGAAATCAAAGGGGACTGCAAGGTTTTTTAGGGGTCCTAAAACCCAGAACTTCTGGGCCTGCACTGTGGGGCAGTATTCTGTTGTTCTTTTTTAATTTGGTTTCCTGACACACTTTGACCTGTCTCAGTGACACATTTTTTTTTGCGAGACTTCTTTATTGGCACCTAATTTTAGTCACTGGTATACACAAAATGGATAATCCATGACTGGATGTATGTTACACATTTTTACTGAATGACCCAGAGGTGATTAACTGCCTGAACTAAAGTGGAGCATGGTTGTCTTCACTAGGTACAATAAAATCTTGTAACGCACTTGTCATAAACCATCCCAATTAAATCATGGTTGTTTACCGGCACTGACAAGTTGAAGCTGTCGTGGATGTTTGTAAAACAGACTGAAGGGATAAAAATAGTGAATTAATTGTTATATATTTTGTTATATATTTTTTTTGATTTTACAGATTATGTTTCTGCTTGCTCTTATTCATACCCAGAGATAAAATATGCTTATTATAAATATATATATAAAATATTGCATTTCTTAAAATGAACCTTAATACATCGTTAGGAATATGAAAGAGAAATAGTGTAAAAGAGAGATAAACAGAGATGCATCAGTTTACTTCTAATGAAGCTGTTGGTGTTTATTCCTTGTGCTGGTTTACATTATTTTTCTTAGCTTTTCCAGTTTATTAAATTCATCTTTTGCCTTTTTTTTTTTTTTTGCCTCTTTTGCACGCTTAAATATTTGCCAATTATCAAAGTAAGGTAATTAGAAAATGTTTACATCTATAATTACAGTTGTTTGTAATAAGGCAGTGCATTCATTTAGAATGGTGCTTGAACTGACCAGTAAATAAAGGTTTGAAAACATACATTATATATAAAACATACATTTTATATATATATATATAAATCCTATTTCCTA
>MU551666.1:940332-955302 GCA_024362625.1 Silurus asotus
TGAACTAATATTTTAAGAAAATATGTTAATCCTATCTCAAAATATTTATTAAACAGAATATGCTTTGAAAAACTGTTAATGCTGCGCATGGCATTATATAGTATGTTTACAGTCTGTATCATAATTTCACAAACTGTCTATTAATTGAACAATAATCCGGATCAAACAAATAACATTCATGAACTGCAACACATTATTATAAGATTTATATTAGCTTTAACCAGATGAATCTCCTAAAAAGCAAATCATTGCTGCAGTTTTACTCTGTCTCTTCCTTTTGCTACTAAGCAATTTACAGCTAATATTTCAGAAGGATCAGCACTGTGTCACAGAGACATATAGTACTATTAGCATAATAGTACATTAAATACCCAGCTAAAAATTACTGATTTATTACTGAAGTCTGCATAGCAGTAGGATCTGACGAATTCTGCATTGAAACTCTTACAGCATTGAGCAGTTGAATGGTAATTTCCTCTTTACTTCTGTAAAGGAGGAGACTTGAACTAGCAGTCATTATATGTATTGTGTGATACCCTTCACTGATTAGTGGTGTACGCAGTCCAGAAACTAGGACATGGCAGCTTTAAAGTACAGTAAATGAATGAAACACACAGGATGCTTTATATAATATCTAGGCCATGCAAAGTGATTTTGTGAAGTGATTCACATCTGAAAAAATAAAATTAAATAAATTGGCGAATCAAAAAATATTTTGTGTAAGAGAGTACTAAAGATGTATTCTGCTACTTTAATGATGTGCCAAACATTCTATCACTGACTCCCATTCTTATGCAGTGCAGACTATTTCATCAGTCAAATGTGATTGTGATGCAGCACTGCTGTCTTTAATTAGATTTAGGCTGTAAATTCCCACAGTTAATTGCACAGCATAACAGTTTATGGCTCTGCGGTATTACTGGAGTAATGTGATACTGACCGTGAAATAAAATCATCAAGATAGATTAGACAATAAATGTGTTGATAAAACTTACCTAGGCTTTAAAGGTCTTGTTTTAATTTGAGAAATGGTTTAGAAGCAAAGTATCCGTTTTTAGAATCAATTTAGAACCTTAATAAGCGATTATTAATACTTATTTTAAGTCACATTGTTTTATCTCATGTGCTGAAATGAAATGGAATGTTTTAGGAAATTACGTATAAATGCATTTCAGGGATTATGACAATTGGACAATTGAGCCTTTGTTGCTGATCCTCGCCTCATTTACACATGACTAAATGTGTCCTGCTTTTGTCATGGGAAAAAGTGAAGGGCAGACAGCAGGAAGGATAGCTGTAAAGTCGTTCTAGGTAATGTAATAAAGGAGTGTGTTAATGATCAAAATGGGAATAAGAGGAAGAGAATCTTTAATGGAATATTCCAATCTCCTGAGGCTACAATAAAAGTAATTGCAGCAGGCTCTCTCATTTATAACAAGCAAGAAAAGACAAAAGACAGAACAGAAAAAAAGATGTTGGACTACTGCTTGGATGGTGGTGAATCATATCCCATTGCCACCATACAGCCCCTTCTGGGCCCTTCAGCAACGCTCTTAACCCTCAACTCATTAAACCTGTGTTAATGAGATTAATATAAGTTGCTCTTAAAATTGGTGTCTGCCAAATGCCAAAATGTAACCTAAGTAAAATATGTTTGCTATTGCAGCTACCCTATATAAATGAGATCAGTCAGATTATTTAGATTAATTAGCTTATTGAAGCCACTACACCTTTCAAATGAAAGCCAGTTCCCCTTCAGGAACTTGAGCTGCATCAACAATGCTTTGGGAACACTTCTGTTCTCTTGCAAATGTCCGACAGGAAAAGGGCTGTGCTGCTGGACGCCCCACTTACTCCTTTAGGAGTAAGAAACATGCAGTGGCATTCCAGCAGTACCTCCCACACCTCTCTCAATGGGCCTGCTTGGCGGGCGCAACCCCAACCCACCACCTTCCATCGCGAGTTACAGAAACGGAGAGTTGCATCTCGCACTCTCTCTGTCAGGAATTCTGCGTGGCGCTCTGTACCGAAGCTAGTAAAGTGACAGATCTGAGGACTGTCATCTTTAATAAAAGGGCTATGGCAAAAGAGTCCTGACACAGGACGGTCTGGGGATACGGCTGTGAAGGGCATGTTGCACCACAGGATCCAGTGCCCGCCCTGCCTCGGCCCCTTAGGGACCTTGTCTGGTAACCCTGCCACTGATTCCTCGGTCTCCACCTGGTCTCGTAGTGGTACAGGAAAACTCACTGCCTCCTAGAGTCACTTCAGGGCACTGACCCGGCTCTAGGCACACCAGAGGTTAGTTTTGAGAGACCGATCCCCTAGAGACTTCCTGGAAGCCTGGAGGGAACCTACCAGGAGGGATCTTCTCTTGCAGGCAGGGGGCACCTTACTTCACCCCCACCTGGAGCTGTGGAGCTGTGACTGTGGCCCTTGAGGGTCTGGTCTGTTAGCCGAGGTGGTAGAGACCATTCTCCAATCCAGAGCTCTCTTTATGAGGAGGTTGTATGCCAGGAAATGGCACCTGTTCACTACCCAGACCAGGTAGGGAAAGCCACTGGCCATTTTCCAGGCAATCTATCTTCCTCTCTTTCAGGCCCCTGACCAGAAGAAGCTTAAAAGGCTTAACCAGTGTGAGCACCTCACACATATGTCCACAGAATGAAGCTGTGCAGAGAGTCAGAGCAGCTGTTTATCTGTAACCGTCTCTATTGAAAGGGCCTCCCTGCGAACAAGAAGACCCTCAGCAGGTGGATTGTGGATGCTATCACCACCTCTTATGAGTCCTCTGGTCTCTTCTCACCTTTTAGGATCAGAACTCACTCCACTCTAAGGCCTTGTCTTCTGGAGCATCTCTCCAAGACATTTGCAATGCTGAGGGCTGGTCTACCCAACTGACCTTTGTTAGGTTCTAAAACCTTGACCTTAGCACCAATCCTGGCGCTTCTGTCCTTCGACCTAGCTGTGCTCATCCACACTAGGCAATGGTTGGTCAGTTTGGTGGTATTAGACACTCGTTCCGAAAGCACTGACACAGCTCAAGTTCCTGAAGGGGAACGTCTCTAGGTTACATATGTAACCCTGGTTTCCTGAGGGCCACACCCCCTGCATCACTTCTTACCTTTTTCAAAAGCTAGCACTGTCTCCACCGCAAATGATTTTTGTAGCTTCCTGGTTGTCGCACCTTTTTGTTGGACAGATAACACATGTGGTTCAGAGCGTGTTCATGACGAAGTGTTCCCAAAGTGGTGTTAATGCAGCATCTCGTTACCTAGGGGATCCAAGGTCACATACATAAACTAGAAATGTTCTACATTGATAGTGTATGCACCTATGACTTGACCTTGTATCTGTATCTGTTTGATAAAAGTAAAAGTAATTTGTAATGGCAATGTCACTCATACAATGAAATCATTTAGAGACATATTTTACCTATTTTATCTGATGATGACCAAATAATTTATTAGGCTAATAATATGTGCCTTACAGTAGGCTTTACTATATTATATTATGTTGAAATTGTGTATGCTGAAGTTGGTAAAAATGTTTAGGCTTCACTTAAAATATCATTCTTAAACAAACATGTGACGTGCATCTGTTGCATCTTTGCACATTGTGATGATCTTGTGGGCTGACTTCTTCCTCTTCTTTGTTAGGAGTCCCCATTAGGGGTCTCCACAGCGGATCATCCATCTCCAAACCCCCCTATCCTCTACATCTGCCTCTTTAAACCAACTACCTGCATGTCTTAACTCACCACATCCATAAACCTCCTCCTTGGACTTCCTCTTTTCTACCTTCCTGGCAGCTCCATTCTCAGCATTCCTCTATCAGTATACCCCATGTCCCTCCTCTGCATGTCCAAACCATCTCAATCACACCTTTCTGACTTTGTCCCCAAACTTACATGCATGTTAATAAACTTGTTACTGAACCTGTCCATCCGTGTCACTCCCAAAGAAAATCTTAACATCTTCAGCTCTGCCACCTCCAGCTCCACCTCCTGTCTTTTAGTCAGTGCCCCAACATAACATGTATTACCACAGTCCTATGGACCTTTTCTATCGCAAATCACTCATGCCACTATTCTCCACCCAATCCACCCTGCCTGCACATTTTTCTTAACTTCTTTAACACACTATTCATTATTTTGCTCTGTTGACCCCAGGTATCCAAACTCATTCACTTTCACCTCTCTTCTCCCTGCAGCCATACCACTTCACTGCCCTTCCTCTCATTGACAGACATGTACTCTGTCTTACTCCTACTGACTTTCATACCCCTTCTCTTCAGTGCGTACCTCTACCTCTCCAGGCTCTTCTCAACCTGCTCCCTACCTCACCACAAATCACAATATCATATGCAAACATCATAGTCCACAGAGACTCCTGTCTGATCTCGTCTGTCAACCTGTCCAGCACCACTGCAAACAGGAAAGGGCTTAAATCCAATCCTTGATGCAATCCAACATCCACCTTGAACCAGTCTTTCCTACTGCACACTTCACTGCTGTTACACTGTCCTCATATATGTCCTGCACCACCCTCACATACTTCTCTGACACACCTGACTTCCTTATACAATACCACAACTCCTCTCTTGGCACTTTGTCGTATGCTTTCTCTAAATCCACAAACACACAATGCAACTCCTTCTGACCTTCTTTATACATCTTTATGAACATTCTCAAAGCAAATATTGAGTCCGTAGTGCTCTTTCTTCTTGTGTGTGAAACCATAATGTTGCTTATAGATGTTTACCTCTTCTCTCAGACTGGCATCCACTACTCTTTCCCATAACCTCATGGTGTGACTGATCAACCTTATTCCCCTGCACTTACTGCACATCTCCATTACGGTACCAGCATACTCCTTCTCCATTCCATAGGCATCTTTTCCCCTTTCAGAAACTTGTTAAACCATCTGGTTAAAAACTCCACTGCCATCTCTCCTAAACATCTCCATGCTTCTACTGGTATGTCATCTGACTTAGCACTATTCATCCTCTTAATTGCTGCTCTCACTTCCTCCTGGCTAATCCTATCCACTTCCTTCTTCACCATCTTTACATCATGCAACCTTCTCTCTCTTATATTTTCCACTTTTATCATCTTGTAGGCTGAAAATCATTAGAATTAACTCTTAGAGTTAAAGAGAAGCACATGGCAAACTGATTTGAATATGTTTTAGTGGCCAAAATGCTAATAGGCCACAATTAAAATTCATGAACAATTAAACAATTAGTTTGTCATGTCAATTCAATTAAAATAATTAATAATTAATTAATTAATAATGTTCTGTAATTAACAGTAATTATTTTCCATAAATATTTTTTCTGCCTCACAGCTTTATATCCTGAGCTTAAGTAAATTATTGCATTTAGTTTTACATGGTCTCCCTATGCTAGTCTGGATTTGCTTCAAGCTCATCTCACCCACCAAAAATATTTTAATAGGTAGATTGGTTATGTAAAATTGCCCTTGGATGGGTAAAATCCAGACCCAATGTTCCTGTCAAAGCATACAGATCTACTGTGACAGTGACTAGGACATAGCAGTTTATAAAATTAATAGAATAAGTCAAGGTCATACCCATATTTGATGCATCTTTTTAATCCAGTAAAAAGCGCAAAGTCTAAGATATTATTCTACAGACATGCATTTCTTCTCTGTAGCCCAGATATGATCTACAGTGGAATGTAGATACAGTGGTAACAGCATAAAGAACTTATGGTCTTGCACAGGATAAAATGGTAGTGGTTAAAGATCGACAAAACCATTCTTATGCATACAATTTTTAAAATAGGAGATGCACTTTTAGATGAAGTCACTGATGGAAAGAATAAATATAGATAGTATTCAGCATGAATGCTTGAAAGTGCTTGAAAGACTAAATTGCAGCAAAAGACATATAAAGTGAGAAGTGATGTTCTAAAAGTAACTAGACTCAAATTGCTAAAACTGTCACCCGCAGTCTCAAATGCTATCGATGATTGCAAAAGAAGACTATGGATTTCAGTTTTCAGTCTATTTTATTTTATGGTTATATGTTTGAAGTGATTTTCCTGATCTGCATTATGTGGGATTTCAGTGTGTAGGTGAGTAAGCGGGGCTTGTTTTGACATATAGATCACAAGGTAATGTTTTCTGTAATAGGCAACAATTCAGGTACTTTCTAATGAACTTGCTTTGAATATGAAGAATTTATTTAAAAAATACAGATTGCCCTGCCCATTGGGTCCTGCCTCTACAAATTGAGTCTAATTCTGTGGTTTGCAACATGAATCATGTGGTTCCTGGGTCTAAAATAAATGTGTCGGGTGTGACAGAGAGAGAGAGAGAGAGAGAGAGAGAGAGAGAGAGAGAGAGAGAGAGAGAGAGAGATCCATGACTAATCCATGACTTTAATGACATCTTTATGTACAGACATTATAATTTTCAGTAATGTAACATGTTAAAAGGAAGTTGGAAAGTTTGATTTCTAAACGATATGTGTGAGTGTTATTGGGAGTGGAGTTGATTAATTTGTTGATGACTAAGGGGTGTGAGTGTGAGTGTGTGTGTGTGTGTGTGTGTGTGTGTGTGTGTGTGTGTGTGTGTGTGTGTGTGTATGTAATGTCTGTTTGTGTAATGATTAATTGAGCGACTAATTCAGGGGTTGTTTTGTGAGCGATTGGGGATTGGAATCTTTTCAGCTGATTGACTTGCACACACATGTTTTTTCATGTATTTCGCTTTTGATATGTTTTCCCCTGAATTAACATATATTTACTCATGTCATTTTTAGTTGATTTTGACCCCAAAATAGAAAAGAAAACTCAATTAAAAAATAAAAGTGCTGAAATGTCTGCGTTGTCCATGCTCTGAATAATGAGTCCAATCAGTCAAAATTAAAAGCAGGATGTCACTGGTGAGGTGATGTCACCCCACCAGTGACACCAGGCAGTTTAAAACACACATGAAAAGAAGCCGGCTTCAGCTTCTGTTTGTTCATAAAGCGCTTTGTGTGTGTTTGTACCCTTTAGGTAAGTGGTAAATTTAAAAAAGCAAGCGATCATTCAGACTGTGCAGAAAGCACAGCCTGGGCATCACTTTATTGGGAGTGGAGAATGCTAGATCGGTTCCTGAGAAAGCAATGCACGCTCCTCACGGTTTGCAAATATACAGTGGAACCCGGTTATGTCGATGTCGTAGGGGGTCGCCAAAAAGCATCAAGGTAACCGATGATTGAGATAAACGTAAATCAAAATGGCGGCAGTATATTAACGTGCTTGAAATTTCTTTATGTACATGATAAATAAATAAATGAGAATGTGCATGCACGTGTTTTTGGAGGGTTTTTTACACAACAGCGTTGCCGCGATTTGTTTGATGAAGTCATGCTATAAAAATGTACATACGTTTGTTAACAACAAAAGGCATAAGTGCAGCTACTAACAGCAGAGATTCACCAGTATACAATACAAACCACCGTCCATTCTCCATACAAACCTTTATTATATTCTCCAACATTATAAACACACAGATCACTCAAAAAAAAAAAAAAAAAACAACGGCTGCACAGTGCCATCTCACATTTAGTCCACATGTGAAAAAAAAGAAAAATAAACACTAACTAAGTTTCTGAAAACTTATGACCATCAGGCTGAAGTTATCCACACAAACACACATAGCAAAGTGTCCGAAAAAACGTACGTCTGCGATGCCGAGGGGGAGAGAAAGAGAGAGAGAGAGACAGAGAGAGAGAGAGAGAGAGAGAGAGAGAGAGAGAAAAAAAATAGGGAAAACCGAACCCGAAACCAAAAACGAGGGACAGAAAAGTCTCAAACGTGAACGGCTGAAGAGGGCGTGGCAGGAGCTTTCTCTGAAGCTCCCGGCTTCAACTACTTACCGAGAGAGCCGTGCTCCTTACCCTCCTTGCGCTTGCTCTGTAAGGAGTTGAAGCCGGGAGCTCCGCGCTCCCGTTCATCGCATAACATTTAACAAAAAAATGCATATGTGCACTTACTAACAGCAGAGATTCACCAGTATACAATAAAACACCTGTAGTATCTGTAAGGTTTGAGTTCTTCTGCGGCTGCACAGCGCCGATCAACATAACTGACGTTAAAATTTCTATTTAAAAAAAAAAAAAATTTTCCCCCTTGTGCTCGAGATATTAGGATTCCGTGACATAAAAAAACATAACGATAAAAAAATGCGTAGGAAAAGCGAGAATTTGGCGGTTCCACTTCAAAAACGTCGACTTAATAGGGTTGTCGAGGTAACCGAGGGCGAGATAACCGGGTTCCACTGTACTTTGCAGAGGTTTTGGAAAGGGGCTTGCCCATTTCTCCTGCCTCACCTGCTCGGTCCAGCTCCTGTTTACTGTGCTTTCTTCCCCCTGCTGCAAGAGCAGGCAGCTCCGCCTCTCTTCCCCTGAAAAGGAGGGGGCAGTTTCTTGCAAGGAGCAAGGAGCTCCTGGAGTTGTGACAGGTGCCCTAGAGAAGCTGAATATAGCTTGGCCAGCCGATTAGCATAAAGTCCCTCCGTCCAGTAAGCTCGACAAGTGCTTTTTGCTCTCTGCATCACAGCCTCTAGGTCGGGGTCTGCACACCAAGGTGTCCAGGTCCTGGGCACGGCTCTTCTCAGCCCGCCCCTTTAGCTCTAAGACCAGGTTGTACTCCAACGTCATAGGGGTTAGGGATCACAGCTCTAAAGTCATGCCATAGATGCTAGCAGGCTATCTAGCCCCAGATGTGGCATCCTCCCCGACACTACCCACCAAGCCTCTGTGTACTACGTCAGCACTGGTGGGGAAGGCTTATGCCTCAACAGGTAAGGCCGCTGGATGTCTGCACACCATGGCATTGTTACAGGCATACCAAGCCGACTTGCCGCGGGAGCTGGATGTGGGAGACATCATTGGCAACCAGACCCAAGAGCTCCGCTGTATGGTGGACCTGGCCCTACAAGCCACAACAGAGACCGCTAAGACCATTTGCCGGTCTATGGCCACCCTGAATGCCACAGAGAGACATATGTGGCTCAACCTGTGAGAAATTTCTCACAGAGACAAAGCTGTGCTGCTGGACACCCCACTTTCACCCTCAGGCCTTTTCGGCAACTCTGTTAGTTTAAAAGCTTTCAAGAAGCAAAGAAACATTTGGTGCCGTTCCAGCGGTACCTCCCATGCCGCTCTAATGGAGCTGCTTGGTGGGCACAGCCCCAACCTCACCCCAGCTGTTTCTACTGACAAGTGCAAAGACAGAGTGTCCCCCTGTGCAGGATCCTGCATGGTGCTCTGGGCCAAAGCCCTGTAAGGTGATAGATCTGAGGACTGTCACCTCAAGAAAGTGGGCTTCGGCCGAAAGGTCCTGACCGGACCTATGGGGGATGACTGGAGGGCATGTAGGACCGCTTTCCTCTGTTCTCATTTCCCTCCAGCCCCCTCAACCCTGCCACGAAATGTGCTTCAGGGCATGGCCAGCTTCAACAAACTCCCTCCCTGATTTCCACCCAGCACCGTCTCTAGAGCTGCATCAGGGAACCTCCCCGGCACTAGACACACTGGAGGTCAGTCTCGAGAAACCGATACCCCTAAGGGAGCACCTGGCAGCCTGGAAAGTTCTGCCAGACAGGTCCCGGTGGGTCCTGCACACTGTATAGCAAGGCTATACGATTCAGTTTGGGTCTTGTCTGCCCCGGTTCAATGGGTTCTCTCCCACTGTGGGGAGAAGCGAGCAGGCTCTGGTCTTGAAAAGAGAAGTAGACACTCTCCTGAGGAAGAAGGCCATCAAGGTGGTCTCTCTGTCAGACAAAGAGTCTGGGTTCTACAGCCGGAACATAATAGTTCCCAAAAAGGATGGAGGTTGCATTAAATTCTAGATCTACATCAGCTGAACCGTTCACTAATGAAGCTCAGGTTTAAGATGCTGACCCCATATGCAGTTCATGTCTCAGATCCAAGGACTGGTTTGTCCCTTTACGGGATGGGGAGCGTTTATGGGGAGAGTGGCCACCCCATGCAAGGTCTATGGGAGAGTCCCCATCTACTATGGCACATCAATTGCCTAAAGATGCTGGCCATGCTTCTGGCTCTGAAGCGCCTCCTTCCGGACCTCAGAGGCCATTATGTGTTCATCTGTTCAGACAACACCTTGGTGGTCTCATATATCAATCACCAGGGCAGTCTGTAAGATCCTCCTGTGGGCCCAGGGAAAGCTTCTCTTTCTTAGAGCAACTTACATCCACCGCAGCCGCCACCCTGTTAAAACAAGGGTCTAAACCCAGGGAGTGGCGCCTCCACCCTCAGGTGGTGGAGCAGATTTGGGAGAACTTGGTTCAAGCCCAACTAGCCCACTGTCCCATGTGGTTCTCCCTATATCCGCCAGCCCCACTGGGACTGGATGCCATGGCACAACCGTAGCCAAGGCTGCACCTGTACGCTTTCCCCTCCGTCACCCTGTTACCTGGAGTTCTGAAGAGAATTTGCCATGACGGAGTCCATCTCCTCCTGGTAGCCCCCCGGTGGCCGGGCTGTCGGTGGTCCATGGACTTGGTGCCCCTCCTTTAGCAGCCTCCATGAGAGATTCCTCCGAGGAGGGATCTCCTCTCTCAACCAGGGGACACAATAGTTAACCCGTGACTCGAGGTTCTGGTCTCTCCAGCTATCTCTCGCATGGTCCCTGAAGACCCCTACACTGCCCACTAAGCTCCTGTGTAACATGTCAGCGCTGGTGGGTAAGGCTTACGAATCGGCAGGTCAAGCTGCTGCTTGTCTTCACACCATGGCAGCATTACATGCGTATCAGGCTGACCTGTGGAAGTCAGATGTTGAAGGCATTTCAGGTAGCCAGGAGGTTCCAGGATCTTCACAGTGGATTTAGCTCTCAGTGCAACAACAACAACAAAAAAAAAACGCTATGGCTACCTTAGCCTCCACGGAGAGTAACCTATGGTTTACCCTATCTGATCTTTCCAATAAGGACAGGGCAGTGCTACTGATTGTCCTGACACAGGACATTCTGGGGACTTTGCCAGGAAAGGGCATCATGCACCTCTTTACACAGTGTGTGACTTGCCTCGGCATGGCCAGCTACTGTGAGCATCCTCCTAGATGTCTGCCCGGTATCGTAGCAGACCTGAAGAACTTATTGCCTCGTTAAGCTGCACCAGTGCGAAGCCCCAGTTATAGACCTACCAGAGGTCAGTCTCAAGAAACTGATTCCCTTAGGAGACTACCTGACAGCCTGAGAAGCTCTGCCAGACGTGTCTTGATGGGCCCTGTGTACTGTGGACAGAGGCTATAGGATTCAGATTGGGTCTTGTTTTCCCTGGTTCAATGGGGTGTGTCCCACTCTGGTGGGACCCGAGCAGGTTTTGGTCATGGAACAAGAAGTAAACACTCTCCTGAGGAAGGAGGCCATATTTCATATTTCATAGTTCCCAAAAAGGAGAGAGGGTTGTGTCTTATTTTAGATCTATGTCAGCTAAAGTGCTCACTAATGAGACTCAGGTCCAAGATTCTGACCCTCAAGCAGGTCATGTCTCAGATCAGATCTGAGGACTGGTTTGTCACGATAAATCTAAAGGATGCATACTTTCATGTATCTATTCTTCCTTCTCACAGGAAGTTTCTGAGGTTCGCTTTCAGGGCTGAAGCATACCAATATCGGGTGCTTCCATTTGGTCTTGCCCTCTCACCCCACACCTTCACAAGTGCTCCACCCCCCTCTTCAGACTTCAGGACAGTCATTTCTTGGCCTCCTGAACATGAGATCCCTTCAGTGGTGGCTCACTAACATAGGGTTCTCTCAGAGGAGCCATCCTCCCTCGAGGTCTGGAAATATCACAGGTTACTATCTCAGGGAGTTCCCGGTCATCGCCTAATACTTACAATAAATGCCTCCCTCACGGGGTGGGGAGCAGTCATGAGTGCCCGCTCTGCCCGAAGTCTATAGGGAGGCCCGCATCTGCTGTGGCACATAAATTGCCTAGAGATGCTGGCTGTGCTTCTAGCTCTGTAACATTTCCTGTCTTACCTTAGAGGTCACCGTGTGTTGATCCGCTCTGACAACACCTCGGTGGTCTCTTAGATCAACCACCAGGGGGGTCTGTGCTTATGCCTCCTATACAAGCTGGTACGTCAGTTTGCCAAAGGGTTGACTCCGTCCACTCCATTTTGGCGTATCATGCCCCCTTAATGGGGCACCCATCTTTTTAACTGTTTTATCCATGGCACCCAGAGACTGAGCCCGGAGCAACCTAGAGTGCCTGTGTGGGACTTGGCCGTCTTGTTTACACAGGTGATTCAGAGTGCAGACTAAACGGAAGCATTTTCCAAGCATTGTTGACGCAGGGTCTTGTTCCGTCAGGGACCCATGGTTACATACATAACCTAGAGACATTCTTAACTAAATATATGTCAATTGTGTCAAAATATTACTAAATTTATACATACAAATACACATATGGCTGGAAAGTTGCCGAGCATAAATCCTTATGTAAGATTGAACATTATGTAAAGATAAAACTATTTTCAGAGAAATAAGACATTTTAGTAACAAATGTGCAATAAATGCATCAGAATAAAAATTCTGTGAATCGAATTTATATTCTGATATATTAATATTTTTATTGGTTTTCTGCCTTTGGAGTGGTAGGTTAATTTTATATGCTTGTATTTTGGAAAGCCTGTCTACCTCTTGTCCTTACCACATGCCTGGCAGCAGTATGCTAATTACCACAATTTATTGAGAAAAACTGAGGCTAGCTGCTCCAGCTTGTTAATTGTGGACTATTCATGACCAGCCACTTAAAATGAGCAATTTTTTTATTGAGACCCTGGCTGAATTTTCAAAGCTCATTTTTTTTGCAGTTTGCTCAAAAGCTTTACATTAACCCCTGTAAGAGAATTTACCCTGAAACAAAATAATTATTTTACTACTTATTTTTGCTTATACTGCCTAAAGATACAAACCTACACAATACACCAAGAATTGACATTCATGCCATTACATCATGCCAAAGAATTATGTATGCTTTTTTGCCCTGTAGTGTTAGCCATGTGGACTCAAGGAGGCATAATAAAAACCGTTAGAGTCATGGGTGAGTGGGCTATGGACACACAGGGTGAAATGGGCAGCTAAATACAACTGACAGGCTGACATCTCTCTTGGAGAGGTCAAGGAGCAATATTTCACAGCCTCCAGTAAATGTTGTCTCCTTTAAAGTAGTCTTAGCATAATGACCACATAAATTTCCATATTTTTTCATTTTAAGCTGCCTTAGGGCCAGAAGGATATAATCCCTCATGCAGTTGTGTGCTTGTCTGAAAATTGGTAAGAACATGAGTTAAGGGCAAATTCAAAATATTATATTCCAAGTATTAACTGACCACTTAAAAGGCCCAGTTCTACTGAGCCATGTTACAATTAGCTCTGTATCATAAAATGTTAACATGAAGTGACTTTTTTTGACATTTTAATAAATTTCAAGACTGTTGACTGATTATATCAAGCACACAAAAGCCTTAGTCAGCAATAGTTTTGATACTACAAATACCTAACCCTTTAAATACAATTGCCAGTATGAATGAATACAGAAGGATTTCAATGGATCTTTCTTTGATGTATAATAAGGTACACCATTGTAACACTTCTCTGACAGAATTAATGGTATGAATGGTATGTGGTGTGACACCTCTATGTGTCTTCAGTGATATCACTTTTATTATTACAGCATTACAAGCCATTGAATATGCAGTAACACTTAGGTTAAAAAAAACTAACAAAAAGTATAGAGAAAATCTTTAAAGACTGTTTCTGAAATATATAATGAATTGTATTTCATCATTAGTAAAGTTTACCATTTTTATTTAATGGGACTCTACAAAACACTGTAAATTCATAGTGACTGGTGACACATGAACAAATGTTGAGCTTACAGTAATCAGCATTTTTCTTTTCCCGATTATTGACTTCAATGTTCTGTGTTCTGAGTAAATCACATTTGAAATTAGGCTATGTGGCTTGTAAGACCATAAATCTTAGGACATGAAAACATTTCCCTCATTTGTAAAAGACAGCAATGAATAAAGTGAACCTTCAATGGGAAAATCAAAACATGACTCAATTAAATCTTCTTGTAAGCGAAGCCACATCTAAAATGTTGGTGTAAGCTTATACAGTATATTCAAAATGAAAGAATCAACCAGTGACTTGGATGTTTGGCTATTATATGAAGCAAACACAAGAATACCTTCTATGTCATCCAAACCTAGTTTTTATTTAATAAGCTGGTATGTTTGTGTCACTTCCAAATCAACTACAGTTTTGACTTACTTAAGTAGCTTTGATTTACTGACCATACAATTTGTCATTAATTAAAAGTAATCTATTACAGGCTTGTCAAATTGTTTTCTGTATACAGTATTTAGGCTAATGTTGTGCTAACAATGTATTACTTAAAAAACCCACTATAGTACAACCCCGTTGAACGAGCATAATTCGTTCTTGAAAATTGCTTGTAGGTCCATTTGCTCATAGGTTCGAACTGATTTTCACCATAGGAATGAATGTAAAAGTGATTTAATCCGTTCTGAGATCTCATTCAAACCCATATTTCCGAACTTAAAAAAGTATTTGTACTTTTACACCGCAAATTACCGTAATGTACACATATTTTAACACTTACCCATGTGGTAGTGGTTGATTGCGAGTGTCAGACGCGCACCATGCTCGTAAACTTTATGGTTTCCATGGTAATTCTATTTACTTTCGTTTTCACAGCACCATCACTGATTTTCTAGGGACATTTTTCAAGATTTCTAGTGAAATAAAAATATAAAACAAAAAAAAAGTTACGTTTTTGCTGCATTGAACAATGAGAGCGACCGAGTGATACGTCATCAACTAAGCGATTTATGCTTCCCTCCGAAAAAAATGGGGAACTGGTATATATATATGACAATTATATATATATAATAT
>MU551666.1:959440-991615 GCA_024362625.1 Silurus asotus
AAAAAATAAACTTGAAATCATGTGTGCCACAATTATTGGCACCCCTGATGTTAATACTTTGTACAACCTCCTTTTGCCAACAAGACAGCACTTAATCTCCTCCTATAACATTTCACAAGATTGGAGAACACAGAGAGAGGGATTTTTGACCATTCTTCTTTGCACAATCTTTCTAGATCATCCAGTGTCCTGGGTCCTCTCTTATGCACTCTTCTCTTTAGCTCGCCCCACAGGTTTTCGATTGGGTTGAGGTCTGGGGACTGAGATGGCCATGGGAGGACCTTGAGTTTGTGACTGCTGAACCACTTTTGTGTAGATTTTGCCACATGTTTTGGATCATTATCCTGCTGAAAGACCCAATGACGACCCATCTTCAGCTTTCTGGCAGAGGCCATCAGGTTTTTATTTAAAATATCCTGGTACTTCAAAGCGTTCATAATGCCATGCACCCTAACAAGGTTCCCAGGGCCTTTGGAAGAGAAACAGGCCCACAGCATCACAGATCCTCCACCATACTTCACGGTGGGCATGAGGTGCTTTTCGGCATACTCATTCGCCAGACCCACTTAGAGTGTTTGTTGCCAAAAAGCTCAATCTTAGTCTCATCTGACCAAAGCACACGATCCCAGTTGAAGTCCCAGTACCGCTTAGCAAACTCCAGACGTTTACGTTTGTGAGTGTTAGTGAGAAAAGGCTTTTTCCTTGCATGCCTCCCAAACAGCTTGTTGGCATGTAGAGAGCGTCTGGTGGTTGTTTTGGAGACTCTGTGACCCCAAGATGCCACTCTTTGATGCAATTCTGTGACGGTAAACTTGGGAAATTTTTTTTACTTCTCTTACCATCCTCCTCACTGTGCGTTGTGGCAAGATAAACTTGGGAGCTCTTCCAGCCTTGTTTTTCACTGTTCCAGTTGTTTTAAACTTCTTAATGATTCCTCTGACTGTAGATACCGGCAAGTTAAGGCGAGTGGCTATTTTCTTGTAGCCATTGCATGACTTATGAAGGTTGACACACATCTGCCTTACTTGAATGGTGTGTTCTCTTGTCTTTGCCATGTTGACAAATGGGTAAGAGAATTAGGCCTCTGTGTCACGTCATATTTATACCCCAGGGAAACAGGAAATCATGAATTACTAATTAAAAGTACTAATTAAAATACCCTGACCAACCTTAGCAACTACAGAAAAATATAAAAAAAAAAAACCAATTACATTTTTCAAGGGAATTTTCAGGGGTGCCAATAATTGTGGGACACATGATTTCAAGTTTTTTTTCTTTTTCTAAATGTATGATTTTTTTTACCACCAAAGTTATGTACTTAAATGAAAGGTTGGATTTTTCTCTTTTTTTGCATTTGGGTTCTAAGTTGTTTTAAAAGAAAGGAGAATTTTTAGAAGTCCACGACCACATCTTAAACAGGGGTGCCAATAATTGTGGAGGGCACTGTATGTTGCTCAGCTCTAGTATGATGTGCTCTAGGTACACGTTGTCTATAATTTATACAGTAGGATCTCCACTATGCAGGCTGCTGACAGAATAATAACAGTTCTTTCAAATCACAGCAAAGAGAAACCTTTTTTTTTATGTCGGGGAATGATAAATAACACTAATTAAATGCTGACATTTTCTCCTATTAATTATTTTCATTAAAAAAAATTTATTATATGTAGAGGAATGCATTTTTTGCTATGGAATACAAGGGTTTACTTGCAAATATGTGACTATACATTTAGTCAATAATCACAAGATTATAGAATTAGCTTTCAGGACGATTTAGTTTCAAGCAGCATAGCTAAGAAGTGTGTATTTAAAATGTGTTATTATGAGCATACCAGCATGTTTAATGTGTAATTAAACTCTACAGTCTACTGATGTGCAGCTTAATACAGAGAATTATAAAACTGTAGAGTTTAATTACACATTCAGTAAAATTCAGCTATTTTGAGAGATATTATAGAAGATATAGCTTCTATTTCTCATTTTTTATTATTACTTTTTTTACTTATTTAACTGAGTAAAGTCATTGGATTGCAAATGCAGTTTTTATGAGCTCCCTGAAAGTGGAAACATTTTTCCCAGAACCCTTTAGTGTTCTACTCTGAGTACTGATTAGTCAGTTCCCCGTTTTTCTTCAATAAGGCACCTGTATTCTACTGTATCATTGGCACATATGTTAACAGTCTCTGAGACACCTGCTCCAGCAGAAGCCTGCAAACTGACTGATTTGCTGACAGCCAGTTAGAGCTGTTGTTGGCCCTGTGAATGGCTTGGTCTGTTTTATAGCCTACAATACCATATTGGCAATGATTAAGCAATGATAGACAATCATCAGTCTGTCTTTGTATCTGCATTTCCACAATAGGTACCAGATGTGCTTTGGGAACGTGTGTGACTGTCACTAATTTCAAATCTTGTTAACACTTTAATCCTTTGTACATATATCTAATGGATTAGATATACGTATATATGAATATATGAACACTTCATTAGGAGCTCTACAAATTAACACAAGGTAAGTTTCCTTTTACTTTTAAAACAGCCTTAATTAACATAGCATAGATTTTACAAGATGTTGAAAATATATTTTTTTCAGATTCTGGTCTATGTTGACACAATTGTATTTCACAATTCCTGTACCTTTTTAGGTGCACCTTCATGCTGTGAATCTCCTATTCTACCACATCCCACAGGTGTTATTTTAAATTCAGGCTTATGTTCTTGGCTAACAGATGTGAAACCAGAGGTGGTCTTTTGCTGTTGTAGCCCACCTGCCAAAAGCTTGGCCATTCTTCACGGACCTCTCATGTCAACAAGGTATTTCTGTCCACAAAACTGCTGCTCACTGGATGTTTTCGTCTTTATTGCACCATTCTAAGTAAACTTTAGAGACTATTGTGCATTAAAATCCCAGAATTATATTAAATCCAAAAAATAGAAAATAGAATATTAAAATAATACATTGTACTGAATACAATTACATTTAATAACACGTTTTTATTTTGATGATGCAAGAAAATGGATAAATGCATATAAAGGAAAGAACATACAACTGTGAGCTAGGCTGTACAGAAACCAGAACTTAAGCAGGGGTGCATATTTGGAGCGATGCAGAACAGGTGTGAGTGATCAGTGGGCCATGTGACTTCGCTTATTTGGGCTTAATGACCCTGAATCAAAGATTTATTTAATTTTAGAAATCTCTACTGCTAAATAAATAAAGAACCTTTAACAGAACATGGCCTTCAACAAATACTTGTGTTTTTAAATAGATGAAAAAGACATGCAATTGCACATACAAGTGTGTGATTGTGGAAAAAAATCTCCACAACATAAAACTTAAATTTATTTAAAGAATAATATTTGGGTAAACCATGTCACTTGAACATGTTGATTTGTTTGTGCATGTAGAAATTGTCCTTCAGCTTGCATGTCTCCAATAATCTTGTTTGTCTGGGTAACATTCAAGTCATTAGTGCTGCAACACTCAAATGCTTCCATCAAAAACAATGTTTAATCAAACCAATGAATCTTAAAGATCCTAGAAATTGGCACTGATCACATAGTGATGGCATAATATATAACTTAATAGATATTAATGACATAATAATAATTCCACAATAAATTCAGCTTTTAGACTTTAACACCTGCTTACCACTAGTTTCTGTCCTAGCTCAAAAAAAGACTAAGGGATGATCCGGAGACCAAGTCTTTCAATTACTGTAAGTATCCAATGTGCCTTGGTGTATTTGATTACATAGAGGTGAGAAGTATATAAACATATGGTCACCACTAATTTAGCCTGAAACCGCTGCAGTGGAATGCATCTAACAGCATATGCCATTCTATTTGCCATTGTTCTTCTTCATTTGCTATGTTTACATTTACACTTAACACTGATGGAGCCTTTTGCATTGGCACTCATAAAGAGCAGAATAGGTCACTTTTACTGTGTTGGAAATGAAGCTGTTCATATCATTTACACTGGCAGCTTTTAACTGACAAGTGCTCCTCTCGAACTCCCTCCTTGTCCTCTGTGTCGTTTCTGTTTCTTTCTCCTTATGTTTGTATCCTGTGAGGCGAGACGTTTTATCGACTATTGCATCCACCATAGACCTTGGAGAGCCCTTTAGGGAGCTTATGAGGCAGAAATAATCTTCCTTTCATGCAAAAACACTTGCTGATATTTTGCCTTAAATTCTGCTAAGCCAAACAGCTTTCATCAGCCAAAGCATATGCCAACTATTATACATGTCACATATATGATATGATAAAACTAAATTATCCAAAGAAATGCAAAACTCTAAAATCTTGCAAATCTTGCATTACAAATAAATTATAAAATACAAATGCAATAAAAAATATAATTTGCAATTAATTTAGCAAATTGCCTAGAATATCCTTACATAAATTATAGCAGGAGTATTAAATTGATTGTTAAATTAAATTGTCACCTTTAAATCACTTTAAAACATTTATCCTGCTCAGCATGTCAAAATATCTTTGTTAAATCTATCTAGTTTTTCCTATTATAAGATTGCAAACAAATTCTATACAAGACTATCGAATCACTTTTGATTTCAAGCTTTGTACTATTTATAAATCATCTTTTGAAATAGTTATTTTGTTCTAATAGCAGATCATTTTAGGCATTTATATCTAGAAAAAAAAAGACAAGTAAAAAAGACAGCTTGAAATTAGGTCCACAATTTATCATTGCAAAATTTTCAGATGACACAGTAATCTCTTTTTTAGGGGGATATAATATAGCATTTGTTTTATATGCAGAGGTCGCTTCCTTTATTTTTATGACACTGTCTTGACTTCCTCCAGGGACCTGTCCTGTGGACGTAGGTGTCTAGTGCACAAACCGGGTTTCTCCCTGGACCAAGGGCACCTTGGGGATGCAACCCATTCTAGAGTACAAAACGGCACTGGCCATACCTGGAGAGACTCCTAAAAGGAGGGGGTCCAGAAAAGGGCCTGCAGCTCTCCAACTCAAAGAAAGCAAATGGCCAACAAGAACGCTGTCTTGTTGGAAAGGTGCCTTCAAGATGTCTCGGCTGAAGGCTCGAAGGGGGACTCAGACAGAGGCCCCAACATGACAGCCAGGTACTCTACTTTGTACCGTTGGCCTCAGCCTCCAGTTGCCATGAAGAAAATGCATCATCAAAGGGTCTCTGCCCAGAGACTGCCCGGCTAAGGGGGTGTGATACGCCGAAATGGCGGACACTTAGACTTTCAGGGTGAATAAAGCCAACCCTTTGGCAAACTGTCCTTGGAGGAATTCCAGCACTAAACCAACCGTGCAGTGGACTGAATCCAGCTGGTGGTGCTTACACCACGAGCAGAACAGGAGCCATCTGGCAGCATATGACCTCCTTGTGAAGGGAGCTCTAGCTCTAGAGTGGAGAATGGTCTCTACCTGGAGAATGGTCTCTAATGGCGTGACACAGAGGCCTAATTCTCTTACCCATTTGTCAACATGGCAAAGACAAGAGAACACACCATTCAAGTAAGGCAGATGTGTGCCGACCTTCATAAGTCAGGCAATGGCTACAAGAAAATAGCCACTCGCCTTAACTTGCCGGTATCTACAGTCAGAGGAATCATTAAGAAGTTTAAAACAACTGGAACAGTGACAAACAAGGCTGGAAGAGGTCCCAAGTTTATCTTGCCACAACGCACAGTGAGGAGGATGGTAAGAGAAGTTAAAAAATTTCCCAAGCTTACCGTCACAGAATTGCATCAAAGAGTGGCATCTTGGGGTCACAGAGTCTCCAAAACAACCATCAGACGCTCTCTACATGCCAACAAGCTGTTTGGGAGGCATGCAAGGAAAAAGCCTTTTCTCACTAACACTCACAAACATAAACGTCTGGAGTTTGCTAAGCGGTACTGGGACTTCAACTGGGATCGTGTGCTTTGGTCAGATGAGACTAAGATTGAGCTTTTTGGCAACAAACCCTCTAAGTGGTTCTGGCGTAAAACAAAAGATGAGTATGCCGAAAAGCACCTCATGCCCACCGTGAAGTATGGTGGAGGATCTGTGATGCTGTGGGCCTGTTTCTCTTCCAAAGGCCCTGGGAACCTTGTTAGGGTGCATGGCATTATGAACGCTTTGAAGTACCAGGATATTTTAAATAAAAACCTGATGGCCTCTGCCAGAAAGCTGAAGATGGGTCGTCATTGGGTGTTTCAGCAGGATAATGATCCAAAACATGTGGCAAAATCTACACAAAAGTGGTTCAGCAGTCACAAACTCAAGGTCCTCCCATGGCCATCTCAGTCCCCAGACCTCAACCCAATCGAAAACCTGTGGGGCGAGCTAAAGAGAAGAGTGCATAAGAGAGGACCCAGGACACTGGATGATCTAGAAAGATTGTGCAAAGAAGAATGGTCAAAAATCCCTCTCTCTGTGTTCTCCAATCTTGTGAAATGTTATAGGAGGAGATTAAGTGCTGTCTTGTTGGCAAAAGGAGGTTGTACAAAGTATTAACATCAGGGGTGCCAATAATTGTGGCACACATGATTATATATATATATACACATACATATACATATTGCTTAATCGAATATTTTGTTTTAAACATTAATTTGCTTACTGATACTTACCTGTGAAAGAAGTTGTTTCTCTTATCACAACTACAGTCACATGTCTGGACAGCACATCAGTTGATAATTCATTACACTGCAAACGAAAAAAAATGTGCATTATATAAAATACTGTGTTATTAAAGAACCAATCTAAGAACATGATTTATTTACCGCGGTTCTTTGGAGGAGGTATTAAGAACAAGAGTCATCACAAGAGCTGTTTGGATTGAGTAGAGTGAAATTCGAATCTAAAGTTTATTCAGTACATCCTGTGTTCCCAGGTTCTGTGGCGATGTCAAAAAGATGTTACTGCTTAAGCTGGAAAACACTGTTTCACCAGTGTCAAAAGTGTCAAAATCACCAAAATGTTCCACAGGAACAGGGAGAGGATTGTAGAGCCACAGTATTTCCCAATGTCGTTTTATTTTCTGGGCTGTTAGTTGAGTTCCGTGTATCCTAAATCATCACTTTTGGCTCTCTATATGCCCTAACGTTGTTGCTGGATGCCTCCTGTAATACTGATCTCTCTCGCCGATGTGATCTGCTCTTGCTCATGTCGGCTAGATATTTTGAGTGTGTTCTTCTGATGTGATACCAAAAAGACCAAAAAGGTACTCTTTAGGGCACCCATCTATTCCACAAACCAGGCGAACATCTGGACTACATGCAAAATGATTTTATGGCAAATAAATAGGACTTAGTAAAGATTTGAGAGTAAGAGGACAAATAAAATTAAATAAAGATTTCGTACCTTGGATAAAACATCAGAAATGTTGAGTTGAAAATGTTAAATGTGTATTTTAACTGCAGGTAATATCGAAATTTTCAATTATATCCGGAACTTATTTTATTTTATTCTAAACCAAACACTTAAAACACAGGAAATAAGAAAAAAGCACATGCTTATAATGCGCAGTGTGTTAGCCACGCTGACCCTGCGAGACGCGAACATTTTCTAATATGCGTGCACAATCAGCACGTCAACACGCAGTTAGGAGAGGAAAGGTACTTACTTCCGTCAGTTTCTCAACATGGATGGGCTTGACAAGGTTGCGATTTCCGTGCTTAAATGGTAGTGATTTCTAAAAAAGTTGTTGATTTACAAACTTTTTATATTTTTTTACATTCTTGTATTTGAAACTGAACTGTGATCAAATATGATGTGCTTTTCACCGAAAACTAAAACCAAATTAAGTTAGCTGAACATTTCACAAAGGCCAGTCTCATTCTCTTGAGATCTCTTAAGAAACTTTTGTTTGAGATTTCAGTCTTTTTTAATTTGTTTTTTTATGTTATTAGTTGTACTTATAAGTGCTTATTTAGTAATACTGAGCTAAGCTAACTAATGTATTTGCATGTGTTTTAAGCTGCTAACATTGGGGAAGACATTTTACCAAATCTCTCATGAGAGGATATTCGAGATCTCTTTCCTGGTCCAATTCACCTCCTGTGGCACAAAGCAATTTGGCTTTTGACTAATAAGAAATAACAGATAATTTCACATAAAATACTTGTATTTTGAATATTTTTAATTTGCTAGTGGACATAATTTCAGTACAGATTATTTATATGTTAGTTGATGTGGTTAAAGAAAAACACACACAAGTGACACATTCTGTGATAAAATTATAAATTTTTTATGAGCACAATGGCTGATGAAGGAAGAGAAATTTATATAGTCTCGAACATACTTTCCAAAAATCCATTTTCAAGAAAAGCTAGACATTGTAAGAAGAGGTCGGCCAAGCTAGCTAGCTTGTCTCAGCCAGGGAAAGTGTTTGTTTGCCACTTCCAGACCAGTGCCTACAAGCGTTACCTTTGGTTAACAGCCTCTAATGAGCATTAAATGTTTTTGTTATGTTATTAGACAAATATTTATTTTAAACTGCTCTAGATGATGTAGGTGGCACAGTTGCAGTTGTGGTGTAGAGGTTTGGAGTTTGCTTTAGTAAAATGGTATTCACCCTTCATATATAAAATGTCTCTCTCTCTCTGTAATACCACATAATTTTATATTGCTTTTTTGTATAGTATTGATGGTTTCTATAATTGCAACGTGATAGTGGTGGTATTAAGAGGTGGATTAAGTCCGGTAAATCCCCAATAAGTGCCCAGAAATACCATGATATCAAATGCAAGATTCTTTTCAGATGACTACAAATATCCCAAATAAACATGAAGTTATTGCCATGACCAAGCATTTACTACCCTATGATAACAGATTGGATCTAGGCATGAGTGTTTGAGAGACTTCATTTATTTAAATATTTATAAAAATAAAAAAAGAATTCGCTGCTAACGTTGTTTCAAAACTATTCATGGATTCTTTTGTTCTGTTGTACAGGATGCTGTTGCCAAAAAGCAACTGAAGCAACTCAAATATCCAAACTCCCATGACAGAGGATAGAGTACCTTCCGTGGCAAGTGACTATAATGCTGATTCCAGTGCATCAACAGTCAATCTGTCACCACCTTCAACATTAAGCATCCCACGGAAAGAAAATGACAGCATCAATGAAGCATTTAAGTACATTAAAATCTAAAATAATTTTTAAATACAGTAAATACAGTAAATAACCATTTTAAATATATGTAGGCCCAATTCTGCCTTATTTTTTATTATTTTTTATGTAGAAACCATTCTTGAATTGATAATTTTGTGCATCTTGTTCAGTGGTATACTCTAATTTAATTTTATCTCTAAATTGCAGCTGATGGTCCAGACAACAGCTTTGACAATCAGTAAAATCATGCAAGACATCACAGGACTCTGCAAGTAAACAAAGCTACTGTAACTCATCTATTAGACCTGGAATTCAAGTCCAGTAGAAATTTCATTGATACTTACGCTTTTCAGGAAGGTCCCCTGTTGGTCTAGTGGTTAGGCTGCAGCACTCTCACCGCTGCAGCCCGGGTTCGATCCCCGGTCAGAGAACCAACCCCAGCCATTAGGATTGCACAAGCCTTAGTGCTGGTCCCAAGCCTGCATAAATTGGGGAGGGTTGCGCTATTAAGGGCATCTAGCCTAAAAACACGTGCCAAATCAAACATGTGGATGATGATTCTCATTTAGTTTGTGGTCAATTTGAAGTTAAACCTGCCATTTCTTTTCATCCTTTCTTTCTCTTGTTTCTTTTTTCCTTCTCTTTCTTACATATTTTTAATTTCTTTTTTTTCTTTATGTATGTTTGTGTAGTTTAGTTCTATGTTGCATGGTCTCATTCATTAAACGCTGTATGTTCATAAGTGATTGTCTCTGAGTGCCGCTCACATTTCAATTATAACCCGTTTTAATTACTTATAAATATTTCCCTTTTTGGTAGCTGAATTTGTTCCTGAAAGGAAATGACAGTATCATTTTCAAAACATTGCACATTTAAACCTTTTTTTAAATGCTTGTGCTTCTTATGCCCCCAAAATGCGGTTATCAAGTAAATAAATGGCTGAAACTCATAAAAAGTTTTCTGTTTTCATTATTTCTTTATTATTTAGTTCAGTTCATGTAGCTCTTTCCTAATAAACTGATGATCTCAAATAGGTGTGTTAAATTAATGGATTGTAAAAAATGTCCGGAGCAGTGTGTCTCCACGACCAGGATTGAAAAAAAAAAAAACAGTGTGTTAGAATATACCCACAGACCTAATATCTTAGTGCATATTGAGCTAGATCTCTTTTTATGTGTGCTCCCTATACCCCCTCCCACAAACTGCTCTGCCGTTACTTTTCCCATCTGGCTCTGCAGCACCAAAGGTCCCAAAAAGTGAGGTTCTTATTCACGTTCTCATTGTGAGTTATCAGTATTTAAGTAAAGAATTATTAGCTGGTGCCAACACATTAAAATACTCGGTTAAAACATTCTAATGTAAAATAATAATAATAATAATAATAATAATAACTTAATAAGATAGTTCACTGAGTATCACTGGGTATACACAGTAAGATATTTTGAAGAATGTTGACAACAGATCTGGGTCACCATTTACTTCCATAGTATTATGTTTTTCCTACAATATCAACATTCTTTAAAATAACATACTTTGTGTTAAACAGAAGAAAGAAACCTATACAGGTTTAAAACTACTTGAGGGTAAGAAAATGGTGACAATCTTAATTTATTGGTTATCTATCCCTTTAATAAAATTGTCCCAAATCCAGCTTTTGGGTAGAAAAAAAAAACACATTTTTACATTTCACACACAACACACCTCATTTAGTGTAAAAGCTGTTAGAAGTGAATGTGCTTTATGTATAATTTTTTATATTTAATGCATTACATATGTACTTAACACTACTTGAAAGAAACTTTTCTTTATTTTCTCAATAACTACTCCCACTCCACAACAAATGAAACATCAACATTACTTGTTTTAAAGTTTGCTGTGTTTGTAGTCTAAATTCAGTATTTTTATATTTGATTTTCAGCCCTTAGACAATCCTGATACCTACATCACTCGGCGCATGTTTTCAAGTCCTGCCTTGCTGGTTGGTGAGGAGAACTGCATTGTGGGTGTAGGTACAACCCTAGTTCGACCATTTCACAAAGACTTGCTCCATAAGGGGCCTTTATACCACCTGTCTTATTACTATGCGTTTCATCTCACATACCCAAATTGTATTGCAACACTCTTGTCTGTGTTGCAAACACAAGTTCTGAGAGATGCCATCCATGAGCAGGGTACAACCCCCTCATACAAAAAAGCCATTCATGAATAAAGAATGTTTGTTGACTAATTCCTGTTTTAAACACGTTTTATGGCTGAGTCTTTGAGATCTCTGCAGTGAGTGTTGGGTTTTTACTCTATTTTTGCTGTTAAGTGGTGTCTCCCATTTTCCTTAGTGTTTTGTGTAGCTTCCATAAAATAATGCAATACATTCTAGTCACTGCTGTTTGAGGCTATACAGGGTTAATCTATGCCAGTGTTTGTGCATTATTTTTATTTTTGAGATTAGTTTTTGACTGTTCATCTTGCTGTGCTATTCCCTAAATTGTTTAAACAGGAAATGTTCATTCTTGAATCAGTTATACATTAAAGGGATATTTGACCCAAACATGAACATTTTCCTACTTTACTCATGTTGTTACAAACCTGTGCGAGTTTGGCCCAAGCAAGTATCCTCTTGCTGTTCTTTAAAACAAATTGTTTCTTTTCAATTTGCCAATGACACTGTTCTCTGTACAGTGGATGTTAAAACATGTCTGCCACTTTAACTGTGAGAATCTAATTTATGTGGGTAAATCTGTAGTAATTCTAATAAATGTATATTCTCCAATGGAGGTAGCTTTTGGTCATTCTTTCCTGGGATGAACCTCATGAGAGCCTGTTTCATTATGGCATTTGATGGCTTTGGTGTCTGCACAGTAAACATTTAGATTTTCTTTTTTCTTAAAACAATGATAGACTGACCTTTATTTTTATTTAATTGTGTTTCTTTTAATAATATGTATTTGCACATTAGTTGCAGTAGCACTAACAGGGCTATTGGCTCTTTGCCCACCTTTCCCCTGCAAAAGAAAACTGATGGTCTAAAGCAAATCAAAATGGCAAGAAATGTCACAAATTAACTCTTGACAGGACACACCTGTGAATTGAAAACACCTGTGTATTTTAATTAAAATGAGTGTACAAAGCTGTAAACAAATCTTAAAGTAGAAAATGTTTAGCACTTTATTGTTCATTGCTAATTCCATTAGTGATCTTTCATAGTTTGTATGTCTTCAGTATTAATGTACAATTTTAAGAATAATAAAAATAAAGTAAAAATAGTGAAGGCATGGATGTGTCCAAACGTTTGACAAGTACTAAATGATTGTTCTGTATTTTTTTGACATGCAAGATTGTTGGTATGTTCTATGTTTATTATATTATTTAAAATGGTACTGATACTGAGACTATTATCTAGTGTCACTCTTTTCAGTTTGTTTCTTTTTAAGATTTCATGTGAAGGACTTTTTCTTTGTATCTCAACGTGCTGCCTAGACATCCAAATTTTTGTAAAGCTGTTTTGTAACAATGTAAAATCGTTATAACGTGTAGTGAGGCCATTGTTGGGCAAGGTTGTCTGATTGATTAGACTAGAAAAGCACATGTCCCCAGTACCCCTGTGGCAAAATGCCATTGCTTGCCTGTAAGGGAGCATCTGTGGTGATTATTATTTTTCTCTCCAACAGAGCACTCTTTCCAACTCACCTTATGTTACAGACTGCCTGTTTTGCCAGGGCACCAACACTTGGGCTTAACATTTGCAGATTGGATGGAATATTCTAATGCTGGCACCACAATACCTAAAAAATTTTGCCAGTGCATGACACTTTCACTATATCTGTACTCAACATAGCATGGACTGTTGGTCACTGAGCTTTATCTGGTGTGACTGCATCAACAGGCATTTAGCTAAAATTACCCTGCACATGATTCATGTTAATACTATGAAAAAAGGCAAAACGCGTAGGTGAGCTTTGTTTACAGGTGCAAGCAGCTGAGACCAGTTTTCTTTTCAAACAGTTTTCTATGCTTGTGTGTCATGACTAGACTAGAACTAGCAAGCAGTCTAAACTGAAAAATTTGGGACAGATTTAATTTTCAATGAAGGGGATGCCTGCGTCTCACCCATCCTCTTTAAAATGGCTAATTTTCGCAAAGATTCAGACAATGACAGGATTAGTGCAATGCATATTTATGACTATCTACCTGCTTTAGTATGCGGAGAATTAGAGAATTAGACTCAAGTGTTAAGCTAAAAAGTATAGATTATCTGGTGGTAATGCTGTGTATTATGTCAAGAGCGTGTAAATAAACACTCCATGCAATGCATGTGCCACAAGCTCCTCTACACAGTTAGTTGGCAAGAAAGGCAGATCATTTAAAAAAGCCGAAAGAGAAAAAAAAAAAAGAGTAACATGTGCCTGTCACCATATGGAAAACAAAAAGCAATTAGAGGATGGAAAAAAACTTTCTTTGGAAAAAAACAAGCTGACACAACAGATCCTCCTGTGTGCACGGGGGCACCTAAACTAGAAAGCACACACCCTTTCGAGGCAAGGGCAGAGGCCTGGGGAATAAAGGCTTCACGCAGAAGTGGTGGAGCAAATATAAAGGAAGTTTTACAAAGCACAAGTGGACCTATTTGTGACTCGACAGACCTCGCACTGTCCCAGAGATTTTTTATTTTCTTTTTTTTTTATCAGTATTTTGACCCTTCACTTTATCTCACCAGACTCTAATTCCAGTGAGTGATCAGGGCAGTATTGGCAGTGTATAAAGAAAAAAATATATTATTAAATGCTAGGAAATTACATTGGCAAATACACCGACTATGTGAGCCAGCAGCAATTTGTGATCCATAACAGCATCAGCATTATAAAAATCAGTTGCATTAAATTTGTCTCCAATGTAACTAGTAGGATTAAAAGTGTTAAATACACATTCTGTGCTATAAATGTTCTTTTTTGTGGTTAGAATTGCACTGTATCATGTGTTCTTTCGACCTTGAAAAACATAAAAGAACAGTTGGTCATGAGTATACACTGGAGATCAAAATTAGAGAACAATTTACAAACAATTAAACAATTCTGAAATAATGTCATCTTTACTGCTCAACAGTTGAAGGAGTTTTTGTCCTGTCTAAGGCTTTTAAAAAAAAAAACATTATTTTGCAGAAAACACACTGATCAAAATTAGAGAACAACAACGACTGTAGCATGGAAAAAGATTACAACAAAATTTTCTGAAGATTACAACAGTCAGCAATTAGTAGGAAGTGTACAGGCCTCTGCTCCGAATGACTTCAGCACATCTGCGGCCACAGGACAGCACCAGTCTCTCACACTGCTCTGGTGTGATTTTGGTCCACTCTTCTTCCAGTCTCCTCCACAGTTCAGTGACTGTAGTGGGTTTCTTGGCCATAACTTTGTCGCCAAGGATTTTCCAGAGGTTCTCTATAGGGTTGAGATCAGGACTCTGGGCAGGCCATGTCATTATTTCAATGTTTTTTAGTTTCAAGGAACTGCTTTACCCGTTTTGCTGTGTGCCCATACCAATGCGACCGGCAAAGTTAGTGAAACTAGAAGTTAGGCTGCCAGTTAAATAGGGGTTGAAAGATAATCAAGGAATTTAGCACCAGGTACCAGATTAACACCAATAACTGGGAGTTATCTTAAAGTGTTCTCTAATTTTGATCAGTGTGTTTTCTGCAAAATATATTTTTTTTAAATGCCTTAGTTTGTGGAAAAGGTGTTCTGGTAGCATGATATAGATAGGACAATAACTCCTTCAACTGTTGAGCAGTAAAGAAGACATTATTTCACAGTTGTTCAATTGTTTATAAATTGTTCTTTAATTTTTATCTCTGGTGTATACGGAATATATGCACTAATATACATACCGTACACACCACAGTGAAAATCTCTCTTGCATACAATATCAGCAGAGCACTAAAGAAATAGCTGACTTTTTGCTCTATCATAGAGTATACCATGCTGACAAAAATAAATCTTTACATACTTCTAGAGGTCCATTTCTTCATCTTTCTTGTTTACTTTTTAGAAGTGCACCAGTAAGTAATGCGCATTCAGCAAGTAGAGATTACAGGATGCTTATATCATGCAGTTCTCTAAAGATATAAAACAAACAAGGTTATTAGGCATGTTCTGATACAAACAGGTACATTTTGGTAGGGGCAAAATTATTCGAAGCATCTGCAAATGTGCATCACTATCGCACAAACCATGCAATAGCCTGTAAAATCCACAAAAACTGAGAGAGATGTAGCCGTGAATTGAAAAAGACCATTTACTAGTAACTCAATTTACATTTGAATCATAAAGCAGGAAAGCAGAAGGTCGAGCTGATTGGAAGGTGGAACTGACAGAAATGGATTCACTGTGGCCTCACAGTCAAATTGCTTTTTTTTCCTGCCATGTGAGTGGATCAGCAAGAGCCTAAAAGCAGCTCAATATCTCACAGCCAGAACCCCAAACAGAAGCATAACCTCCTGTGCTCTGATGTTACTTTAAGAGTTGATAGAGAAGTGGGCAGAAAATGGAAAATAGAGTTGCCTGAATAAACAAAAATCCACAAGTAAAATCTCAAGAATCTTTCCAATATAACTGTTACTGTTTATATCATACCTTACCATGAACTTTGCTCTAGTCTACTATAACTCTACTTCATTCTCATGCCTTGGTTAACTAAGGTTTAAAAAGAGGAATACTAGTGTAGGAGTACAACACTGTGATGTGTATAAAGTATATATCATAAATACAAACAAAGTGTGTAAAAGTGTCAGGTTGTTAACAAGGCCTTGTTAACATAGTGTCTGAATTAATGAAACCAAGAATCACATTTTGGGTGCTAATAAGTCCACCTTGTATTTATCAGCTTATATCAATTATAAACATCCCATAATGTAAATCAATTAGGCCAAAGGTTCCCCACTATTGCCCTGGAGATCCCCTGTCCTGCATATTACAATGTCTTTCTAGGTCTAAGATGCCCAAGTAAGCATTACATAATAAGTTAAATCAGTGTTTGGAGCTGGCAAAGCATTATAGTACAGGGAGCTACTCCAGGACCAATGGTGGGCATCTGTGACTTAAGCAGTCAAGCAAGGAAAAAAAAGGCTCATTAAACAGCCTTTTAGTAAGGTTTGTGTAAATATATTTAACATTTAAAATATCAGTTCCAGAAATGCATATTTATTTATGTTTGCATGCATATATTGCTGAATGCCAATCACCCGTAGTGTGCAAAGCACATTCTAGACACAGCTCATTTGAATTTCCTGACATCCACAAAATTCAATAAAAGCTTAAGCACACAGATGGCTGAAAACACAAGCTGATTATTAAATTGATATGGAACACGAATTTCTCCAAGGCAAAAATAAAAGTTATTTTCACCCACACCTGTGAAAAAGTAAAATTATTATTTAGCAGCCCCTGAAAAAATAGGCAAAATTAGAAAGAAAAATTTATGAAATGATGACAGTTAACTTGGGAGAAAAGAAAATGAATTGACATGAAAATGGAGGAAGATAACGATCTACACTGTAGTCAGGTGATAATGGACTCCAAGCACATCACAGAGTAAAACTCCTATGATTTTAGATTTAAGTGTCTCAGAGACTGTTGTCTTTGTTGCACAGCATTCACAGAATATATCACAGAACACCAGTTTTGGAAGAAGTACACAAAGTATGTACTTAAGTAAATGTAGAGATACAGTAGGCAAAATATTATTTTAATAAAAGTAAAATTGATCCATTTAAACTTTCACTTGAGTAAAAGTACAGAAGTATTTGCCTTTATATGTACTTAAGTATACAAGTATTATGATTTATTATGGTTTTAATGTCCTATTATAATTTTTTCACAAGAGTTGATAATCAAATTAGTTTATGTGAAAGGACTCTAATATTACCATTAGCACACCAATCTATTTTCAAAAGAATCGTGTAAATAAGGCCACATGTGTTGTGGACTTATTTCCATCATTTATTACTCTCTGCTTGCTGTTGAACTGACTAAGTACCACCAAGCGACTATGGTAGTTCTAGCTGGAATTAGGCAGTGGGTGAACCACACCATGATCCAATGTCTACACATTGATTAGTTTAAGCTCCTCTCTGCTTTAGGTACCATCACTGTATAATTAAGTCATAATCTCAGAGCAGCACATAAATTTGGATACATTTCTGAGAGCTCCCTTTCTGGATAAATATTACCCTAACTGCATTTGTTGCACAATTAAATACAGGTCATTGGGCACAATTGATCAAAACTCTCAGAACCAAGAACCATAAAATGCCTTGGTTAATTGTAGCCATTAGATACATACAACATCTATAGCCCTATAATATATGTCTTTTGAATTAGCCTTTTAAGCTGCATTGGAGATTCCCCCTTACTGAACTCAGTTCAGGACCTATTAAGTACAATCTCAAAAAACCTTTCTGACACCTCAATTAAAGTTAACTAAATCAATTTATTTAATTACAATTCAACTAGACTAGTTAGGTGGTAATTATTTTGTTGCAAGCAACACACATTATGATAAACTACACACTATAGATTATAATTTTATGCTGGTTAAAAGAAATATTGTTGCTTTATGTGTAAAGACATAGCAGGCAACACAGCAAATCATAAGTGTTATACAGTTTTTATCCTATTTCATTTAATGCATTAGCTTATATTTTGCTCATAACAAGATACATAATAGAGCTGCATACTCATTGTAATCCATCATTTTACGTGACGTCACCCAAACCCTGCCTCTCCTTTCTGAGTGTTTGAGTGAGGGAACTTCGGTTCAGTTCGGGCGGTGGGTGCAACATCCCTATTGACTGTGACATGATAAAGAATAATTAAGCTACCTGATTGGTAGCTTACTGTCTGTTTGACCAGTTACGTTTTTATTTAAATAAGGTAACTGATTTTGCTAAATGTAGTTGAGTAAAAAGTATTATATTTGACTTTGAAATGTAGTGAAGTTAATGTAAAAGTCCCCCCCCCAAAAAAAAAAGGAAATACTTAAGTAAAGTACAGATATGTGAATAAATTACTTAAGTACATAACAAATTACATTTACCTTGTTACTGTCCACCACTGCATGAAACTAAACTGATAAATAAGCCAGCTTTCTTTCTCAATCAATCAATCACTCTATCAATCAATCAATCACTCTATCAATCAATCAATCAATCAATCTATCTATCTATCTATCAATCAATCTATCAGTAGATAAATAAGCATATTTATGGATATATATTAGCTTGCTTTTCTTAATTTTCATATGGAATATTTATTTAATTAATGTTATCTCTAAATAAATATTAATTAATTTCCACATTTTTCACATTTTTATTCTTTGCCTTGTTTGTGCATATAAATACACTTTTTATTTTTTATCTCAGTGGCATTTTAGGCACAAACTATAAAAGATGAATTTGTTTATACTTATAACTCTAAATAAATCTAATAAGGGTGTCTAAATATGGTAAATACTGTACTTGTAAATAAATGTGTTAACAACCTAAATCCATGTACTGTGTAAATGTAAAATATGGTTTGAACCTGATTGACTGTTTAGTTTTTTTTTTTCATGTATAAATTTACACACATAAGGTATGATTTTCTCTTTCTAAAATTTCTAATATTTTTATGAATAGCCAACATTTTGTGGAATTACCCCTATAAACAAATCTATTCATATTAAGTTTGATAAATAAAATTTTATATGCATTATATTGCTTATTAAATTCCTCCATTTAGCCATTTACATTAGTAAATCCAATTCAATTTCAATTCATTTTTATTTGTATAGCGCTTTTAACAATGAACATTGTCTCAAAGCAGCTTTACACAGATAATGACGTGAAATAAATGTAAATATGTTCTTTGTAAGTATGTTTGTCCCTGATGAGCAACTGTGGCAAGGAAAAACTCCCCGAGATGGCATAAGGAAGAAACCTTGAAAGGAACCAGACTCAAGAGGGAACCCAACCTCATCTGGGTTGCACCAAATGTACATTTAAAGCATGTATACAAAGTTGCAGGGTGCAGTGATGATGCTCAAAAGCAAACTGCACTCCCGAGTCAGTGCAGCAGACCGCCGACACCAACTACAGTCCAATCCGTCCTCAAAGCACCCATTCTACTCCGGAATTGCATGGAACCACTCAAGGTGTTGAGGAGAGACCATCCCAAGCTGCACAGAAGTGTGAAGATCCGCAGAGGGGAGAGGGGCAGGAACAGTGGTCACTGGAGCCTTAGGAGCATGTTTAAATCAACTTGTATCTTTTTTTTTTTGTTATTAAAGTATATTTGCACAATTTTAAACACACAAACACTAAGACATCAGCATTTTATATTGTCATGTACATCTTAGTTCAGGTGTTCAATCAAATCCATTTATTTTCCTACATTTATGATCTATACATACTTGGCTATATAAAACATTATTTAGATTCAGAAAAAGCTAAGTAACTTTCAATTGCTACACAATATAAAAAATGCATTATCATTCAGTTCATTTCAAAGCCAAATAATAAAACCACATTCTAAAATCAATGGATTGTGTGCATGTTTTATTGTCCTGTTGAATATTCTCAACTTGGGAGTTGTTTGGAGATAGCTACCCTTGGTTCATTCCTGATGTTGAGTTTTGATGTGTATTTTCTTTTGTGTAAGGTGACAGCTGAAAAGCCATTCTTACACCGGCATGTGGTTTATTCAACTTGTAACAAAGCAACAGTCACAATGTTTGTTTATAACTCTGTGTAACCATTTTTTCTACATTTGATTTACTCTACATTTTATTACATCTTTTATTCTCTCTCTCTCTCTCTCTTTCTATCTCTCTCTCTCTCTCTCTCTCTCTCTTTTGTTTAAATTTAGTTTTCCCCACTACAGTGCACTTCATTTACCACACCTTTCTTCTCCCAATTTATCTCCTTCTGCCTTACCAGCAGTACTCTCAAACCCCACTATGGGACCCTCTGCGTTTGTGCCATTATTTACATAGTAGACTTACAGTGATGCGATGACAACGGTAAAAGGAAGCTAATTATTGACGGTACATGAGAATCCTTTGAGTAAAGGCAGGATAGATAGACAATAAAGTGAGAGATGGATGGTTGTTTGTCCCATCTCATTAGACAGATAAGACCAGTTAAGACCATTTTTCCATTTTTTTTTTTTCCATAACTTGAGAGACTATGATCATGATAGGAGTGCTACAAAGCAAAAAAAAAAAACATGCTACCTTTTTATGTTTTATCTATTACATAACCATTATACCCATACTGTATGTGGATTTTTCTTTTGCCACAAAGTTGGGAGCACACAGCTGTAAAGAATGTCTGTATGATGTAAATTTACAATTTATTTTCACTGCAACTAAATGGCAGAAACTATTAACTAATACTACTACTAACTAATCTGACATCAATACCTGACCTCAGTAATTTTAAATAAGGACATTCTGAAATCTATTGAAAGAATGCAATTTTTCAACAGCAAAGGGGAAATATATATTTGGAATGGGATGCCTAAAATGCTCAAATATGTGTGATTGGTTTGGTGTCCACGTGTAGATTGTGTGCATGATGCCTATAGTCTATAACTTACGTCTCGAAAACACAAAAAAATAGAGTTAGTGATTTTTTCTACATTTGATTCACTCTACATTTTATTACATCTTTCATTCTCTCTCTCTCTCTCTCTCTCTCTCTCTCTCTCTCTCTCTCTCTCTCTCTCTCTCTCTTTTTCTCTCTTTCTCTCTTTTTTGTTTAAATTTAGTTTTCCCCACTACTCTCTTCTGGTAAGGTAGGATTCTAACTTTGTATGTTTCTCATCATATTCTTTTTTCTTGCTCATTTGTTTCTATTAGGATCAAACCCAGGCCAGGTAAAGCCAAATACAGGCAATGTCATTCAGTGATGGAGTAGGCTTGGCAAAGATAGTAGCTGCTGTACGTTTTAACAAGGAAAGCTCAATTACTTAATTCATGGCTCCCTCCTCATGAGACCACCCAAGCTCTAAACATAAACATTTAATGCTTCAGTTAAATCTGTCTCTTGTTGCTTGTATCAGTAATGCTTCATGCCAGTGGTGACGATGGCAATTGAGGAAGCACTATGCACTAAAAAAAGAAAATACACCACAGACTACATAAAGCAGCTCCCTTGGCATTCACTAAATTGACAGTCTTATTTTCTAAAACAAATAGGGAAACTGGCAGCCAAAAAGTAATCATCAAGCATTTTAATGTAACTTTCTAAAAACAAATTGTACTCTTTAAAAATGGAAACAGTCCAGGGACACAGATGGCTGCAAAACAGTCTTCAGGATTTCATGGTGTGTCTTTGCATCATTCTCTGTTCCACATGGCAAACCACTTTTTTGAGTCCAACCTATTAATTCTTTTAACTTATTTTGTTTGACTCATACATAGTATGTAATTTTTCTACAGTCCCCATCCATCTTTATTTGTCTGAAACAACTGTTAGACAGCTCTTAGGAATGTGCTTGCTAAGTCATGTTACTACTTTGTACTACACTGTTTCCATGTGTGCTTTAGCTCTATCATGAATCTACTAGGATTAGGTAGGATTCGAACTTTGTATATTTACTTTACTCAGTTGATTCTAGAGTGTTGGTCTGTGATTATTAGGTCTGTCAGATGATTAATCAAGAGTAGTTTCAGTCTCACTTAAGGTGTGAATTGTGGGCAGAGCTTACTTACTTATATTGAAGGTAGCCCCTCTAAGGCCAGTAACGCTTGGTGTTTATTTAAAATTTCTTATATTTTTACTTTTTTTTTCTTTATACATTGATCTCAAATTGGGAGATCAGTCATGTGTCTTAAACCTATCTCTGTAGTCACCTCTTACGTACACAGATGTTCCCATCCACAGAACAGAGGACACATTGCCAGTAACCTCATCTACATTACATTTACAGCGACGTACAAAAGTGCATTAAATCTCTAGTAATTAATAAATCTACACTGGTACACCAGATTACAAACTTAATATAAAAATAACCCTAGAATTCTACAAATTTGGAAAGTGCTAATTTTAGTGTTTCAGGAAAAGGTAGGTCTTCAGTCGTCGCTTGAAGATAATCAGGGACTCTGCTGTACGGACATCTATGGGAAGTTCATTCCACCACCTCGGTGCCAGAACAGAGAGAGCCTTAAAGTGTACTTACCTCTCATTCATCTACCATCCTCTGTTGTCTCAATCTCGAACAATGGTGGTAGGTGGGCTCTGGAACTGCCAGTCTGCTGTAGGGAAAGCTGACTTTATCACAGCCTTGGCTTTCCACTACACCTTTGACTTTCTGGCACTTACTGAGACCTGGATATCCCCACAAAACACTGCTGCACTAGCTGCTCTGTTGTCTGCCTATGCTTTCTCTCGCTCACTAAGAGAAACCGGAAGAGGTGGCGGTACGGGTTTACTGATAACACCGAGATGGTTTTCACACCTCTCCCTTTGTCTTATCTAACCATGTCTTCTTTTCAATTCCATGCAGTTTCAGTTACCTTTCCAATCAACCTCATCATTATCATCTACCACCCTCCTGATCCCCTTCCATACTTCCTAGAAGAGATGGACACACTCCTCAGTACTTTCCCTTCTGACAGCATCTCTCTGACAGTTCTTGGTGATTTCAACCTCCTATCCGACAAACTTCTTTCATCTTGCCTCTTGACTTTTCTGAATATCTTCTTCTTGACATTTAACAGCTGCCCTCTAAACACACAAGGGAGGAAATGTCCTGGACCTGGTGTTCACCCGCCCTACCCCAGCTACAGACATGACCGCCACTCCACTTCCAACCTCTGATCATCACCTGGTTTCCTTTTCAATCTCTCTTCCTATTCTACCAAAAAACAATTTACATGTCTCTTTTATCCGTCATAACCTTAACTCCATCTCTCCCTCCTCTGTAGCTTCCTGTCCTATTTCATCTCTTCCTGACGCTGACTCCTTTTCCTCTCTACCTTTGGACTTTGCTACAGACTCCTTCCCCTCATTTCTTTCCTCAACCATGGACCTCCTTTGTCCCTTGACTACAAAATCCAAGAAGACTTCTTGTACCACACCCTAAGCTGTCAGAAGTTTTGCGCAGCAATCGACGAGAACTCAGATCAGCAGAGAGGAAGTGGAAAAAAAATCAGAACTTGATGTAGACCTCACTTCTTACCGTGCACTCCTGACAAAATTTACTTCAGACATGACTTCAAGCTGAAGGCCTCTGCACAAGGTCCTCGTAAGCTCCACAACATCTTCTCTTCACCTTCAAACAAGCAAGGGTCATTCCCCTCTTAAAGAAAAATGCTTTGGACTCATCAGACATCAACAACTACAGACTAGTATCACTTATTTCCTTTCTAAATCTCTGGAATGCACTGTTTTTAACCAATTGTTTGTCTATCTCTCACAGAACAACCTTTATGATCCGAACCAGTCTGGGTTCAAAGCAGCACATTTCACAGAGACGGCCCTTTTGGCTCTTTCTGAGAAACTGCATGGTGCTTGATCAGCCAAGCGTAATCTGTGCTTATCTTCCTGGACCTTTCAGAAGCATTTGACTCACAAGACTCTTTTGTCTACCCTCAAGAGCCTCGGTATCAACGGAACAGCATGGGAATGATTTGCTGTTTGGTGAAGTTATATTCTCACATGGGTTTTCTTACCACTGCTATGCAGATGGTACTCAACTAATCTTTACTTTACATTCATAAGATACCACAGCTTCCACACAGGTCTTGTTCCCTCAGGTAACCAGGGTTACATGCGCAACCTGGAGACATTCCCTTTCGGGAACTCAATCTCCATCAACAATGCTTCGAGAACGAGAGCTTTGAATATCGCCAGACTGACCAGTCCCTGCAGGGTCAGCAAGGTCAAAGGACAGAGGGGCCAGGAGTGGCACTGAGGTCAAGGTTATAAAACCTGGGAAAGTCAGTGGGGTAGACCAGCACGCAGCATTGCAGATGTCATGGAGGGAAACTCCAGAGAACCAAGACTTAGAAGCTGCCATACTCTGGGTTGAGTGCGCTCTGACCCCAAATGGAGTGGGGTGACCAGAGGACTCATAGGAGGATGCGATCACATCTGCAATCCATCTGCTAAGCACCTGCTTGTTTTTTGGGAGGCCTCTCCTGGAGGGCCATAGCAGATGAAGTAGTTTCAAATTCCTCCACAGACTCGTTCTGTGAACGTATATGTCCAGTGCTCACAGTGGACACAGCCTTTTTTGGCTTAGCCTTTCCTTCACCTTTTTTAACTCCCAGAAGCAGCACAAAGGGGGGAAAGGCGTACAAGCATGAACTTGGCTACACCTGAGCCATGGCATCCATCCCTGCTTCACCATGTGAGGGTGGAGTCATCATTTCCCAGGCCTCAGCCATTACTCTCAAAAGAGCATCTGCTCCCTTATTTAGATGACCGGAATATTTACTGGCATTAAGGAGAGCAGCTTCCCCTGGGAAGGAGTTTGAGCGTAAGACGCAAGCGCAGACCCCACTGGTGGTTGATATAAGAGACCACCAATGTGTTGTCTGAATAGAAAAACACATGATAACCTCTAAAGTCCGTCAGGAAATGCTTCAGAGCTAGAAGCACGAATAGCATCTCTTGTCAGTTGATGTGCCACAGAACATGGGGAACTCCCCAAAGACCATGGGCAGAGCGGGCGTTCATGACTGCTCCCCAACCCATGAGGGACACGTCAGTCCTTAGTTTTACGTGACAACTGGGAACCCCCAACACGGGCCCTTAAGACAGGAACCCGGGATCTTACCAGACATTTAAGGCATGTAGGGCTTGCCACATAACAGAACCGATTGCCACCACTGAAAAAGTCTCATGTGCAGGAGGCCAAGTGGAGCCATGTTTGATGCTGCTGCCATTAAACCCAGCAGTTTCTGTAACTGCTTGACAGTAATTGACTTTTTTTTTCTGACCATTTTTATGGTTATAAGGATGGACGCGATGGGGCAGGAGACTGCCCAGGCATTAGGGTCAAATCCCACACAACACCTAAGTAAATGATTCTCCATAATGAAGAAAGCACACTCTTATTGGCAATCAGCTGTAACCCCATTTCCTTCATGTGAGCAAGCATGACATCTCAATGCCGGACCGCTAAGTGCTCTGATTGAGCAAAATCAACCAATTGTCAATTTAATTTAAGATGTGGATGCTTTGAAGTCTCAGAGGAACCAGTGAAATGTCGAGCAGCATGGCTCTGTCCCTGTCGAGATGTCTAGCTCTCGCAGCAGTTCAGCCTTATACGCCTGTAACACCGCCATGGTGTGCAGGCATGCAGCAGCTTGACCTGCTGATGCATAAGCCCTATTCACCAGCACCAACGTGTTATTAAGGGTCTTGGTGGGCAGCGTCGGGGTCTTAAGGGATGACCCTGGGGGGAGATAGCTAGCTATCGTCTCTACAACACAGGTCATCGACCTGTAATTACACTCTTTTATTCCCACTACGTTTGAGTGCAACGAGGATTGGCTATGGCACGGCTCACAAACTCCAAATAGCTCCTCATTGCAGAGTGTGCCCCCCTCTCCGAGGAAGGGAGGCGGAGCTGAATACTCTCGTATCATGGGGAAGAAACTGCCGAAAAGTGTGCTTTCAAACTTGTGAGCGAGGGCTGGACCAGGCAGGTGAGGAAGAAGGAAGGGACAAGCCCGTTTTGAATCCCTCTGCCAGGTACATCTGCGAGCCCCAGGAACCAGTGAGACCAGTCCTTTTATAGCTTTCTGATCGTGACTTCACCCTGCCGGTGATGCTACGCTTTGCATTGGATGGATTACACACATGATTCAGAGCATGGGCAACACAGAATCATTCCCAAAGTGTTGTTGACGCAGCTTGAGTTTCTGAAATAGGATCTTACAAAACACTAGTAAACATTAAACAAATTAATATGTAAAACAAGGATTGAAAACAAACAAACATAAAAAGAATAGTCTTAATTATTAGTATGGGTTGGCTGATCAAGATTGTTATTGTTTTTGTGTATATTTTGTATCAATCTTTTGTATATTTCTTGTTGATTATCTTGTTTTTACCAAAAGTAAATTAATAATGCTTAATGCATTTGCTAACCAATTTTATTTATTCAAAATTTTTGGGGGGTTGTTAATCAAATTCATTTATACAGTTCCATTCATTCGGCTAGGCATATGGGCTTCATAAATAAGTGCAGTGTTATTGAAATGGAGTTTCATAATGCTTTTGAATGCAAATGCACCACCATCACTTTAGTGGAAGAGCATTCAATTTCATGCTCCTATAGGAAGTGGATACAGAAAATACATCTTTAAAAATGTTATATAAGCAGGGAGCAATTTATAAAACCTTTTTCAATACTTTCTGAATATGATGTAAAAAGAAAAATGGTAACTTCAGTAAAAGTTTAGAAAAAATAGATAACAGTCGCAAGCTGTCAAAGTATGTTCATCAAAATTTTCCCATAAATGTTCCAGTATTGTGAGACAAAATGATGCAGATTTGCCATTACATAACAATAACTGTTATTGTCTTTGGAACAATTAAAAAATAAACATACAAATACCATATTTTTTTAACGAGTAATGGCATAATCTACTGAAAATTTTGAATACTGGGAGGTAAGAAGCCCCCTCTTTGCCACTGCCTTGATTATTATATCCTTCACCTTTATTGTTATATATGGAAAGCTTAAATGGGCAGTAGTGCTTACATATCATATGCTAGTGTTGCTCTATTCAGCATATATTAGAATTATATTTGTATAAGTGGTAGTCACATTCAGCAACAGAAATTAGTTTAATGAGTTGTAATATATTCATTAATATTACATAGTAAGTAGAACCTGCACTTAGATTAAAGCATAAAATTATATTATTAATTGTTGGGTAGGTACTGAAGTTTATTTTTGTGCATTTTTTCCCATTTTAGGTTTATATGTCTGGGCTGCAGATGAGCAGACCTTTGTGTGCCTTCTTTTGTGTTCAGCAAACATGATGAAATGTAAGATGAGACTGACCAATCTTTACCTGACCAATTTTTTTATTTTATAAACCTTATGTCATGTTAAGTCTTTCATGATGCTGCCTTAGACTTAGCATGATGTCAACATACTGCATATAATCTCTTATGGGAAAATTACCTTCATAAAAGATCATTCTGAGTTATGGCTTTGCATAAAGTACTTATGTGCCGCTCTTCAACATAAAATATGAGTGATACAGTACAATTATCCCCCTTGGATATTAAAATCAGTCTTTAGGTATTCCATAGCTATTCAAAAGGTTATTTGTCTTTATTTACCTAATAGATTACATGTGACAATAGGACACACCCCCATTAAAATTTTTGTGTGATGCTGGTATTTATCATGTGTATTGCTGAAGGCATCGACAGATTTGCTGTATGGTGCAAATGAGGGAAGCAAAAAAAAAAAAAAAAAGATGTGACTAAGAAAAAAGTTTATAACTGTCTCTGGAGGCATGTTGGAAAGCAGCTGTCTCATACAGACAAACGTTTAGAAGAATCTAAGGAATCAAATATTAAAGAGTTCACATCAGAGAGTGCAGAGATTATAGTTCAATATGTCTTTTTCACTATGAGCTCACACACTGTGTGTGTGTGTGTGTGTGTGTGTGTGTGTGTGTGTGTGTGTGTGTGTGTGTGTGTATGTGTGTGTGTGTGTGTGTTAGTGAGTGAAAGAGAGAAAGAGAGAGAGAGAGAGAGACAGAGAGAGAGAGAGACAGAGGTTCTGTCAGTCTTCTGAGAATTCAGCTGAGGCTTGAGGTAATGTGAAAGCAGATTTTTTAAAAAAAAAGGTGTTTGGGTTGCTAATTATAAAGGAAAAAGTGATGTTGGAGGTCACAAGAACATACTGACACACGCATACACACTCGTTGATGATACACTCCCCCTCAGGTACCAGACAATTTGCCAGAGGTCATTTATGCTATTAGCAGAATAGCACTGAACGTTGAATCAGATATGATGACAGGTGGTGCTGGATGTATACAAAGCATTATACCACAGTGCACGGCATATTATCACCCATCTAGGGCATAACTTTGCAAATGCAGCACAGAAAAATAGTTCAGGTGAAACAGCCGATGTCAGTCAGTAACATGTCACACTGGAGATAAATGAAAACTGAAAACAAAAAAAAAGAAGCAAATTGTGTCCATCTGTACTATCAGAGCCAGAATGGGGATGTCAAAACATTATTTTCTTCTGCAAAAAAAAAAAAAGTATTTTTTTTTAATACATTTTCAAACTACACATTTTTGGAGAGCATTTTAGCCAAGAGCCTTACTCCTGACACTAATAAAAATTTTCAACTACTGTTATACTTGAATGGTGAATCACCAAAAGCACCAAGCCCAACACGGCTCTAACAAATTAATGCACAGAGAACTTGCAAGAACAAATGTTCTCAGATTTGCTGTGCCTCATATATTTCTGTTACAATAATATGTTTGGAGAAAAGCTAGACATTTATTTATATAATCTTTTTATACGCAAAGGTCAAATTATGATAATTATTGAAATGCTTGATGTAAAAATTAAACATGTTTCATTTCATTAAAGTTCTTAAAGGTTTTTCATAAACTTTGCATTGAATGGAACAACACGGACTCTTCTTTGTGGAATAAGCTACTGTATACACAAGTTTATGCACAAGGTTTGAACATTTACATTAATTAAGGCGAAGAGCTATCTTATGCTTATTTACTTGATCTACTTTAGATCAATTTTTGCTGTTAGGTTGCAAAATTTTGAGAACAGAAAACGATGAGTTGCAAGTATGTATTAAAGAATTAGTAATCATTAATCAATTTTTTTCTTTCTTACTAAAATACAGCTATGCTCCAAACTAAAATGCCTTCCCAATAGAGATGATGTTAAATTTGACAGCAAAAATAAACCTTGATCTGAAATTGAATTGATCTGAATTGAGATCTCATGATGTTTGTGTGTGCACAAGCATTAACCATGCTTATAGTGTTGTACATATTTCTGAACAACTTTATCATTAATAAATCTGAATTAAAGTTTACACACACACTAAGATTATGGTTTTTCTCTTGCTGCTCTTTGAAACCACATGGTAGCATTTACATTTAAGCTTTATTTCTCCACCATCTGCCTCTGTTAAATCCACTGACGGGAACACAGATAATATCACCAATCCTCCATTTGATCATCTTGAACTGCTCACTGGTTTTAATGTCAGAATGGAATGTAATCAGTGGCTGAACTTACAGGAAAAGGTTATGACTGTTGGCTGTTCCACTGCTAATACTTCAAACTTCTGTAATTAGCATTTACTTTTTGATTGGCACAGCAGTGCACAGGGAACCCCATGAGATCTGTGAGCACAAACATTAGCACTAACAACAATCCTGACCTTTTTCCTCATGATTTCGGCAAACTCTCCTGACCAGGCTCATTTAACTTCTTATTCATCATCCTCAGAAAAGTGGGGCACCACCAGCAAAGTACTTATCTGGAGTCTTGATTAATTAATGATTGTGGATTACATGCAACCAGATGAGGGAAGAAGAGTAAAAATTTCAACAGTCTTAAATTTATGCATTCAGTAAGGGAAATTAGTCAGCCCCTGAATTATATGACAAGTAGGCTTTATTTTCTGCAAAATGAATCTAGGTCATAAAGAGTGGATCTAGGCTAATAATAAAGGCTTCCACAACCTGCAAACAAAAGGATTGCCAAAAAAATGTACATTTATTCTGTGCAGAAAGACAATTTTTTTTAACTGCATACTGGAGGTTGACATTAGCAACTGCATCACCTGTTGACTAAAACTGTGTCCAGGGCAAAAGGTCTGGCTATAGATTCTGAATTTGCTATATTATTTACATAATATGGTCACCATCTTTTTATATGTGTTATCAAATCAAATTATAGGCCCAACATTTTGGACTCCAATGTATATCTTAAAAAGCTAGAGCATAGTAAAAAATTCTGTTAATCCTGAATGGTTCTTGAAAATGGTTCTTATCTGTAGAGTTATGTCATGAAACATGCAGCATGGACACTCTCCACCAGTGTCCAACAAAGCTTAATGGTGGGTTTTTCTGTTATTCATCTGTACCCACTCTTTCAGTGAGGTTATATCCTACATAGGTGTTCATGCTACTGCTCTGCTGGTGACACTTATTCTCTACTTTTCTCTCTCTGAGACACTCAATTTTCCAGATCTTAGCATATTTGGCAGGTACAGTATCACATAAAGGATGGAAACCCTGGGGTGGTCCTAGAGAGCTAACTATTGTTCTTGCTTCACATTGCTAAACTGTCGTTTTCCACTTTGCTGTTGCAGAAGGATTCAGATTTTTTTATCTACAGAGGACACTGTGCTTGTTCAGCCCCCTTCTTATTTCAATACTGGACTATTACAACTCACTACTGGCAGCATAAATGTCCTTCTTTGCCCTTTATAGAGGTGGTGAAATGAACTTCTCTTGGCTGTCTTCAAACACTAAAGACCTTTCCAATCAACTAGCACTTTATTTATTATTTAAAAAATAATTATCTGGCGTTTCCTTTTCATACTGTATTACCCTCACCCTCCATTTGTTTTTAAATCTTTTCTATCTTCTAATATCTACTTTCAGTAAAATAATTCATTGTCATAACAAATTCGTTTGATTATGAATTTATGCTCATATTCCTTGTTCTCCAGTGGCTTTCCCACCCACCAGCAGGACCTGAAATAAAATGTTTCCAGGATATGTCTAATATGTGCTGCAAAAAATTGAGGCTGTTTTAAGAGCACATTAAGGCCTTTAGTGGTGTTTGTATAGTGTTCCTAAGAAAGTGCTTAGTGAGTGACAATAATTCTTTCAAGCCAGCTTATTAGATTATATGTAATACCCCCAAAAAATGCACAAAATGTAAAAAAAAAAGACAAAAAATCTAAATCAAAACTCTTTTTTTCTTGGAAACCTGGAAGAACTGTGAAAGCTATAAAGCTCAACATTTGATTATTTTGTCATTATATTCAAAATGTGGGGCCCCTAAAAAACAATCACCTTACTTTCTAGGAAAACATTTTTTCGACAGTTTAATAACATATAGTAATAGCCTGGAGAGCATCGGGTGAGTCAAGCATATCTTTAACGATAAAGGATGCAGAAACAGATGGTCCAGGTCTTAAGCTCACACAGTGAATCATTTCTCTATAACAGGTTGGGAGGGAAACCTGATAAATAAAAAAAAAAAAAAAGATTTAAAGGATTTTTTTTCGTGTGTCCACTACATGGCACTATCAGTACCTCAGCTTTGTGCAGGCTGGAACAGGATGCCCATGCACACACAGCCCAGATAAGAGGTGTATTTGGGCAGCTGTGGGGCTAACAACCTGCGCGGGAACATCCGGCCATCTGGCTTCTCTGCTTTACTGCGCACCAAACCACAGCGGCAAAAAAAAAAAAAGAAAAAAAAAAAAAAAAAAAAAAAAAAAAAAAAAAAAAAGGCCACCTGCTTCATGCACCAGCAGTTACACAGCTCTCCTGAACACCACAGGGTTTAACTCATGTGCATGTCCATGTTTATGTTGTACCAGTATGTGCACAACTTTAGCATGTTTCTTACATATATACATACATTTGCCTTGCACGGATACGTTTAATCTTCAGAAAAATGGGAGACATTTGCTAGTGGAAAGAGGGTTTAATAATAGCTGCATGAAAGCAGAGACAGGATAAAAGATAGAAGCCAATGGCTATGACCTCTCCAAGGTGAGAGATTAGGATCTGCAAAAGCTGATTAGCAGGGTGTCTAAAAGAGCAAAAAAAAAAAAAAAAAGAAATCACAAGTAGAAAGAGGGTGGCTGCTGATCTCATGTGTCACTATGTCATCAGGAATGGATTGCTATTGGGCTTCTAATTCCTCACATAGAGAAGCTTATACCCTCTACAGCTCATTGCTGGTTTTATTTATTGCAATCATTAATTTTCACATGCATGAAACTGCATCTCTTAACTTATCACATGAGGGAATACTAATGCCCCCCCCCCCCCC